>QEPC01003194.1:3744512-3755660 GCA_003113815.1 Sphenodon punctatus
CCTTGCTTGCCCTTATCCTTTTCCTGGGTGCCTCCTGTGGGCCCATTCCAGCCGCTGCCCCCGGGGCGGCGCGACCCAGCTGCAGCTGTGGGTGTTGTTCCCGGGCCGCCTCCCTGGTCGAGTGCTCCCGTGTGCCCCCTTCCTGCGCCTGTGCCCCCTCCGCCTGCATCGCTGGGCCTGCCTGTACCTCCTCCGCCTCCTGGCCTGCCGCTGTCGCTGTCTCTGCCTCCGCTCTCTTCCGCCTCCCTCCTCGCTCCATCCCGCCACGCTTGCTTGCTGCTGCTCTCGCCTTAAATCTCCCTCCGGTGGTTGTGTTGTTGCTGGTTGCCCGGCAGTGACGCTGCGTGCCTTGTCCCCGGCTGGGGCTCCTTTTGTTTGGTTCCGCGCGGGGATTGGCGTCCAGACGTTACTTTTCCTTGGTTCCCGGTGGGGGTTTGTTTGACCACGCTTCCCAGGACCTTCCCCCGGCTAGCCCGGGAAGCGTGGTTGAAACTGACCCCATGTGGGTATTGGGCGTGGTGAACATCTGGCGTGCGTCGTTCAGACGTTCAGGGCCCTTTGGCCCCATGGGGGGGTTGGGGGTTGAGCGTGGTTCAGTGTGGTTGAGCATGATCTCGTAACATCTGAAGACACCCCATGTATCCTGATTGCTGGGATGCTAACCCCAAAGTCCCAGTTATGTCCCGTCTATGCCCGCCTCAGGGCTGCCCCCTATGCCCGCCTTGAAGCCACCACAGATTGTTCCTGTAAAGCTGGAAGCATGCAGTAATTGGTCAGTGAATGTGTCTGTCAGTTTTTTGGGTTGCTCCACATCCTCCTTCCTATGGTCTCCCTCCCCTTGCCATGCCCAGTGCCTGCCTCTGGCTGGCACTGCATGTGCTGCAATTTATCTGAATAATGATCTTCAAGGGGACAATTTCAATTGCTTATAAAATTGCGGATCTTTATCAAATTGTCCTGTTGTTTAGTTGAGGTGACAGGGACAGTGTGGGATACATTCCTGCCAAGTGTCTTATAAACAGGATGGAATATAAAAATGTTACAGCCAGAAATGCATTTTAGAGTTAATGTCTTATAACATCAGGACTCTTTGGCCAATCTTTCTGAAATGTGGCAGGGTATGTAAGCATGGGAAGGGACATAATATTCCCAGGTTTAATGCAAATTGGATGGAAGATAAAGAAGTTGTAGCCAGGAATCTGTATGCAGCTTTTCTTAAAATCACGCACTTCAATTGCTTATAAAATCAGTTTCCTTTGTCAAAACCTTCTGAATTTTGGTACACATAGTGTACTCCATTGATGGTATACATTAACCAAGGTTAATCAGAACTGAATAAGAAACAAAAAAGTTACAGTCAGAGATATGTTTTTTTGTTTTTTCCCATTATTTAGAAAACTAAAATTAATTCTCATTTTTGTTTTCATTATTATTATTTGCTGTTTTCATTGTTACAATAAAAAAAAGGAAATGTAAATTTTCATTTTCATTATCAGAATAACAAAAACAAATTGCATATGCCTAGGTCCTGCATGAGAGGTGGGGGAGTCCGAGATGCCAATCTGGATCTCTGGGCGGAACAAAGACCAGATCGGGACTGGTCTCCATTCCTCTCATAGACTTTGTTTACTTTTAACACTACTTGTGGGCAGAGCCTTTCCATGAACAGAAAAAAACTACCATTTTTACAATTAAGTGTTTCTGTTGATATGTCCTTAGAAGCTAAAATCGTCAACAGCACAGATTCTCACTGTCATTGGATCTGATCTAAAGTTGATTGGAATATTTATTTCATTGACTTCAAGAGATTTTCTGTGTGCCCACAGTGAGCCACTGCAGTACTAGTGCACCAAGATCTCTCAAATACAATTACATTGACATTAGTTGACTGGCATAGCAGAGATAAGGACATTGTATCAAAATATTTTCATAGGGTTCATGTCTCCCAGCTCGGAAATATTGTCTTTTATCAGCTCCTAGCTTTTATCTAGCAGCAGGAAAAAGGATATCATGTGATGACGACATTCTATCCCACTCCCGGACGTTCTCTCTGAAAGAAGCAGAATGAATTTTCCGATCCCCACACTGGTTGATTTCCAGTTGATACAAATGTATTGTGACACACGCTGCAATAACACATTCTAGAATGAATGTATATTAGCACAAACAGAAACCTGGTTTGACTACAGTGGGGATATCAGGACACAGCCAGAAGACGTTTAGGGGAAAAGCTCCAGCTTTCCTTGCCATCTTCGCATACTTCTACTTATCATTTCTGTAGCATTACTTGGCATGTGCAGTGCTTTACAGTCACAGATTTTCAGAGACAGGTCCCTGTCTAGTAAGCTTACAATCTAAGATGGACAAGGGTAAGTGAAACACAAAGACAGACACACACATATTCCCATTTTACAGTAGATGGGGAACTGAGGCTGAGAGATTGTGACTTGCCCAAGGCCAGTAGGCCACCTAGGACAGGATTTGAACCCTGGTTTCCCAGGTCCAAGTTGCACCTTATCCACTACCCCAAAATGCTATTGATAAGATGCTCCTGCTCCTCATATGGCATTGTCTTCAGCTGGCATCACACAGCAAACCCATGTTCATTTAAGAGCTGAAATGGGTAGCACATTTGCTTCCTGCGGGCCATAGTCATAATTTTGGGTAGTCTATTGAGTGCTCGATCAGTACCTGAGTACTGAGCTGGGTGTCTGATTACCCAAAATACCGGGTATTACCATCACTGAGTTGCCAATTTTCCATTTTAAAGACCTAGGTATCGATTAGTACCCGACGTTACCGAGTCAACGTTATCGACGTTGCCGAGTCAAACTGGTGGTTACCGTAATTCTGAGGGGTATACCTGTTTTTTTGTGGGTACTTATTTCAGCTCTAGCTCACACCAAACATACAGTTTGTGGCTGCTCACTCCTAGAACCAAAATAAGTTCTTGCACAAAAACAGGCATACCTGCCAAAATGGCTGCACCCAACCCATCCCAGTAACATCGGTTACTAACCAGTACTGATTTACCATTGTTTGTCCAGAGAAGTGAGTTTTCAGTTCTCAGCTTTTACATTCCATACATGTTTAACCTTTAGTTTTACACATTTGTTAGACCTGTAGTCTCGTATCTCCCTGTGACAGAACTGATTTTCAACCTTCCATCCCAGTTCCCAAACCAATTTACTGGTTTGCCAATCAGTACTGATTGGTAAAACAGTAAATTGGAAACTGCAACACCCAGTATTTTGGGGAAATCAGGTGCCTGATCAGTATTTGGGTAGCCCATCAGGCACCCGATATGGTGCTTGAAATTGCAGGTATTCCCTGAGGGTAACAAACGAGTTAACCCTTTCAGCTCGGTTTGCCCCTGGAATGGATATTTGCATTGCCACTTTTTCAGTTGTTTGGATTCTTAATTTTGACTACTGTGGTAACCAAACTGAAACAGCCAAAATCAATATTATTATTATTATTATTATTATTATTATTATTATTATTATTAATAACAAACATTTATATAGCGCCAGCAGTGTACCTGGCACTTTACAAAGTAATAAAATAGACATGGTCCCTGCCCCTAGGGCTTACAATCTGAGAGACAGGAGTTGGGGGAGAGATTTAGGAAGGGGAACAGAGGGAGAGACAAGGGGTCTAACATTCATGAAGATGCGAGGTCTCAAGTGCACGTACTTGGCTTAGTTACGATGAGAATGCAGCAGGCAGGTCCATGTTGCAAGGATAAGGGTAAACTGATCGTAGGTATAGGAATAGTGGCTCATCAGGATAAAGAGTCAGACAGAGCAGAGCGAAAGAGGTGAGTTTTAAGGAGAGATTTGAAGGTATGAAGGGAGGGGGCAAGGCGGATGTGGACAGGGAGGGAGTTCCAGGCATGGGGGGCAGCAAGTGAGAAGGGACGAAGGCGCTTAGGGGAGCAGGGAAGGCGTGGAAGGGTGAGAGAAGGGACAGAGGAGGAGCGAAGTGCACGGGCTGGAGTATGGAGGGCGATAAGTGCAGAGAGGTAGGGGGGAGCAAGGTTGTGAAGAGCTTTATAGGTGAAGACTAGGAGCTTGTGCAGGATTCGTTCAGGAAGGGGAAGCCAGTGAAGCGAAGAGAGGAGGGGCTGCACATGGTCGAAGCGACTGGCGAGGTAGATGACCCTGGCAGCAGAGTTTTGGACAGAGATGAGGGGAGAAAGGTGAGACCGGGGAAGGCCAGTGAGAAGGAGGTTACAGTAATCGAGGCGAGAGATGACCAGAGCATGAACAAGAGTTTTGGCAGACGAGACAGAGAGAAAAGGGCGAATCTTAGCAATGTTATGGAGGGAGAAGCGACAGGATTTAGCAACAGAGTCAATGTAGGGTTTAAAAGAAAGGGCTGAGTCAAAGATGAAGCCTAGGCTACGGGCTTGGGGGACAGGCAGGATGGTGACTCCATCAATAGTTATTGACAGTGAGGAAGGAGAGGAAGGATGAGGGGGGAAGATAAGGAGTTCAGTTTTAGCCATGTTGAGTTTGAGTTGACGTTGAGACATCCAGGTAGAGATGTCAGAGAGACAGTTGATGAGACGAGCTTGAACAGAGGGAGAGAGAGAGGGAGTAGAGAGATAGAGTTGAGTGTCATCAGCATAGAGGTGGTATTGGAAGCCATGGGAGGCAATGAGTTTGCCTAAGGATGAGGTATAGATCGAGAAGAGGAGAGGGCCAAGAACAGAGCCTTGAGGAACACCAACTGAGAGGGGGAAGGAGGAGGAGGCGGAGTTGGAGAGAGACACATTAAAGGAGCGGTCAGAGAGGTAGGAGGAGAACCAGTTATGGACAGAGCCACAAAAGCCAAGGGAGTGAAGGGAATCCAGCAAGAGTGAGTGGTCAACAGTATCGAAGGCAGCAGAGAGATCAAGGAGGACAAGAATGGAATAGAGACGTTTAGATTTAGCCACCAGAAGATCATTGGTGAGATCTGGAAGGATGGACCTGAACAACCGTTATTATCCAGTTTGGTAGATACGGTTTGACTTGACTAAAACTGTTGGATACAATATTCGCCACAGATATTCATTTCAGTTCTAATCATTCTGTCTCCATATGGGGTTGCCATCTAGACTGATCTGCAATATTTTCTGCATGTCTTTATTGCCACTTGTGTTTGGGGAATTACAGCTCAGTCTCAAAACAAGGTGATAGGCAAAAATTTGGGAGCCTCTACTCTTAATAGCAGCCTTGACAATTCAATTGTAGAGATTCACATGACATATCAGAATTAGAGCTGAAATTAATGCCCGCAAAACCAGGTATATACCTGGCAAAATTATTATCTAACTTGACTCGGTTAAGTTCAAGTATTATTCGGTACCTGTCCAATGCCCAATGGGCTTTCCAAGTAACCCAAATACCATTTCCGTTACTGAATTTCTAGTTCTTTGTTACTGATTTTCCATTTCCATCATGTACCAAGATAGGAAAATTCCAGGTAGCCTGTCAGGTGCCCAACTGGTAGTCGATTACCAAGTTGGACATTTGATTACCCAAAATACCAGGTATTACCATTACCAAGTTGCCAATTTTCTATTTTACTGATTGATTTTCTATTTTACCGACCCATGTTCACTTTTCTGTGTGTGTTTCATGGAAATTTGGTAACAAAAAACTAGAAATTCAGTAATGGAAATGGTATTTAGGTAAATTGGACAGACAATCAGGCATTAGTCAGGTATCAATTAGTACCTGATATAACCAAGTCAGGTTGGGCACTAGGGGTGTGCTTGTCATTTCTGTTATTATAATAACGATAATGAAAATTGTCATTTTCATTACTGTTATTGCAATAATGAAAATGTCGAATAATAATAATGAAAATAGAAACGAAAATGATGTTTTGTTTTTTAAATAAAGGGAAAACACTGAAAAATGTATGTTTGGCTATAACTTTTTTGTTTATTATTCAGTTCTCATGGAACTCTGAGAAGTTGTGACCCCACTGGAGGACACTATGTGGACCAAGTTTCAAAAGGATTAGATAAAAGGAACTGATTTAGGAAGCAATTTAATGTTGTGATTTTAAGAAAAGCTCCATACACATTCATGGCAACATCTTTTTTTATCTTCCATACAATTTTTATGAAACCTGTAAATATTATGTCCCTCCACAAGCTAACAGTCCTGACAATTTTCAGAATGATTGGATAAGGGGTCCTGATGGTATAAGATATTATCTTTAAAATACATTTCCAGCTGTAACATGTTTATATTCCATCCTGTTTACATGATATTTGGCAGGAATGTATCATATACCTTCCCTGTCATCTCTGCCAAACTACAGGACAATTTGATAAAGGGATCCAATTTTATAAGCAATTGAAGTTGTCCCCTTGAAGACCATTATTCAGATAAATAGCAGCACATGCGGTGCCAGTCAGAGGCAGGCACCTGGCATGGCAGAGGGAGGGAGGCTGTAGGAGGG
Source organism: Sphenodon punctatus (assembly GCA_003113815.1). Taxonomy (NCBI): domain Eukaryota; kingdom Metazoa; phylum Chordata; class Lepidosauria; order Sphenodontia; family Sphenodontidae; genus Sphenodon; species Sphenodon punctatus. Next base: position 3,750,975 of record QEPC01003194.1, read on the forward strand.
AGGATGTGGAGCAACCCAAAAGACTGACAGACACATTTACTGGCCAATTACTGCATGCTTCCAGCTTTACAGGACCAATGGGTGGTGGCTTCGAGGCGGGCATAGGGGGCAGCCCTCAGGCAGGCATAGAAGGGACATAAGTGGGACTTTGGGGATAGCATCCCAGCAATCAGGAGACATAGAGTGTTTTTACACACACATTTCTCCTGGATGTTTGCTGTTACATGCTGAACTTTCTGTGTGTCTAAATCACTCACTCAGATCTTAAACATCCGGATCTTTGAACTTCTGCATGAAACTTCTCCCAGAACTTTTGTGTATAAAAGGTTCTCCTGGTAAACAGCTTTGCTCCAGGTAGCTGTGGTCACTTAGTTTCCATGGCAGCCTCTCACGTTGATAGCTGTGGCTACTTTAGGCTGCCTCACGGCAGTGTTTGTGTGAAGAATGAATCCAGGAACTGCGTCAGGGCAGTGTGTGTGTGAAAAATGCATCCGGAACTTACTTGTGGGTTTGTAAACCCAGAAGACTGAAACATCTGGAACTTTAACGTGTGTGTAAAAATGCCCATAGTTTACACATCCAGGCTGGCCAATTATCATCACAATCACATCCTGCAGCACTGTAACAGAGGACATAAGATAATTTCTATTGGTTCTTTCCTAAACACATGCTTCTGAGTTCCCAGTAAAAAGTGGGGGAAAGATGTTGGAATGGTCAAAGCACAGAATGAGGATACTTGGTTGACATTTCTGCTGGCCAATTGGCATCACAAACTGATCTTATACCACAGTGACATGTAAGAGAATGCTTGGCATAGGCTCCTTCTCTGCATATGCTGTGTAGGCATATAAAATCAGGACCCTTTATTACATATTTCTGATATTTGGCAGAGATGATTGTGAAAGTGTGATATACAGTCCTGACAAATTTCATGTACACTGGTTGGACTACAAAGATGTTACAGTCAGTCATACATGTATAAGTTAATTGCTTATACCACCAGGACCCTTTATTCAATCCTTCTGAAAGTTGGCAGAGATAGTAAATATAGGAAAGGTTATAAACATGCCAACTTTCACCTACATTAAATATGAGGCAAAGAAGTTATAGCTAAGAAGGTATATGACAATTTATGCAAAATAAAATAATTCAACTGCTTCTAAAATTGGATTCCTTCATCCAATATTTTTGTAATTTGGTACATGTACTGCCCTCCATTGTAGGTACAATCTCTCCAAGCTTCAGCGACATATAATGAAAAACAAAAAAGACACAGCTGAATATGTGTTTTCCATTGAAACCAATGGTAAACGAAAACTGAAGCAAAAACGAAAACGACAATTCAATATTTTTAAAAACAAAAACGACAAATTTAAATAACGAAAATGAAAAAATGAAAATGAAAATGACATGGACCCCTGGTTCACACTTCTATTGGGCACCATAATTTTTCCAGGTATACGTTTTTGTGGGCACTCACTTCAGCTCTGACATGTCATGTGAATCTCTACAATTGAACTGTCAAGTGTGCTATTAAAGAGTAGAGTGAGCATATAATTGAAATGTTATGTTTGCACCATTTAAACACACACACACACACACACACACAAGAAATTCAGAAGCCATCAGCAACATAATTCTGCCACACGTAGGCAACTCGGGGGGGGGGGATGTTGCAAGAGGACATGTGTGTTCTCCCCCTCCCCAGATTTTCAAAAGCCCTATAGAACCCCTGTCCATCCCCCTCTCCTGTGCCCCCTTGTCACTATTGGCAGTTACCAGTCACCTATGCTGCCACAGACACATCTTGTGGACTTTACATTATCTGATAATCTCAAAAGTAATAGCTTAGCCTATATATTGCTTAGCAAGCGAAAGGAACAGAAAACACTAAAGCACTGGACAAGGGAATAAACTGAGGTTCTGTCCAGCATTCCAGAATGGTTATGTTTACTTTCATAGATATAAGGAACATGGATTCTTAGTAGTGGCTGGCTCCACAGCACCACTGCTGTGTCTGAATCCCACCCCTGAATAGGAATTGAAGCCTTTTCAGTGCCAGCCCACACCACACCCTCAGCCTCCTTATTGGTCACCTGCTTGTCCCCCTTCTCCCAATCTTATCCCCATTCCCTGCCTTCCCCCTGATCAGCTCCCATTCTCCAGCTCCCTTTGGAACTGTTGCTCCTCTGCCAATAAAGCCCCCTACATCCATGATCTCTTCCTCTCTCACTCCCTCCAGCTCCTTGCCCTTACTGAAATTTGGATCTCCCCCTCTGACTCTGTCACCCCTGCTACCCTCTCCTTTGGGAGATATCTCCTTTTCTCACCAGTCCCGCCCCAAAGGTTGGGGGGGGGTGGGGGTGTCGGCCACCTCCTCACTAATTCCTCTCAATTCCAACCGCTTTCTCCTCCCCCCACTCCTTCCCTTCCTTTGAGCCTCACTCTCTGTGCCTCTACTCCCCCCTCCATCTCTGCGTTGCTGTTATCTACCGCCCCCCTGGCTCTCTCTATTCCTTTCTCTCTGAATTCGAGTCCTGGCTCACGTTTTCTTCTCCGACAATACCCCCACTCTCATCCTTGGTGACTTCAACATTCATGTTAATGTCCCTTCCCAGCCCTCCAACTCTCGCTTCCTCTCACCAGCCTCCTCCTTCAACCTCCACCTTTGGACTAACTCCCCCACCCATACTAACAGCCATTCTCTTGACCTCATCTTCTCTAGGAACTGCTCTGTCTCTGATCTCTTCTTTGATCCTCATCCCATCGCTGACCACTTCCTTGCCTCTTTCAATGCCTCCCACTGTCCCACCTTCTCTTCCCCGTCTCCACGCCCCTTCCGTGACTTGCAGGCCATTAACCCCCTGGACTTTGCCTCCTCTCTCCCCCCCCTTCTCCCCTCAGTCTTCTCCTCCTCCTCCTCCCGACTCTGCCATTTCTGCTTTCAATGCCTGTCTCTCCCCCATCCTTGGCGCCCTTGCCCCCTCTCTTCCTGCCCTACCCGCTCCCACAACCCCCATCCTTGGCTCACCCCCAGTATCCACCACCTCCGCTCCTGCACCCGTACTTCTGAACGCCTCTGGCACAAATCCCACTTTCATGCTGACTTCCTTCACTTCAAATTCTATCTCTCCTCTCTTACTTCTGCTATCTCCCTCGCTAGACAGCATTACTATGCCTCCCGCATTGAGTCCTATTCTTGGGACCCTTGCCGTCTGTTCTCCACCTTTGACTCCCTCCTCAAGCCCCCCTGTTCTCCTCCTCAAACCCCCCCATCCTCCTCCTCCCTCTTCTCTTTCTGCTCAGGATCTTGCCTCCTTCTTTACCTCCAAGATAGACAAGATCCGCCTCGACATCGCTTCCCACTCCTCTCCTCTTCCTACTCCCTCCCCTTTCCCTCCTCCCCCTCCTTCTCTCCTGTCCACCTTCCCTCCCACCTCCCTTGAGGATGGAAATCTCCTCCCTGCTCTCCTCCTCCAACCCTTCCACTTTCCCCCTTGACCCTATCCCCTCCTGACCTCCATTGCTTCCACTGTTTCCCCTTCCCTCCTGCACATCATCAACCTCTCCCTCTCTACTAGCTCCTTCCCCTCGCCTTCAAGCATGCCACTGTCTCTCCTATCCTCAAAAAGTCCACTCTTGACCCCTCTGACCCTTCTAGCTACTGTCCTGTCTCACTCCTTCCTTTTGTTTTCAAGCTTCTTGAATGTGTTGTCTACTCCCGCTGCCTCGACTTCCTTTCTGCCAACTCCTCCCTTGACCCCCTCCAATCGGGCTTTCGCCCCCTTCCCTCTACTGAAACTGCTCTCGCTAAGTTCACTAACAATCTTCTTGTGACTAAATCTAATCACCTATAATCCATTCTTGTCCTTCTTGACCTCTCTGCTGCCTTCGATACTGTTGACCACTCATTCTTGCTGAACTCACTTCACTCCCTTGACTTTCATGGCTCCATCCTTGACTGGTTCTCCTCCTACCTCTCTGACCACTCCTTCAATGTGTCTCTTGCCAACTCCACCTCCTCCTTCTTCCCCTCTCTGTTGGTGTTCCCCAAGGCTCTGTCCTTGGCCCTCTCCCCCCTCTCTATCTATACTGTCCATAGGCAAACTCATTGCCTCCCATGGCTTCCAATATCACCTCTACGCTGATGACACTCAACTCTATCTCTCTACTCCCTCTCTCTCTCGATTTATTCAAGCTCGCCACACCAGCTGTCTCTCTGACATCTCTACCTGGATGTCTCAACGTCAACTCAAACTCAACATGGCTAAAACTGAACTCTTTATCTTCCCCCCTCATCCTTCCTCTCCCTCTCCCCTGTCAATCCTCATAGACAGGGTCACCATCCTTTCCATCCCCCACGCCTATAGCTTAGGCTTCATCTTTGACTCACCCCTTTCTTTTAAACCCTACATCAACTCTGTTGCCAAATCCTGTTGCTTCTCCCTCCATAACATTGCTAAGATTCACCCTTTTCTCTCTGTCTCCTCTGCCAAAACCCTTGTTCATGCCCTGGTCATCTCTCGCCTCAATTACTGTAACCTCCTTCTCACTAGCATCCCCAGCTATCACCTTTCTCCCCATATCTCCGTTCAAAACTCTGCTGCCACTGTCATTCACCTCACCCATCGCTTCGACCACGTGCAGCCCCTCCTCTCCTCTCTTCACTGGCTCCCCCTTCCTGAA
>QEPC01003194.1:3772083-3843285 GCA_003113815.1 Sphenodon punctatus
GCGGGTGGAAGGGGGGACACCCCCCACCCACCCTGCCCAGCCTGGATTTTTGTTAAAAAAAAGAGCCCACCCCCCAGCACCAGTGGCCGCGGCGTCCCCGCAGCTGCCGGTAAGTATAGACCCGATCCCTGGGGTGGTGGTGTTTAACACCCCCCCACACCCCCAGGGATCACCCCTACTAAAGTTGAGTGCTTTACCTTTGCAGAGCTCTGGGTGCGGCAGCGGCGGCGGTGGGCGGTCCGGCCTCAGCGCCGGCTGTGGCTGCCAGCGTCAGAGACGCTCTAGGCCTTCTGGGGAAACCCGGAATTAATTGTATTTCATTGATTTCAATGTGGACACAGTGCCCCATTGAAATCAATGAAATGAAACCAGTACCGGATACCGGATTTAATCCGGGAATCCGGTTCTTTGAGAACTGGAAACCGGTAAATCCGGTATCCGGTAATTACCCCGGGGTCCCACCCCTAGAACACAGCACATTGAAAGTTTATTGATATAGATACTTAGGAATATATTGCATCTAGTATAGGTTATTAGGTGTAGGTTTAGGTTAGACATACATAGCAATTTTTCATATGGTCATTGTGCACTTAAGGGAGGAAGGAGTTTAACTTCTGAGAAGTCTGAGGTAGGTGTCTTCTGGAGCTTCTGCCACTGGTGGCAGCCCAGAATGGAAATGATACAGAAAACAAAATCTTCGTTATTGATACCGATACCAATAACTACACTGATAATGAATAACAAAATTTCGTTAATAACGATAACAAAAATGACAGTTTTTAATAACAAAAAATGAAAATGAAAAACGACATGGGTCCCTGGTGCACACCCCTAGTGAATACATAAACCTCTGATACAAAATAAGTGGAATGGGGTTAAAAATAATTAGGGAAAGGGCATGCATTAATAAATAAATAAATAAATAAATAAATAAACTATGGAGTTGGGAAAGAGAAGGAATGAAAAACTGAGAAAAGAGAAAGATGGGCAGTGCAGTCCTTTCAGCAGATATTGCTGCACTTAGTGGAGGTGTGAGTTCCATTCGTTAGTACTTTGTTCACTAAGTAGTACCAAATACCAAAATGCCAAACATCAAATAATGACGTAACCAAGGTAACTGAAGTACCATAATAAAGTTATGCAGAGTTGAACATTTCACAATGGCGGCAAACATAAATACAGATATTCATTCATGGGAATGGATACACAAATTATCTTCACAAATGGAACTGTCAGATTCGTTTCAGCCCTAATAAGTACATTTAATGAATACATAGTATAGTGATGAAAGTGATGTTAAAAATATGGACGGATGACTGGGTGCATACCAGGAACAGATGTTGAAAGCGGGGATGAATTAGGTTGAGAAGGAGTCTCTGACCAGTATTGGAATCAGATAGCAACACTGAACATGTCTGAGGTTTTGAAATGTTAAGTTGTTTTTGATGCTAGTGTCCATTTTTATGGAAGCAGAAGTGGAAGTGCTAGACTTGGGCAGACCTGTTCTCGCAAGCATTCACTCTCAATGCACAGACTTCTGAGATTTGGCTCATATGAGCATTGTTTGCCTGAGCATCCAAACTCTTGGTGTGGTTTTTACGACAGCAAATACTTTATGATTCCCCTGCCTGACTCCTTCTCTTGATCCTGCTCTTCCTGCAACTGCTTCATGGTTAAACCTTGGTTCAGATTTGCCCGAGGTTTCTAGGTATGAATGGGACTCCGACTCACTAGTGATGATTAAAGACCCATGGTTATTCAGAAGCCAGGGCAGTACTTTCCCCAGGTGCACCTTTAACCACAAGTGTGATTACCTCTCCATTCTCCTCCTACATGTACTTGCTGTCCTGATACGCTACTTGACTGGGCTCTCTGTGGCTAAAAAGCCTGACTTGGGCAGCATGCTCACACCCTGTGGGAGTTTGGGAACCCACAGCCACGGATGCCATCACCCTCCTTCAAGGTGCACGAAATGGTATTGCTGGCACATTCTTGAGGGTGAATATATCATGGTGGTTTGAGGTCCTGTGATTACGTAGTTGCAGGTTGTGCTGTCTGAATGATTTCACTGTTCCTCCATTTAATTATTTGAATGCTGCTGAAGGCACCTGCTGCATGGAAGCAATGACTGAAAACCTACCTCTTCTCTCGGGCTTTCCCTTGCTCTGATCCCCACCACAGATTGCTCATTAGGGATGGGACTTTCGGTTTCTTAAAGAACCAAAAGTACCCGATAATGGCAATACTGGATTCATCTTATATTTCAGTTCTTTTGCGGTATCGGATCTTTTGCACTTTTTAAAATTGGATTTTTAACATTGTGGTTTTCCCCATTGAAGTCAGTTGTGAAAACCACAATGTTAAAAATCCAATACTGAGAGAACAGAGAACCAAAATAAGAACTGATACAATGAGAACTGAAACTGAAATAAAACAAAAATTGAAATTTTGCCCAGCATCCCACCCCTACTGCTTATTGATGCCCTCCTAGCGCTTTTCATCCAGAGTCTCCTTCCTCTCTGTAACTAAGCCAAGCATGTGCACCTGCAGCTTAACTTTGTGAATGTATCCCTGTCTCTCCCTGTATTCTCCTTCTCCCTTGTCTCCCATTCCTTATTCTTCTAGATCAACTGTATCCAAGTTGAACATGCTTACCTGTGACTTCTCAAATTCATGAATGCATTTTCTCCATATGTTCCTTTCTTCCTTGTCTCTGTGGGTGAAAACAGACATGACGCTAACCACCCTTTAACCACCTTTAGTGGTCATTTATGCATGTTTCAGGGCTGCATAGGGCACCAATACAGCCCTGCAACATGCATAAATAACCACCAAGGGTGGTTAAAGGGTGGTTAGCATCCAGTCTGTTTTCAGTAGTTAGTAAGCCCTTAGGACAGGAACCTGAATCGAATTAATTATTGCTCAGCACCAGATACATTGCTTGCACTATATAAATACTTGTTAAGTGCTGCCTAAAGTTCAGCATGGATACGTTGCTCCCACAGAGTTGATGTTCTAGTGGAGTCCATGGAAGGGGCACCAGAAAATGGAAAAGTTTAACAAAAACAGGTGAGATAAGTTCTTAGGGATAGGCCCATAAATGATTATTAGTCAAGTTTGTTCAGGAATGAGATCTCTGTTGGGAGCTGGGAGTGAACAACAGGAAATGGATCACTCCATTAGGACCTGTTTGTGCACTTTTTTGAAGCAAGAAACCATATCTGGCCACTGCTGAGGACGGGATGCTGAGCTAAATGGGCCACTGGCCCGGCTCAACATGGCACCTGTGTTCATAACGTCAATCAGGAATATATTTCTGGAAAATATTACTGGCACAAAGAAGAGGCATTCAAGATACACCTTGATTTATTTTAGGAAAAGGGGGGTGGGGGAGGAGTTGTGGAATAGGATTGTACAGCCTTTGTCCTGCTATTAAAATGCCCTTCCACCAACAGGAAGGATGGTCTAGGTACTGGGGCACTGGTGTCACATGTAGAAGATTGAGGCCCAAGTTCTGATGCACCTGTTGGCTTCCTGTGAGGCCCTGGGACAAGTTAATTAATCTCTTCATACATCAGCTTGCAGTCTTTTCCTTGCCTAAGGATAATGCAGCCCCAGAAAGCCCATTTATTTGTTATTAATTATAATTATAATTATTATTCACTGGGGGCGGGGCACTGGCCAACCCAGGCCATTACTGGGCCAGCATATCCCACCCCCAACCTTGCACTCTCAGCCGAGTGGTATCATGCCTACACCGATCAGCTGTGCATCCTTACCACAGAGGTGCACCTGGGCACCCGCCTGCCGGTTTCCATGGCCTGAAGCACTGCACGGTGCTGCAGGGTCCACCACGGCTGCAGGTGCGCCCTGGCCCAGCTCAGGGCTCAGAGGGTGTCTGGGACTGACCAGCGGGCCATGAGCCGGGGCTGGAGCAGGGCAGCGGTGATCCACGAGGTGGCCGGGTGCCTCCAACGGGGGAGGGAGACCTTGCGCTGGGCTGCCTTGCTCGCTATGCCCATTGACCGGCGGATATGGGTCACAGAGCGGGCACAGGGGTGGTGGGCCAGGGCGCTGGCCCAGTGGGATGAGGCAGCCTGGAGGGTCCACTTTAGGATGGACGAGTTCACCTTGCTGCGGCTCGCTGAGCTCCTCACGCCCTGGCTGGAGCGCCAGCACACCCCCATGCGGACCCCCATCCCCATGGTCCAGGGGGTGGCCATTGGGGTCTGGGCCCTAGCAATGCCCGACTCCTGCCGGTCCGTCTCGCAGCACTTCAGGGTCAGCCTGAGCCCTGTTGCCTGTATCCTCCGGGATGTCTGCGAGGCTGTGGAGGGCGTGCTCCTGGACAGGGTGATCCAGCTGGTGGACCAGGGGGCTGTGATGGCCAGATTCATGGCCGGAGGCTTCCCCAACTGCATGGGCACCGTGGACGGCACCCACATTGAAATCCTACGCCCCTCCGCAAGGAGGCCGCAGAGTATGTCAACAGGCACGGGTATCACTCACTGCAGCTGCAGGAGGTTGTGGATCACCGAGGGCGGTTCATAGACATCTTCACGGGCAACTCCAGCCGCAGTCACGATGCCCGGATCATGACCATCTCCCCCTTCTATGTCCGGATGTTCCGGGGAGACTTTGCTGACATGGGGATGACCCAGATCAAGGGGGTACCGATGCCCCCCTGTATCCTGGGTGACCCAGCCTATCCCCTCACCCGATAGCTAATGAAGGTGTACCTGGTCATCAGCAACCCTGTGGAGGCGCTGTACAATTCCTGCCTGTCTTCCAGCAGGACCGTGGTGGAGTGGGAATTCGGGGCCCTCAAGCAGCGCTGGAGGAGTCTCGCTGGCTGGCTGGACTACACTGTGGAGACCTTGGCCCTGGTGATCGGGGCCTGCTGTGTGCTGCACAACATGTGTGAGACTGAGGGGGCAGCCCTGGAATACCCTGAGCCCATCCGCTCCCCCGGCCCTGTGCCACTGTATGTGAGTGCGGAGAACCCGAGAGAGTACCAGTACACCAAGCGCATCCGTGCCTCCCTGGCAAGGCATATCAGTCGGGAGGCCGAGGTGTGAGGGCGATCACCACCCGGCCCACCCCCGTGGTGTCCCCGGGGGATCCCAGGCCCAGATCCTACACAGCCTGTGACCCCACCCCGAACCCCTGTTGGCCAGAAATGGTCACAGGAAGCAATACTGTTGCCGAAGCATTTATTTTACCCTCTATGTACAGTTGCACCCGACCCCACCCCCTCCACCCCCGCTGTTGACTGAGGTTGACTGTNCATTTCTGGGGACGCCCCCTCAAGCGCCCAGTGGTTGCCATGGAGCTCTGGGAGCTCACCTCCTCCCTGCTGTCCGTGTCCCTATCAGTGTCCTGGGATGCCTCGTGGGCCGGCGGGGCAGCCGGCGGTTGGGGGGAGAGCGGGGCGGCTGCCATCACATGCACACATGGTGCCTGTGTGCAGGAGCAGGGAGGTCCCGATATCGTGGGACCTATCCATTTTGGTTGAGTGCTCCCGCACCATTCCTGTGATGGCCTGCTCCAGTCACCCGAGCTCTTCCATATGCCTGATGTGCTCCCGGCGCTCCCACCTCCACTCCAGGCGTACCTCTGACTGGAGCCTCATGTCCTGCACCTCCGCCCACTCCAGGGAGAGCTCGATGGCCGCCTCCATCCGGTCCACGGTCGCTATCATCTGCTCCCCCTTTTCTGCTGAGGTGCAGACAATGTCCTCCGCCTGGTCCTCCTTCTGGTGGCGGACCCGTTCCTGGTACTCCCTCATGCGCTGTGCTGGGGGCACAGGTCCTGGTGACTGTGGCTGGTTGGGTTGCCCTGTAGGGTACACAAAGGTGAGTCGCCTGCCACCTCGTGCGCCCGCCCCCGGCCCTGGGATGGGCCTGGGGCTCCTTGGCCCCCTAGGGAGTATCGCCTGGCCACTTTCCTCCCCCCCTCCCCAGCTCCCTGGCCCCTCTCACTGGGTCCGCATGTCCCGGGTCCCCCTCCTAGCCCCCCAGAGCCCCCCCACCCGGCCCGTGTGCCTCACCTGGTTCCTCCGCCTGCTGCCTGGGCTCCTTGGTGCTGGCCTCCGCGTCTGCCTGACTCTGGTGCCGGGGTGTCCTGTGCGTTGTGAGCGAATGGGGGGGTGGTTGGTGTAAGGGTGGCCGGGTGGAGCCCTGGGCCCCCTTTCCACCTTGTATGAGGGGACTGGGGCTGCCCACGGCCCATGAATCCCCCCCTGCCCCCTGCCCGCTGGTCCCTCACCCCTCCCGGCTGCTTGCTTACCCTCTATGTCTGTCTCGGATCCCTCTGAGGCCGGCCCCTCTGTGTTGGTGTGCTCCCCCTGGGACCACTGGCTGAGGGTGATGAGGGTGCCGACCTCGGACTTCGCCTGTCTGGCCTGGGGGTGGGGGCTCTCCAGGCTGCTGTATGGGGGGTGCCTGCAAGTTCTGGAGGTCCCAGGGCATTCCTCCTGGGGGTCTGGGGCCCTGGAGTGTGTGCCTTCATGGTGGGCAGCGAGTGGAGGGGGTACCTTGGCCCGTTCCCTGCTCTGGACCATGGCGCTCACCATGAGGTGTGGGGCAACAATTGAGCCCTTCATGTGGAGTATGCGGTCCAGGTCATCATAGAAGGGGATGGTCCGGACTCCGTGTCTGGACCGCCGATTGTTGTCCCGTATGGCCTTGTACCCCCTCTTCAGCTCCTTGGCCTTTGAGCGGCATTGGGCCACGGTCTGGTGGTGGTCCGCCGCCCCCATTTCCTGAACTATGTCCTCACAGACATGCTCGTTTCACTGGTTGAGCACCAGTTCCAGCTGGTACTCCAGGGTCCCCCAGATCCGGATGAAGTCCCGGGTCTCCTGCAACCCCCACTGGCCCCCTTGATGGTAGGGCCTTCTCCCAATCTCCCTTGTGGGTCCTCCTCCTCTACCTCCTCGTCCTCCACCTCCTCCTCTGCCTCGGCTGGGTCGGTGTCCTCCGGGGGCTTGGCCACCCGGGCCCGTTTCCATGTCTGCAGGATGCAGGGGTGGTGGTTTATGGTTGGGTGCGGTTCTGGCCCCTCTGTCCTGCGGCCCACCCCCTTTCCCTCTCTCCCTGATGGGAGTCTGGCCGGGCCCCAGCCCCCCCTTGGTGCCTCTGTGCTGCTTGTTCCCCTCCCCTTGTTTCCCCTTACCCGTTTCTGGGGTGCCTCCTCCCCCGATCCGGCTGCTGCCCCCGGCGTGGCCTGTCCCAGCTGCTGCTGATGTTGTCCCTCCGCCTCCTCCATCCACAACACGACCACCGCCTCCCCCTCCTCCACCTGCGCTTCCTCCACCACCGCCACTGCCTCCTCCTCCTCCCTCACTCTCTCTCCCACCGGTCTCCTCCGCCTCCCTCCTCGCTCCATCCCTCCATGTTTCCCTGCTGCAGTTTGCTCTTTAAATCTCCCTCCGATGCCTGTGTTGTTGCTGGTTGCCTGGCAGCTACGCTGCGTGCTTTGTCCCCAGCTGGGAATTATTTCCTTTGATTCCGGTCAGTGGTTGCTGTCCAGATGTTACTTTTCATTGTTTCCCACTGGGAATCTCTTTGACCATGCTTTCGGAGATGGTCTGGGGGGGAGATCCGAAAGCGTGGTTGATTTTGACCCCTTGTGGGTATTGACTGTGGTGAACATCTGGCGGACGCTGAACAGACGTTCAGGGCGCTTTGACCCCGCTGCGGGATTGAGCGTGTTTCACTGTGGTTGAGTGTGATCTCGTAACGTCTGAAAATACCCTAAGAAGGTAGTTTTTAGATGCGCGCGTGGTGCGCTCGCGTGTTGTTGCCAAAATCCCACGAGACGGTATTAGATGAGACGCTGGCATGAGTCACGCGCACGGGAGGGGGACGTGCATTCTTTTCCAGCCGCGATCTGACCAGGTCGGCAATCGAGGTGGTCAGATCACGGCCAGAAAAGAATGTGCGTCCCCCTCCCATGCGTGTGACTTGTGGCAGCGTCTCATCTAATCCCGTCTTGTGGGATTTTGGCAACGACGGGCATGTGCTTGTCTAAAAACGGCCTTAGAATACAAAACTCACCAGTTCACAAAATCTGTCAGGGTAGCAGCAGTGTTTTGCTTCTGGTTAATCTGTGTTTGAGATCTGTTTTTCTTTCATCCCCTTTCTAATTTTAAACCACAAGGAAAACACACAACCACTGTGAGCCCAAAACACACAGGCAAATCCAAAGTCCAGGAGACAATGACAACCCTGGAGTTTCATGAACTGTACAAACAACAATGGGAAGGGAGGAAAAATGGGCTGGGGACGCTAGGATCCCCGAATCCCTTATCCTTTCAGCACTCAGTTGGAACCTTGATCCTGCCAGCTGCTGAGGGTCATCGAATCCTAGTGACACCAACGGGAGTTGAGGATGTTAAATATCTTCCAGGCCAGAGTGTTGTCTCTATATTCACTCACGTTTATACATCCTGTTTCCTGTTATTCATTTACTCAGAAAGCACCTACATCAGCCCTCACAAACTCTTACTCCAGGTTAACGAACCTACTAACTTGCTATACACTCAGTTTTGTATTCACAGAGAGAAGGCTAAAGCAAGGGAAAAGTGGAAGTTAGACTGAATGTCTCCTCCAAAGTGTGGGAAACAGGGGCTAGCATTTGCAAATTTGGATTTGTGATATTTGTGAGTGGCCTAGTTGCTGCCTCTCCCCCAGAAACCCCCTTGTGTCCTAGAGTGCACCTCTGCTCCGAGGTTCCTGTCTCTGCAGTCCCATGATGCAATGTGCTAAAACTCCATGCAGGTAGAGGTAAAACAAATATCCGTATATTGTATTCAGTTAATTCACCTGCTTTTATTTGGGACTGAGGAAATGGATACAAAGTGCTATACTGTTTTGCTTTGTTTACCCATTTCAGATATTCATTTCAGATATAGTATTTTTGGTGTTACTACTAGAATAGCACTAAATAGCAGCAAAGCAACTGAATGCGGTTCCCCAAATTACTGAACAAACTCCCAAATCGATGAAATAAGCAAAGCATCTGAAATGAAAAACTCAAATTAGCAGATGTGTGAATATCCATTTGGGTGTGAATATTTATTGACATAGTGAACCAAGAGTGCAAATAATACCTGCAAATCTGGAAATAGCTGTTAAATTCAGCATGAAAGGACTCGGGATATTCACCAACTGGATAAGTCAATTAGGGTTACCATCCCTCCGTGATTGTCCTGAAGTCTCTGTGTTTTAATCTGCCATCTCCAGGCTCCAGTTGAAGCCCTGATTTCCTGCCCCCTGAAACTGGAGCCATATTGGAAAAGGGTGGAGCCTGGAGCAAAGGGACTCTCCTGATCTCTTTCTCATGCGGCCCCACCCCCTTCAGGAGAAAGCTTTAGAGAAGATGGCATCCCATTCAGATTGAGTGGTGACACCACAGATGGCAGAGCAGGTGGGCAGGGAGGGCGTTGAGCAGGGGAAAGGGTGGGATGACATACCTGCAGGATCAGAATGCTTGAGAGAGCTGATGTGGGGGGAAATTATTACTCTTCAGCAATTCCTATAGGGTAGCAACTATGGAAAAAAGACAGGAACACTTTCCACTGGAGTCACAGGGCACCCAGCCCTGGTTCCTGTATTTACTGCCCCTAGCTGTTGTGACAGTGGGAGGAGATTGGACCAGAATTAGCCTCTAAATACTCAGGACTCTAGGGATGGGTCTCTGTGGCCTACCTGTGTAAACCTAGCCTTGGCAGCAGGTTTTGACCCCTGGACGGCATACAGCAAAGCAAAGCAAATAAATAAGAGGTCAATAATCAACTCCACAGTCTACATTTTCAGGCCAGCAGTTTAATATCTTCAAAACATTAGGTGGAAATCACAAGCACCAAAGGCAACATTGCAAACTGATAGGAAAAGAGAATTCTCATCCTCAGCAGCAAGAAGAAGAACAATAATAATAATAAACAACATCTTATGCTCCCACAACACCTTCCACCCTTAAGGCTTCCCAAAGCACTTTGCAAAGTAGTCTTAATAGCACATGCTCTCTGGTGATAGCCAGCATGACTGCTTCCTGTGGACTTGTGCAGGTTTCTAACAGGAAGTAGGCTTGAGAGAGGAACTTACAGATTCACTTGCTGAATAAGTGAGCAGTCCGTGGCCTATGAGTAGCAAGGGCCCACCTTTTTCCCTACCCCCCACCAAGGTTCGACCTGTGGACCCTGTCAGTCGGTGAGTGTGGATGTGAGGCCCAAGCTTCCATTTGGGGTGCTATAGAGCAATGACTAGAAGTGGCAGAGAGGCAGCTACGTTTGCTGTTGACAGGGTGCATGGCTTTGTGCACTTCATGGCAGGGATTGGGAAGCAGGGGTCCTGAGGTCATATGGTCTCAGTAATGCAATACATTCACTCCTCCTCCTCATTCACCTCCTTTCACAAAGCAGTCAGAACGTTGGGAGCTTCTCACTCCACATTGGCTCTCACTGACCAACAACAGGAGGGAACTCTCCTAGAGGCTTTTTGACTTGTGTCTGTGATAAAGGAAGGTATTGCAGCACTTGAACATATTTGAGGGCTGGGCCTGTTATTCTATCTAAATGCCATCGCTCACATCCTCAAACTCTCTTCACTCAAACAACTGTCACCTTCTACAATCTACCAGACAAACATTTCCTTCTTTCACCAAAACCCAGTGCTTATCCTGCTATTGCCTAACCTACACGTGTCCAAAGACCTAGGTGGGCAATATTAAATGCTGGACTAGCAACAGATGAAATGTCTAATATGTTGTGGTCCCTTTAGGCTAAAATCAAAGACCTTTCTACCACTGGAAATGGGGGGGTTGAGTCTAAGCTTCCAAAAGGTGACAGTTTCAATTAGTGTCGCCCACTGATGCGGAGGATGTGCTTGGAGCGATGCAGGCAACCAGTTGTGAATTAGATCCTTGCCATCCTGGCTGGTGATAGCTGGTGAAAGCCAGCCCAGAAACATTGGGGGCATTGCTGGCTGGGGTTGTCAATGCCTCCCTTTGGGAGGGTACGTTGTTGGACACCCTTAAAACTGTGGTGGTCCAGCTTCTGCTCCAGAAACCATCTTTGAACGCTGACCCTCTGGTCAGCTATCCCCTATCTCTAACCTTCTCTTTTTAGGGAAAGTTATTGTATGTGTGGTTGCCCAAGAGCTTCGGGATCATCTTGATGCTATCGGATTCCTGGACCCATTTCAGTCAGTTTTTCATCCAGGTCATAGCACAGAGACTGCACTTGTGCCCTGATCAATGATCTCTGCTTGGTAGGGATGGGACTCTTGGTATTGCCGAAAACCGAGAGTAGCCAATAATTGCTCAAGTGGATTAATCCAATATCTCAGTTCTTTCTCGGTTCTCGGCAGTATTGGATCTTTCACATTGATTTTTTTATTGGATTTTTAACATTGCGGTTTTCCCCATTTGAATCAATGGGGAAAACTGCAATGTTAACAATCTGATATCGAGAAAACTGAGAACTGGTAGAAAACCAATAGACTGAGAACTGAGAAAACCGAGAACCGAAATTTTGCCAATAGTCCCACCCCTTGGAGATTGAGAAAGGGAATTGTGCCCTGCTAATCTTGTTAGATCTTTCAGTGGCCTTTGTTACAGTTGATCATGAGGTGGCTTTAGGACATGGCAGGGGTGCACAGGACTGCTCTTGAGTGGTTCCATTCAGTCCTGCTGGGGAGGTCCCTGCAGATTGTGATGGGAAATTGCTTATCCTCCCCTTGGGACTTCCCTGTGGTTTCCTCTTGTCTCCCCTCTTATTCAATGTGTATCTGAGGCTGCTGAGTGAGATCATTTTGAGGTTTGGAGTGACATGCCATCAATATGCTGATGAAATCCAGTTCTACCTCTTTTTTTCATCCAACCCAGATCCTGCAGACTTGGTGCTTACCCAATGCCTGGCTGCTGTTGGAGAGTGGATGAGGGTGAGGCATTTGAAGCTGAATCTAGACAAAATTGAAGGGATGATGCTTGGCTGATCTTGTGACTTGGAGGGGATTGGGACGCCTGCCTTGTGTTTACGGCCTGAATTGCTTTTGGATGCCTTCCTGCACCTGGAACATCAGGTTGCACCTATGGCCAGGAGCGTTTTTCACTAACTCCATCTGGTGAGGAGGCTGTGGCCCTTTCTTTCTGATTCAGATATGGCCACCATCGTCCATGATTTCACTACCTCAGGGATAGATTACTGCAATGTGCTCTACATGGGACTGCCCTTAGTGACTGTTCAGAAGCTGCAGCAGAAAGTGGCAGCCCCGACTCCTTTCAGGGACAGGTCACTGTGGGCACGTTACACCTGTACTTTACAGTCTGCACTGGATACCTCTAGCTTTCTGGGCACAATTTAAGTTGCTGGCTTTGACCTTAAAAGCCCTACAGGGCCTGGGTCCCATATATATGAAAAACCGCCTTTCGTACCCAACTCCACCGTGACCCTTGTAGATGGCCGGGAGTGCTCTCTTGTGGGTACCATCTGCCAATCTTGTTCATATAAGGGCCCGTAAAGAAGCATTCTCGGTTGCTGCCCCAGTATTGTGGAACTCCCTTCCCCAAAGGTCCGCCAGAGCCCGAGCATATTCCAGAGGCAGTGTAAAACCTTTCTTTTTGGAAAAGCGTTGGCAGGCAGGGATAGCGGTTGGGGGGGGGGCTAGGGGGGGTTTGTAATGAGAATTTAATGTATTTTAATGTGGTTTGCATTTTTAATGTTGTAAGCTCCCCTGAGCCTTAGGGTGAGGATGGGGTAAAAATGTAAATAAATAAATAAATAAATAAAAATAAGTGGTTTTCTATATGGGGATGAGAGCTGGGTGGACCTATGAAACATAGGACATTCCAAGCCAGGGGGAGAGTGTAGCTGAGAGGGTGTGGTACACTAACCCTCACCCCCTCCCTCTAGTGATGTGGTGTCTCTCTACTTATTTATTTATTATTTATTAATTTAGTCATATTTATACCCTGCTTTTCTGCCACAGCACTCAAAGTGGCTACTCTGTAGAGTATGAACCCATAGGTGGTCTGGCAGTGGCACCTCCACTAAAGGGTTAGGGTTAGCTAAAGACCTGTGTCCACTGCATTTTCCCCATTGGTGGCAATGAGGAAAACACAATAAAACGGGTCCCTGAGGTTACGGTCAGGTTCATTGGGGGCCATTGTGCCACCCCTCTTAGTTATAGACATACCCAGAGCCAAAATTCACAGTTGGCTCCTTTCTTTCTAGAAACCAAACCAAGACCCATGTGAATTGATTCTCTTGAATGGTAGATTGGCCAGATTGGACTTGATGGCATAACAATGAGCGTATACATGTCCGTCTGTGGGACATATGCATATATCCTGTTATATGAACATGCCAAAGTGTATTCTCATCTCAGTGAGGTGCAGCTAATTCAGGGATGGGAAGAGAATGGGACTGCTCTTTAGCAGTCAGATCCCTACGAAACAGGAAGCAAAGAGGCATAACACATCCAGCAGGGGTAATTTAGGAAGGAAGAATGTAATTAAATGAGCCATTTGGGGCTTCACTGGCTAATTTGCCTGTGGGGAGGGGGAGGGAGGGGAAATGATTGAAAACGTGTTTTGCTGTCTTGTTTTTCAAGCAGGGGAGGAGTGAGTAAAAGGTAGCAACTTGCACTGTGGTTTTGAGAAAGTTGCAATCTAGCACATTTTCCACCTCATTCTCTGTTTGTCTAAAGTCCAATCAGCTCTGGAGGGGGAAAGAGGAGGGTGGATGAACGGTATGTAATGGGCAATGTCATTGGCAGCTGCTGTCCCTATCAGTGGTTGGCCAGACTCTTTGGAGGGGTGTGTGTGTAACCAGTTAGTACAATTACCCATCGAGTAGCTGCACTCTCTCTGTGTGAGAATCCATATCGTGCCCTATCAAGGCAGAGTCTGCAAATGAGACAGCAGTTTGCCCAGGAGAGTCACGAGGCACATTCTTCAGGCCAATGTGTCTCAGCCACAACTGTCTGATTACACCTTTTGTGGGCATTGGTGCACCCAGATGAGATAGGCTGGGGAGGCTACCACGCTTTAGGAACATTAGCCACATGATGCATTGGCTCGTTTGCCCAGGGTCTGCCAGATGTTCCTCCAACTCTGGGCATTGTGGAGCAGCCTTACTCTAACTGGGGTAAGGCTGCCCATGCGTGTAATGGGGTGCACTTGCCCCGCCATGCGAGGTGCAACGCTGCGGGGCTGTGAGTGATGAGTTGAGCACTAATGCTCGTTGCACATGGCCACATCATGGCCAAGGGCAGGCCCTCATTCCAGCCAGGCTGATTGGGAGGAGAAGGGCCAAGAGGAACACGCACAGACGTTCCCCTCCTCCCCTGATCAGCTGTTTGTTGAGGTGGGGAGGGAGGCACGTTCATGCTCCTCTGGGCTCCCTCTCCCCCCGATCAGTTGTTTGTCGGGTGGATGGGAGGGAAGGGTGCCTGTTCTCTTCCCAGGTTCCCCTCTCCCCCGATCCACACAACTGACAGCTGACCACGGGGGAGCGGGGGCATGGGAATAGGGTGCACACTCTTCCCAGGTCCTCCTTCCCCATCAGCTGTCAGGTGGGAGCCACAGCATGTGCCCCCTTTGCCCTCCCTCCCACAACTGCCTATTGGCAGTAGTCCTGAACCAGCACCTCTGCAGGAGTCGGAGTCTCTACCCCCCAGCTGTGGAGGCAGCTCCGACAGGGGCTAGCCTGCCTGGCTTCCCTGTGACTGTGTGGCTGGCTCCACATGCTTGCCCTGCAGTGTGGCAGTGGCGATTGCCCACCATGGGATTGCACACGGATCAGGCCCCTGCTGCTTGTGTGGCTGCACCCTAAGTGTCTGTAAGGGGAGAGTGCCCTTTCCTCCTCAATTTGTTGACATCAGAGTGAGACCTTCCTTGGCCAAGGAAGTTTGGTCAAGATGTCTTTCAAACCACATCAACACAACTGCTTTCTTGGCCTCAGGCACAGACCACTCCAGGGTAACCCAAGGTGTTTCTCCTAAAGGCAATCATTGCTGCTGCTGACTTGAGGCAAGATATAACAACCCAAATTATGCATAGGCTAGATCAGACTGTTTAACTACAAGACTACCTAACTAGCTTAATTATACTCTTTGAAGCCAGTAACAACAAGGCTCCCTGCCTGCAGCATTATACCACATTGGGTCAGGCTAGTGCTGAAACTCGGTCCTCGGTTTTCCTCGGGAAACACCGAGGACTGGTGCATTCGGCCTCAATTTCCCAAGTTTTGAAGTTCCAAGGAAGGGCCTCGGAACTTTGCAAACCTCGGCTGAGTGCAGGGAAGGGAGCCAGAGGGAAGGGAAGTGGGGGGCCAGAAGCCAGCATTAGGCCCCTGCTGCCCCTTCCCTGGCCCCTGCTGGCTGGGGAGGGAATAGGCTAGTGGAGACTAGGGAAGGGGTGTGGAGACCTAGTGGGTGGTCTAGCAGGGGGTCAGAGGTGGAGTGCTTGGGGGGTGTGAGAGCCTAGCAGGTGGGGGTCAGGATTGGGTTACTTACCTTCCCAAGGGATGATGCATGATGCGTGGCCCCTTCCTGGCTTGTAAATTTGAAAATAAAAAACAGCAACAACTGAGCATGCTCGGCCCTTTTCAAAGATGTCACTGGCAGCATTAGCACACCAACGCCATCTTTGAAAAGGGCTGAGCCTGCTCAGTTGTTATTTTACTTTCAAATTTACAAGCTGGGAAGAGGCCACGTGTCACGTAGGACCCCTCCAGAAGGTAGGTAACCCACACTGATCCCTCTGCTACGCTCCCTGGCCCCCCTAAGCAACCCCCGACCCTCCCCCCATGCCATCTCCCTGGTCTCAGAAACTCCCCTTTTGGTATTCTCTGAGGGGTGGCCTGAAGACTCAGGACTGCTCCTCGGACCCTTGAAGAATACTTGCAATTTTTTTGTTTCCCCTACTTGGAACAACTCTAGATCAGACCTGTGGTCCATCTCATCCAGTGTCTTGTCTCCAATAGTGACCAGTGCATTGATAACAGCTCCAAAGGAAAAGGCAAGAAATCCTGTAGTGGATAATCATGGGAAAATCTGCCCATGCGGAAATTGTGACATATGCCCAACAGAAAGCGGGTTTGATCCCCTCCTTCGTTTTTAAACATTCCGCTGAATAGAACTGTGGATGGAGTCAGAGAAGCTGTGACCAAGCTAGGGATTAAATATTTGAAGTTATATTTTATAATTGGGACTATGCCCGCCCATCCCCCAAAATTGGGTTACACACAGGGCAGGGAGATTCTGTCCAAGTTAATAAAATGTAATAATATCTCGTGCTCTTTTTGTCTTCCAAGCAGCCTAGAAACATCGTTGGTAAAGTAGCTGTGCTCTTCAAAAGTAGAACTCTTTATTGTTTCAAAAAGAAGTACAAAACAGCAGAGGCAGAAGTGTAGGAGCCTGCACATAACAGAGCTCTCTTTAGCAGTTATTTTACAAAATGGCTGCTGTTCGCCTCAGGAACCCCCAGTTGACTCAGTCTGAGCATGGAACATACAATCTACAGTAGGGGTGGGGAACTTTTTCCCTCTCGGGGGCCACTGTGAAAGCTTGCACAAGCTCCGAGGTCTGCACAGACGTTGGGGCGGGGGTGCTTAAGGGACGAATTCAAGGAAAGGATGGCCCAATTCATGGATCTGTGCCATGGAACTGCCCACTGTCCTTGTTTGCATGCCCTCATCTCGGCTCCCTTCCCTGGAGCTCAGTTTTTCAGTGATTGGAGGTAAGAACTGGATCGAAGGGCCAGATCCAGGAAATGGAAAGGGGCCACAAAAAAACTTCCCATGGGCTGCATTGGGCCCCCAGGTCTGAGGTTCCCCACCCCTGATCTACAGGACACAAGGGATGAACTCACACGTAACTCTGCTAAACTCCTATGCCTGCAGGGTCACAGAAGCTGTATAAACAGCCCCAGATAGATGATCCTCTGATCGCTGTTGCATGTGAGTGAGGCACTTCGATTTCTAGTCCCACTTTAAACTCTGATCCGACGTTTAGATCTAATGTATTCGGCAGATCTGAGTTTAAATCGGGTCTGGAACTTGAAGTGTCTCATTCACATCCAACAGCAATCTGGGGATCATCCAGGGCTGATTATACAACTTCCAGGGTCTGGCGGACATCAGAGTTTAGCAGAGTTACATGTGAGTTCACCCCAGGTGAGGTTTAGCATAGAGAAAATATGCCACATACTGATGTAGAAATGGTAGATTCTATCATTCCACTGACAGGTTTGGTCTTCATTCGGCAGCAGGGCATGAAATTTCTTGGTCGCCACAAAAGATGGAAGGAACAGCAACAGACACTTGTACGTTGTAACTGGAAATTTTGCAGTCAGTTGCAAGAGTCTTTTCTTTTCTTTTTTTAAACAGGTTATTGTTAAGCATGTACATTATAGGCAAGACAAGTCCTCTCAACTAATCTAGAAACTGGTTAAAAGAAAGGGCAAGGATCTGTTTCCTTTCCTGGTTCCCTTCCCTCATGAGCCCTTCCCCCCCCAACAAGAAATAGGCAGAGAGCCACAGCGGCCCCCCTCCCCACCCCAGGAAAAGGTTCCCTCCCGAGCCCCGTCACCCCACCCCACCCAAAAACCCACATGCAGAGCTTCAGCGGTTTCCTCCCGTGGAGGTCGCACCCCACCCTCGCACCAGGAGAAGGTTCCCCCTTCCTACCCAGAAGGAAGCAGCAGCAGCCCCCTCACTTCTCCACCCCCCAGCCTCTAACCTCCACCACCCCCCTCCAGCCTCTTGATCCTCCTTCAGCTCTGCTCGCTGCCTCGCTCACCACACGCATGCGTCGGCAGTGGGGGTGGGGCTCCGCTACACTCTCCCTCCTCCCCCTCCCCTTGGCCAAAAGACAGCATCGCGCGGATTAAAGGGGAAGCAAAAAAAAATCTAGCTGCTACAAAAAAATAAAGGCAGGTCGCCAGCCCTCATTTTCTAGTTGCCAATGGCGACCTGGCGACCAGAAATTTTGTGCCTTGTTAGGCAGTGCCAGTTTTAAGACAAGGTGGCCACTTAGGATACTGGGCTTAACAGAGCCCCCAGGGCCAGCTGCCTACCCACATTCTTCCCTATGTGCCAGATTCAGGTGCTGTCTGAGAGCCCCAAAAGCATGGGGCCCACAGGCACCTGCTTTTCTTGCTTCCTTCAGCAGTCTGATTCCTCCTCCTCTCCACTGGATAGGACAATGAGTGACTGGGAGGCCTGTAAAGCACAGGGACTTACCTCAGCCCTCTGCACAACTCTGCCCTTTCCCTCCTCTGGATACGGAATTGAATATTGCGTTCAGTTCTGCTTGCCCCATCTCAGGAAAAATATAATAGAATTGGAAAAAGTTCAGAGAAGGGCAACAAGGGGTATTTTCAGACATTACGAGATCACGCTCAACCACAGTCAATTCCCTGTGGTGGGGAATGGTCCCTTAACATCTGTTGGTGAACTGGAAGTTCCCCCCCAGATGTTAGCCATGCTCAATCCCCACCGGGAATCACATTCACCACGCAATCGGCTGAACCCGCGGGACCGGCACCAGTCATGTGGTGAATGAGATTCCCAGCGGGGATGAAGGGGCCTGTCATGTCTGGACGGTGATCACGGCCCGGAATCCCCACCGGGATTCCGGGCCGTAGTCATTTCGGGCGGGCGCTGCGGCCGCATTGGCCACGGCGCCCACCCGTCTCCCCAGAGGGCGGGCGGTGTGTGTGTGTGTATGGGGGGGGACTGTGTGGCCGCACGTTGCACCGCGCGGCCCCGCCCCCTTCCCAATTCCCCCACCGGGATCCCCCAGCACATCTGTTGGCCGTGCCGGAGTGATCCCGGCGGGGAATCTCGGGGTTGGTTCCGTGATGGGGTGAAGCCGCCCCGTCACGTCTGAAAATACCCATGGATGACAGCAGGGATGGATTGACTTCCATAATGAGGAGAGGCTCAAAAGGTTAGGGCTGTTTAGCTTGGAGAAGAGGCGATTAAGGGTGGATATTATAGAAGTTTATAAAATCATGAGCTTTGTGGAAAAAGTAAATAGGGAACTGCTGTTTTCTCTTTCTCACAATAAAAGAGCAAGGGGACACTCTCTAAATTTAAATGGCAGCAGATTTAAAACAAACAAAAGGAAGTACTTTTTAACTCAGTGGACAATACAGTTGTGGAACTCGTTGCCAGGGGAGGCAGCAAAAGCCAGCACCATAACTAGCTTCCAATGGAAACTAGATAAATTCCTAGAGAATACTAGAGCCATAAATGCTTCCTAGAGGGAACACCATCTTGCAGGCTCCAGCCCTTACCTGTGTCCGTAGGATGGGGGTGTGCAGGAGGGCGTTCTCTGTTGCTGCTCCAATTTTCCCCAGGAGGTTTGCTTGAGCCCAAGCCTAAACATCTTCTGGAGGGGGTGTAATACATTTGGCATTTGGTGAGCAGGGGTAGGGGTTGGTTGGGGGTTTGGGTAGGGTTATGGGGGAGGGTGGGTGTTTTTATTGCATCACCTTTATCATTTTATATAAAATAAATAAATGGGGCTTAAAGCCCTGGCTACCGGTAGTTGGAAGTGGTTAGCAGGAGATGAGTCACACCTCCATGACCTGCACTTCTCTTGAGCTGCTGTAGTTGGCCACTATCAGAGACAGGATGCTGGGTGAGATGGACCATGGGTCTGACCCAGTATGGGACTTCTTATGATCTTAGTGAAGCAGCAGTGGCCAAAATAGGGGCTGGACCTTCAACTGACATAAGCCAGTGTGCCACTCCTGAAGCCAATGGGTTGATGCCAGCTGAGATCCTTCCCACCTTACCTCCCAACCCCAGACAGCTTTTCACAAACATGAAACATTTGGGTTGGCATATTTTTGATGACCCTTTGGTCAAGTGAGGCTGTAGTCAGCAAAGGACATCGAGCGTGCCTTCTTCACATCCTGTATTTATTCCTCTCTGTGACTTCTGTACAGTATCAAAAGTTGCTCTCATGGTGTTTACAGGCTGAAGCAATCACCCGTGCCCCCCACATATCTGGCAGCACTGCAAGTTTCACCTGTTATCTGAAAAACATGCTGGTCTCTTTCCAGGCATGTAGGTACTTCACAATTCTGGATGGTTATCTCAATGTTGTTAAACGATATTAACCTATTGTGGCTGTAAAATTCAAGGAAACATCTAAAGCAGGAGTGGGTAACCTTTCCCCCCCTCTATGGTCAGGGGTGTGATGGAAAGTAGGTTGGGTCAGGGCTCAGTGGGGAGGAGGGTCAGAGCCCACTGGGAGCTGATTAGGGAACTCTGTGAGTTGGTTTACTCCAGACAGGCTCTGTCTCTCACTTTGGTGAGTCTGCCAGACCCCGACACATTGGATTCCACTGCTATGCATCCCTGAATCCATAAGGACAAAAGGAGGGTGGGCTGTATTTGACTCATGGGCTGCGGGGTCCCCACCCCGGCCTGCTCTAAAGCTAATTAGTTTGGGTTCAGTTCAATTTCTGAGCAAAGTGCTGAGGTGGTTCTTATCTGAGTCATGCTCCTGTGCCTATCCCCACTTCCTTCTGCTTTGCCATCATCACCTGTAACCAAGGACCTGAGATCAGCGTTTAGCACAAAGGGGATTTTTTTTTTTTTTTTAAACGGTGAAAGTAAAATATCAGGCATCTCCTCTCGGCATCTCTGGGGTGCTGACTTGTTTTCATCAGTAATCTGAGCACTTGCACATTACTGAAGAGGCACGAAAGCAGCAGCTACACACAGAGCAGAGTCACATCTCTGACCACAGACATCCGCCAAAAAATGCCCACTTGACTTGGCTGAGACAGGCAGGGCCAACCAGCCATGACCTGTTCTTTTGCTGAATGGCAGTCAACAAGTGTTTGATGGCTTGGCATTTTCTTAGGTCAATGAATCAACCATTCCCACCCATGCTACTTTCCTAATATGTAGTGACTATCAGCTCAGATGTAACCCAGAAGCATTTTTAGATGCTTCCATGCCTGGGTTTTTCATAAAAGACAACCACCCTGGTGTTTACGATGTGTGTGCTATTGTATGGTAATACCACTTTGTGCCATCATTTGAGGGGAGACTTCAAAGGAAACACGGTTGCTGTAAGGTCATTGCTGGTGGGCATCCTTCCTTTGGGAGCAATGATAGTAACCTAGCTCAGGGTAAGAGAAGCCTGGTATCAGGTTAGACTGTGTAGGTTCATTCACACAACCTCCTCCCCTGGAAACTCACCACGCCTTCCTTAATGTCTTTGTTGGAGCTGAAATGAGTAACTGTAAAAATACATATACCTGATGAATTTCCACTACCTGAATTGACCCAACAACACTGGATACCGACTGGTACCTGATTTCAACCCGATTCAGGTGCCTGAAAGTCCCAGAATGTTGACTTTCGGTCCTGATTTTTTTCAATTTCTGTCCCAGTTTTTCCACTTTCCATCCTGATATACAGATTGGTAATCAAAAAACCGGTACCCAAAGTTACTGATTTTTCGAGTATCCAGGTACCTGATTGGTACTAGGGTAGCCTGTTGACTACCCACTGCGGTACTCAAAAATGTGGGTAGGTAGGTACGAAATTAAGAACCTGTTTCAGCTGTCGGTCCAGTAGCAATGCATTCACGTAACTGCTGATTCCCCTGCATTTCAATGGCCCACCCCTTGCAGCAGGTGGCAGGGAACAAGGGATAAACAAATGGTAAGGATTTCAGACAGCACTCAGAATGTGAGTCTGTGCCCTTAGCTAGTCAAAAAGAGTGTTTTGGGAATGAGCCCTTACTTTAATGTTAGCTTTCCCTTCACCTCCAATACAGCATGGCCACTGCTTCCCCTAAACAGCGTGGGGACCCCTTTTGCATGGTGTCAAGTGCAGTGTGCTTGCTTGCCAGAGGCAGGTGTTCCTGAGGTTGTGCTCAAAAGTCTCCCAGGGGAACCAAGAAAATCTGCTAAAGCCAGAGGTTCAATATAAGGCCACCTGGAAAATGACTCTCCTCTGGCTCATTAACTTTGAAAAAGACTAACCACCAGCTCCAGCCTGCCCCGCCTCAAATAATTAAATAAACTTTCAAAATCATTCAATTACAATGAGCAGAGAAGAAGTGGTTAACATTTGTATAAATAAATAAATAAATAAATAGAGAACTCAGCCATCTTCCTAATCATTGACCACTCTTGTTAATCATTAAGCTCCTTTCCCTTAAGCATTTGGTGTTTCCAGTAGATGGGAAGAAGGGGGGAGCCAGTCGATCTTCTGAGTGGGTAGTACCAGTATTAACTCTTAGTGCGGGTGCAATTCCCATTGACTTCAGTGGACTCTAGGTGCCAGTGCTCTTCTTGCTATCTGCTTGGAGGATAGCACCCTGCTATCTCTATGGCTGTAGGTAGCCAGCTCCTCAAATATCCAGTGAGGAATATCCCTTAGCATTTGCCACTCTTAACTGTGCATTCTCACAAGCTCCAGGATTTGATTGTGGAAGAGTTCCTCCAAAATATCCACTTCTCTCTGTCTCTGTTCTCACGAGCAGGGGGAAGCAGGTGTGAAATAGGTCTTCTCTTCCACCGTGGGGTACACTCAGGAAACAGCCTGCATGGTATGGGATGGGGTAGCCAGCAGTCAGTGATGAACACACAGAAAGCAGGAAATACGGAGGGCTGCTGAGACAGCAGTGGACTTCACAGAAAAAAAGTAAAGAAGGAAGATTCCTTCGAATAGTATACACAAGCATGTCACACACAACCAGAGTAGGGGCCACCTTCTCAACTTGAACCCGGCTTGTTTGTAAAGGTAATTCCTGCCCGCCACTCATCCACTACTGTCCTCTCTGCAACCTCATGTGAACACAGGCAAGGTTTGAGTGAGCTAGAAGGTAGCTATCTCTAAACAAACGTTGGTGTGAATGAGCCATAAAATCCTACAAATGGGCTATAGGATTTATGAGTTTACAGGATTTCAGTTCATATGAAAGAGAGGGACTGAAGAAACTAAGCATTCTGAGTAGGAGCTCTGTAAGCTTCTTGTGTTCAATTCCACTGCATTCCTGACCACGGTCACTGCTTTTATTCTCCTCTGCCCTCCTACAAACATACCCTAAGCCTAAATCGACACTGCCCCTACTAGTCTACTCATGGGGGCACTTAGAACTCTACTGAACATCCTAGATTGTAAGCCTCTGGGGACAAGAACCTGTCTCTAGTCATGACTGTTGAACACCAGGCATATTGCTGGCACAAAATTTGCTATTATAAATTGTTATTATTATTATTATTCCATCTCTTTCCATTTGTCAGCTACAGTCATAGATGTGGCTGGTGATTTTTAAGTAGTATTTGAAATATGAAAAATTTGTGAAAAACAACAGTGAATGAAAGGCCAAAACTAAAGTACCTTGGGTATTACCCAATACCTTGGGTATTTTCAGATGTTACGAGATCACGCTCAACCACAGTGAATTCCCCGTGGGTGAGCATGATCCCGTAACGTCTGGTCAGTGTTACGCCAGATGATCACCCCCGTGAATCATGGAGGGGAAATCAGATTTACCACACTTCGTCCCTCCTCCCCGGAGGAGGAATGGAAGCGTGGTAAATCTGATTCCCCCCGTGATTCACGTGGGTGACCACCCGGCATAACACTGACCAGCCATGACATTGACACGCTCAACCATGGGGAATTCCCTGTGGTTGAGCGTGTCAACGTCACGTCTGGCCACTGACCACGGCCTGGAATCGGCAGCCGTGCTCGCCGTCAATTCCAGGCAGTGGTCAATTTCCTGGGGGCAGGCAGGTGCAGCGGCCATTTGGCCACAGTACTCACCTGTCTCTGAGAGGGCGGGCTGCTGGGGGAGCATGGGGGGCAGGGTTGTGCGGCCGCACGTTCAGCCACGTAGCCCCGCCCACCCACCCCGATTCCCTGCTGGGATCAGCCAACACATCTGTTGGCTGTGACGTGTTGGCCCCGGCGGGGAATCTGCAGGGTGTTTCCGTGATGGGGCGAATAGAGCCCCGTCATGTCTGAAAATACCCCTTGTGATGTAAGAGTGACCATTTCCTTCCTTCACAGCACTTGGAATGATTCTGAATGTTCTCTCCCTCACAGTGCTCAGAATGATTCTGAACATTCTGTGACATCATGGCTGATCAACGCATTCCTACAGTGGTCTCTCAGGACAGCAGTTTTTAGCCAGCGTGTATCTAAGATTCTATACTAATCTGCAGCTCTCCTCACTAGAGTAACTGAGCACCTTCCAACAGTGCACGGAACACCATGACTAACACCTGTCATTCTCTCTCATCCTGTCTGTAGGGTTGTTTGGTAGTTTTCGGAACATTTTCTTATCATTTGGGAGAGGGCTCATTTTAATTTATTTTAAACAATAGATTCCTGCAGAGTCTGTTGTAGGATTGAGGTATTCATCTCTTGATATTGTAATTTTGCTCACTTACTGAAGCAGCAGAGTTGATACTGGCAAATTCTGCTAAGCCGAGTGTTGATTACAGTTAAACAGTAAGGACTGGAGTAAACTAAGCCCAGTATCTGACCGGCATTTCAACTCATAATCATAGACTCAATCTTCCTGAGGCGGTTTGGGTACTGCAACTTTGTTTGGCATACACGTTTTTGCAGGTACCCATTTCACCTCCAGCCCATCTGCTTGATCCTCCAAATGGGGACAGCACCGCATTGGGGCGATTGCTTGAAATAGGTGTGATTTTCATTCACCTCAGTGGAGTTCAGCCTTGTACTCAAACAATTGCTTGAAGAAACACACCCTAAAGGTTAGACCCATACTAAGAACTAGCCCAACATTTAGTGGGGTGTCAAGACTCAAAGGGATGTAGGCCTCAAACGCTGGTCCTTCTGGCTTGAAGAGGCAGCCACTGCCCCCAGGCTGCTTTGGTGAAGCACAAGAACTGAAGCCCCACAGACTTTTTTAAGTCTGACTTTCCCAAGCCAGGCTCACCTGACTGGCTGCTGGTGACCTGTATTCTGGTCAGAGAATCAGATGGTGTGAACTTGTCCTTTTCCCTACCCTGCTTTGCAAGTAAAACCATTATTGTGGGCTGCACCTTACCTAGAGCTAGTGTGTATGGGCAAAATGTATAGCAAGCCATTGATTCCTGTTTAAACAGTGATGATGATTAGTCCCTCCTGCCACATCCATGAATGAGTGCTCATGCCAGGCCCAGCTGAAGCCCACGCTAAGGGCTTGTCCTGGGATCTCTGGAAAGTCTCCTTAAAAATAAGTGGGATTTAAAATTCCTAAAGCTCTCTTGGGAAATTTCTGCTCCTAAATTACTAAGGCACTATGGAAGACTTCCCCTCACCTTTGAACATTGGGTTACTCAACCACACCAGATGTAAGGCTGGGCTGCTGATTTCATTCCCAGAAGGAAATGCTTTCTCGAGTGAGATGGACATTGGTCAGCAGTTCCCAAGCCAGTCACTCACAGAGAAGAAAAGCACCTGGATGGTCCTAGCATAAGGGTGGCCAGATATGCAACTTTTAGAGGACACTTATGAGAAATACAGGTTGCCAGACTGTATTGGCTCCAGTGTAGCCCTGCAACCTGTATTTCTCATAAGTGTCCTCTAAAAGTTGCATATCTGGCCACACTACCTAGCATCCTCCCTCCAATCATCAAACAGACCAAAAGTCTCTATGCCTGTAAACTTCAACATCCTTCGAGCAATGACACCAATGAAGCAAAAGTCTGGATGCACGAGATTGCTTGCTGGACAATGAATTAGATAAACCCATGCAGCATTCTTCTCCTGTCACTAATATGAAGAAACAAAGACCTCAGAGTACAGCAGCTGGGTATTAACACATGAGCTGGGAGCAGCCTGGAACCTGGAGCCTCCCTGCGTGGTCCCCACACAGCAGCCACCAGCGTGGACAGTATTGGGAGCCCTTCATATGGGCAGACCTTTTGCATGGGTTCCACAAGTGCATAGGCAGCTGCCACGCCCCAGAGCAGCAGGCAGAAAGCTTCACACGGGCAGTCATTCCACCCCAACCCGGCCCACCCTTCCCACCACCTTAGGCTCCTCCCAGGATTCTGCCCCCTGCTATGGGACCCCTATGTATATTTTTCCAGGCCACTTATGAAACGTACATGTTGCAGGGCCTGCATTGGTGCCATAGGTGCCAATGCAGGCCCTGCAACATGTATGTTTCATAACATCCCTGCAACTATGGCAATGAGAAGCCGTGTCAGCTGTTAACCTGAGCCGTTCCGGGAACCTGGGAGGCGCGTTGTCTTTAAGGGCTCCTGTGTGGGCAGGGCCAGGAAGCCGGGTGGGGCGTGTCCATTTGTGGGACAGCTCAGGGTTTCTGTCCTGTGGCTCTCTGTGGTGGAGGTGGACCTGCATGTGGGCATGGCTACCTTTAGGTGTAAAATGGGCAGCGGCCCCATGGGAGCTCATTGTCACGGGTTGGACTGGGTTAACTCAGGCTACGTGCTCTGCATTCCCGAGAACAACGAGGTGCAGCCCCAAGGAAAACATCTGGTGGCCATTGTTCAGACAGATGAATCTGGAGTTACCAGGGGCCAGTGCGGGGCAGTGTTTCATTTGTTAACATCCATTGCCTTTACATTTATCTTGTTGTAAGTCACTACTTTGGGATATTTGAGGGAAAAGAGTAGGTGGGTTTTGACAGGAGAGATGAATTCATTCACACAACACTCCTTTCCCTTTTAAACTCACCACTTGCACCTTAATTTGTGTTTGTCTTAAGTAGCAGTGCATTCACACAGTTACTGATTGCCTTGCACTTCAATGGCTCTTCCTCCTCCCTGTTTCCCTGTAGTAGTTCCCCCAATGCAAAGGGCTGGGAGGAAAGGCTGTGTGATGATATTCCTGCATGAAGTGTTCCCAAAGCAGCGTGGAATGAAGGAGAGAGTCCCCAGAGATGCTGTTCCAGGATTCTCTGGTCACAACTCTACAGTCACTCGAAAGTAGGAAGAGACAAACAGAAAATGATGCTTTGGGGATTGAAGCTTACTCTCGGTTAAACAAATCATCACACAGCAACAGCACTGATACTTGATAGAGCCAGATGCTAGCAAGCAAATCACTTGGCATTAGGGAGTAGAGAGAAAATTGCCAAGGAGCCCAGGAAGCAGTATGGATTTCAAACAACCTCCAGAGTGGTTTTGTGCAACATAAGAACATAAGCACTCCAAAAACATGGCACTCCAAAAGTGTGTGAATGAGGCACATTCCCAATCCTTCAAGTAAACTCATGCATGCTCTCCCTAGTGTCTGTGAAAAGCTCCACTAACCGTGAACCTGAGAGGATCACTGTTAGGATTGCCATACCTCCCCTTAAATCCAGGATGCTTATGAAAAATACATGGTGCAGGGCTTCATTGGTTCCAATACAGCCCTGCACCATGTATTTTTTCATAAGTGTCCTTGATTAAAGGGGAGGTACAGCTCCCCTAATCACTGTGTGAGTTTGCACCAAATTCCACAAGAGACTGGTGGTGAAGTTCATCACAACTGACTTAAGGCAGCAAGAGGTCCTGCCATTCACATGAGAGCCTGGTCCAGCAGCACAGCCACTTGCTTCTCACACTACCTCTCTCTGGGAGTGGACACAGCTACCCCATGATTCAAAATAGGGGGAGCAAGAAACACCCGGAAGAACCAAGAAATGTGGACGACTGATGAATTGTTGGACCGCAGGAGGTGGGACTGGAGGAAAGACACAAATCCCCAAGTGTTTGCGTGAAACACTTTTCAATGTGTTTTAATTGTTATTTTTAGTTTTTTAATATTTGTTTACTGTTGTAAGCTGCCCTGAGCTGCCTTGGAGTAGGCGGGGCAGGGTAAAATTGTTTTAATAAATAAATAAATAAATAAATAAATAAAGTTACATTAAATAAAACAGAACTGGTGCAAGCAGGTGGCTGTTACCACACATTTTAACTCCAGCAATCCTCAGTACTTCATATGAGCACTTTTACAGATACCTTGGCTTAATGGCTAAATCCACGACACCATCTCATGTGACAACCCCCCCCCCCCCACACACACACAATGATTCCCCTGACTGACCCAGATTGGGGCTTATAGGTGCAATTGTAATAACAACAATGACTTGAATCCACATTTAAATATGATTCCTTGGTTTTTAAAAGCATGCTTAATGCACTCTCTGAATGAACAGCAGAGCACAGGTATCACACACACACACACATCACTAACTGCTCCCCCCGCCCCCTGTACTGAATGCCTTATCTGCCCGGCCCTTCTTCATGTTCCTCACAGCTGCTTAGCTGTGGAGTGGGAGGCATCTGCTGGGAAAAAGGGAGTGCTTGTTAGAGGTGACTTGGAAGGCTCCAATGCTATTCCTCCCCCTCTTAAACATCTGGATGGATAACACTCCTCCTTCAGAGGAGGCTTTAAAGAACAGGCAAGATTGCTGGAAATCTTTGAAAAACATTGAACTTAGAAGTAAGTCAGAAATGAGACCATGGATGGATAATGGGTTATTAACAAGGTACCGGAACTATTTGGCTGAGAGTTTGAAGTCAGCCAAGATCACTAGTAAATTAAAGGCCAGATCCTGCTCACTTTGAAATCAATGGAAATTTTGTTAATGATTAGAGTGGAGCAGGATGGGCCTCTAAATGTATTACCATATGAAGGGCCTGACAATATGAGAGGCCAACCCCCCCCCCCCCCCCCCCCCCTTCAACTTCCACTGGCTTCATTAAAGCTGAAAGTGATTAGCTTCTCGCTAGTGCAGGAAATGGTCAGCCACTTGCAGAGACCGTCAGTGCCTAACACAGTGTTGAGTGTGCTCTGGATCTTGTGCGGGGGATGAAGTCCAGTAAGTTGGCTAGTTGCTTCAGTCCAAGACTGCCTAGTTTCAAGGCACCCACACTTTTTTCATAAGTGGCTCCATTTTGACACTTAAATATAACTCTGGGGCCCCAGACAGCAACAAAGATAGGCAACGTATATCCATATAAATTGGGATCATGACCCCATTTGTATATGGTATGACCCGTAAGTTTGGGAGCCTCTGGTTTATGTTATGGTGTCCCTCCTGTACATCACATCTCAGATAAATTGAGAGCTTGCCCAGTTGCTGCCAGTATTATACCTGCTCTGTGGAAAAATAATCACCTGTTGGCTGCCTGCCTTGCCAGCTGAAGATCCTTTCACTAATTCTCCCCAAATCATATGGAATCAAACAATAATCAAAGAGCTTTCTCAGAAGCACCCTTTGCTTCAACCTACCCTTTGCTTAGGGGCAAGCATGAATCCTATAGAAGGTTTCCCTTGTGGAATATCCCAGCAGGTTTTCTTGGAAAGACTTCCAAATAATTTTTAAAAGACTCTAAATACTAATAACATCATCTGCTCATGTAAATTACTGGGTCCAGTTCTCATTGCGCCTTCTCAAAAAAGACATAATGTAATTGGAAAAGGTGCAAAGAAGGGCAACAAAAGTGATCCAAAGCATAGAGCAGCTTCCTTATGAGGAAAGCTCAATAGGTGAGAGGGCTCTTCAGCTTGGAGAAGAGACTGGTGAGAGGGGACATGATAGAAGTTTACAAGATCATGAAAGGTGTGTACGGAGCTGCTATTCACCCTTTCTTAAAAGAATAGAACCAGGGGTCACTCCATGAAGTTAACAGGGATCAGATTTAAAACAAATTACCTAGACAAAAAAACTGCATTTTAAGAAGCTTGTTACGGTGGCATTACAAATTGGTTTCGTTTACTGTTGGTGGTAGTCATTTAAAAGCCCCCAAGTGGCGGGGTATCAGAGAGGGGAGCCTTGGGAAGCCCCCGACTGATTGCCCCATGGAGAGCAGGGCATAGGCGGAAGAGAGAGAGAGAATAAGTGTGTGATTGGGTGCACTTCATTCAATTATTGTGATAGGTGCAGGGAGGCAGCACACAGGCACTAACATGACAGTAAATTGTCCGTTAAGGGAACTTTATTAAATATCAGACCAATCTATACATTTTTCTTTTCTTATTCATTAATTAAAAGAATGATGACAACTGAAATTAAGCTGCATATGTGTGGTATGGTGACTGAACAATACTTATACGTGATGAGGAATGTATACAGTTTAATTTCAGTAAGTCATATTTTTTTTTTATTAATGAATAAGAAAAGAAAAATGTATAGATTGGTCTGATATTTAATAAAGTTGCCTTAACAGACAATTTACTGTCATGTTAGTGCCTGTGTGTTGCCTCCCTGCACCTATCACAATAACTGAATGAAGTGCGCCCAATCACATACTAATCCTCTCTCTCTCTCCCTCCTATGCCCTGCTCTCCATGGGGCAATCAGGCTCCCCTCTCTGATACCCCGTCACTCGAGGGCTTTTAAATGACTGTCACCAACAGTAAGTGAAACCTATCCAAGTATCATCTGTCACCTCAGCTTCCCAAGGCAGCTCCCACATGGGGCGATCTCTGTGTGAGAGTGAACACCTGCTGCCGCCTGCTGCCAAAGAGCCTCTCTCTTTCTTTGACACCCCCACACAGAGACACGCCTTGCTGCTGCTGCCGCTGCCGCTCCTGCCAAGCTGCACCTGCCCAACTGCCTGTTCCTCCGATGCGCCCTGCCGCTGCTACTGCCAGAGAGCCTCTCTCTCTCTCTCTCTCTGGCACCCCCACACAGAAACATCCCCTGCTGCTGCTGCCATCACTGTTGCTCCTGAAAAGCTGCCACTTGCCCACTCCTCCAATGCCGTCCACTGCCAGAGAACCCCTCTCTCTCTCTCTGGCACCCCCACACAGTTCCATCTAACCCTTTCTAGGACTATAAGACAATTCCATGCGGGGATGGAAGTGCGGGTGATGTGGGGAGAATGATCAAAGCCAGCACGAAGAACCTTGTTTAAGAGGCAGCAACCTGCTGCTCATGCCCAACTGTCTACCATGGCATGCCTGATGGCCTCGAGCTCCTCTGTAGGATAAAAGGCACTCTCCCCTTCAGAATGACAGTTCCTTCCAACCCTCTCTAGGACTATAAGACAATTCCATGCAGGGATGGAAGGACGGGTGACGTAGCGAGAATGATCAGAGTCAGCGTGAAGAACCTTGTTTACAATGCAGCAACCTGCCCACCCGCCAGCCTCCTCTGCTGCCACCCGCTGATGCCCACGGCTGCCGCTGCTGCTGCTGAAAGAGCCCCCCTCTCTCTGTCAGACCATAAAATAACACACGTGCAAATCCTGCCCTTCCTGGGGAGCTGTCTGTAAGTTGAAACCATGGCATGTCTCCTCAGATGCCACCCACCACTGCCTGCTGTCCGCTGTCAGAGAGCCTCTCTCTCTCTCTGGCACACCCACACAGAAGCAAGTCAAAATCGGCTGGTAAAATATAACAAAAACATTTACTAAACAAACAATTATAACTATGAAAACACAAAACAATATAACAAACTGTACAAAATTTAGTCCTCTTCTGTATGGGGAGGAGATTGGGAGGATAGCCCACTGCATACAAGAGGTGTGACATTGAGGAACTCTGCCCCATGCCTCCTCACCACATCAAGGGCTCCCTCCATCATGCCCTTCCACCCCACCATTGCCTTTCGGAAGGACTCCAAGGGCTCCATTTCAGTTAATACATATTTGGCAACTGCCCGTGCCTGGTTCTCCTTTTCTTCCACTGCTCAGTGGCAGGCAATGATGGAGTCCTCCGTCTTCCTCAAGACAGCAGAGAATTCCTCCTCCATCTGCTGCCTCTGTGCCCCGAGGGAGCGGCGCATGTCCTTCAGTGCAGAGGACTCTGCCTCCTCTGCTTGCTCTGATGCTTCAGGGTTTAGGGACTCAGCAGAGTCAATAGGAGACCTGGAGGGGGAAGGATGGTGATGGCGCCTCCCTCTCTGTCTGCTGGTGGTGGTGGCACCCCACTTCCGGGCCTTAATCACCAGGGTCACACAGTGAAGGCCCCTTATGTGGGCAATCAGCCCCAATATGGTCCCCTGGCCACCTCTTTTTATCTCTTTGTCACAGATCTAAAAAACATAAGAAGACTGGAACATAAGGAGTGCCATACTGGGTCAGACCAATGGTCTATCAAACCCTGCCAGCATCCTGTCTGCTCTCACTCTCCACAAGCGTCTGGCCAGTGGCCAATCTCTGACAATCCATTCCCTGTTGTTCCTGCCCCCTTGCTTACCTTGCATCGAGCATAGTCTCCTTTGGCGGGATAAAAATGGTTCGAAACATCAGATTAGGGATGTGTGAATGCAGTTCGGTTGTTTGGAGTTTGGACCGAACTCGGTCTATTTGGACGACCGAACCGAACTTCTGAACTGAACCCAAACCGACCTTGATCCGAACTAAAAAATGACTGAACAGCTGGCTGCGTTCAGGTGAGTTCGGATGAGTTCAGGTGGGGAAAACGTGACTGGAAGGCCCAGGGAGGAGGAGGCAGCTGAGGAGCAGACTTCCTGGCACCAGGGGTGGAGAGGCTTGGAGTAGCAGCCAGCCTGCCTAATCACCATCCCTTTTCTCCTCAGATCACTGGCTTTGCAGTCTGCGATTGGACATGGGGGACGGGTGGGGGCTAGGCTGCACAGAGACAATGGGGCTTGCGGTAAGGTGGGTGCAGCAAGTAACAAGAGTCGTTGCCCTCCCCCCTTCCAACACCTTCTGAGCTAGCCACTGTTCCTGACAGCAGGTGTTTTGAGAAGTCTCCCTCTCCTAGCAGTTTGTGTTCCTTCCTATTCCTAATCCATTGCCATCCTCCTCCTATTTCACCCATCCCACACATTTACCTCCCTAGTATCATTTATTTAGATTAGATTAGCTAGATTTAGGCGTTAATTTTATTTTTTACCCATCCCAGTGTTCTTTCTCCCTACCCTCCATTGAATCCTCCCCTCCCCCCTTTATCTATTCCATCCCTGATTCCCTTCCCCTGTTTTTGGATTTATTTAGAGTAGGATTAGATTGATTTAGCTTTCATTTCAGTTTTGTACCCCTCCCTGTGTTGTTTGGTGTGAGCTGTCTGTGTCCCCCTCCCATCCCTGTGTAAGATAGATAGATAGATAGATAGATAGATAGATGTAGGAGTTAGCTTAGTTATAGAGATAGATAGAGATAGTGTGTAGTGATTCAGTTTTATAGTGTGTTTGTAGGACTAGGCCTTTGTAGTTATTAGATATTCCATTTAGTCCCATAGGTTTTAATAGCAGTTAGATTTACCCCATTCTCCTACTCCACCTGGATGGGTATGGTGCTGCGG
Source organism: Sphenodon punctatus (assembly GCA_003113815.1). Lineage (NCBI taxonomy): Eukaryota > Metazoa > Chordata > Lepidosauria > Sphenodontia > Sphenodontidae > Sphenodon > Sphenodon punctatus. The sequence goes on from QEPC01003194.1 coordinate 3,805,325, forward strand.
CCTCCTTGCCTCTTTCCCACTCACATCCTCCACCACACCTGGGGGTGCTGTCAGCAGGTTTAGACCATGCAGTGTCTTGGGGTGCTGCTGCACGCTCATACCTGACTGCTGCCAACCCATCCACCTGCATGCCATCCAACTCGCTTGGTATTCTAACTTCTACCAGCCCTCGTCAAAGTTCTATTGAACAATAAATAAATAAATTCTACAAACCTGGCACTGGCAGTGGCACCTTTGCTGCCCTCCTTCCTCTTCTTCAGAAGAGAAGCCCACCTCCAACACCTCGCTGGATGGTCCAGCCTCCTAGACCTCCACCTTCACCTTCTTCTTCATCTGTGCCTTCCTGCTTGCCATCACACAACACACACAATACCCACAAGCTAGCCACATGCAGCCAGTCAACCGCATACCACACCAGACAGAGCACAGTCTATCAAATATCACATAACACAACACACACAAGACCCTAGGCCACACCACTTGCCAGTAGCCACACACAGCCAGCCAACCACACACCACACCAGACACAGCACAGCCTATCAAATATCAGCCTATCAAGTATCGTTACCCGTATTGCAAGATCTTTTGGTATCATTAACGGTATCACGATAACTTAATTAGTGCACAGGTATCGATACCGATAATGTTATCAATAATAACTATACCAATAATGATAATGACAATAATAACGAAAACAACATTGTCGTTAACGATAACATTTTAAAATAATGACAACGATAATGAAAAACGACATGGGGACCTGATGCACACTTCTACTACCCCGCCCCATCCTGCCATAGGCAGCCTGGGGCGGCTTACAATATAAAATATAATATAACCATTAATAAATTATATAGTGTTTTCAGTGTTCAAAGTGCTTTACCGTCCTGATCTAGTTCACCTTCTCAATGACAATGTAAGGTAGGGCATTATTATTCCCATTTTACAGATGGGGAACTGAGGCTGGTGACTTGCCCAAGGCCACCCAGTGAGCTTATGGTTAAGAAGGGATTTGAACCCAGGGTATTTTTATGTGATGGCTTAAAGAGCCATCATCCATTTATCCTGCCCATGGTGAGAGCCCTCTCTATGGGCAGGATCAGGCCTGGTCACCGAACAAATGTGCTGGTGGCCGGGGATGGGGTGGGGAGAGGGCAGGGGGATATGTGGGCATGGTCTGCATGGCCCCGCCCCCTGCGCTACTCAGCACAGCATAGCCCCCTCCCTGATGGGCAGGTGCAGTGGCCTATCAGGCCACTGAACCCGCCTGGAAAAGCTCTGATCACTGGCCAGAGTTAGGTAGAGCGGGACATCAGATGTGATGGCCTGCTCTACCACGGTCTGGGGTTCCCTCCCCCACACCGTGGCAGGGCTAACTCCAGGATGTGAGCTGGCAGGAAGCCCAGCACACAACCCGGAGTTAGCCCTGGCATGGTCCAGGGTTACCTCCACTCCCGCCTACAGCAAACATCTGCAGGCGGGAGCAGACGTGATACCACCATGGGTGGCCACACCGGAGTTAACGTGGCCACCCGTGGTAGCGTCACATTTAAAAATACCCACAGGTTCAAGTAGGACAACTCCACTAGGTTTATTCTGGCAGTCTGTGAAATTGTAAATTACACAGAACTAGGGCTGAAATGGATCAGCTGTTTGTCTCCATATAAACAGAACAGTCTGTGGAGATCTGGCCATGGGAATGTGCTACACCAAATCTTCCTTTTATCCATTTGATTGGAGGAAGGAGAGGGAGCTGGAGCCTGTTCCATGTGTTCTGCTGCGGAATTGGATCAGAAGCTCTGATTTCTCCTTCCCACACATAGCGTCATTTTGCATATGTACAGAGGACAAAAGATCTTCTGTGCATGTGTAGGTCTTTTTTGTTCACTGTGCATGTGCAAAATGGCACCATGCACAGCTTCTGATCTGGATCTCCAGTGGAATGTGGACCAGATCAGGGTCAGACTACATTCTACCAGACCCAGATTAGAATAGGAGATTTCTCTGGATATGAAATGAGGTCAGAATCTCTGATTCAACATGAGACAAAGCCCTAGACATTCATGGTCTCCCCGTGATAACAGGTGCTTGGACCACACGGCAGCAGATATTGAATATATGCAGAAGAAAGGGAAATCAAATGTTTGTGCTCTGTTGAAATTCTGAGCTAGGAATTTGGAGTATGCTCAGGTGCCGTGTCAACTGGAAAGAAGTCCTGCTTGTGCATTCCAAAAACCAGGATGTTTATGGCTCCCCTGTTTTGTCACCTGATACAGCTTGCTGCACACCCGAGACAGCAACAACTAGCAGCATAAGGCAGGATGAGGGTTGCTGGCTGCATCCTGAGAGATTGTTTTTGAAAGTTGCATGGCTCCTCCCCAGTTGCTCCTCTCCTGTGGCATTGGCAAGCGTTCTGAGACAGACCACTGCAGGCGCACAGTTGCCAGGGTCTGAAGGGCGAAAATTCCTGCGTCTCAGTCTCTAAATTCCTCAAATGAGTCCCTGTGCGCCTCCTGTGTTTTCACAAAGATGCAGCCCGCTGCCGACGATGTAATGCTTTGTCAGCACAGAAGTTAAGGACCAAATTGTCTTATTAATCATTTAAAAAGCAGCGAGGGGCACCGGGAGAGAAATAACATATAAAAGCATAGTTCTGGCTAATTGCAGGAAAAATGAGGTCAGAGTTCAGTCTCTCTCTGCTGCTGCTTCATAATTCATTGACTAGCACTGAAAGTGAGACAAGAGAGGCGCCTCATGGACCGTCCGCTCCCTCACCTCTCCCCAAACAAGGGGCAGACTGGCTTGGAAAAGACCAAGGGGGCTGGGGTGTTGGGGCCCTAAATGCTGGTGCTAGGTCAAGAAGAAGGGTTGGGAGGACAGTCACGAAAGAGTAACTGACCCTGCTGCCAAGCTGTTTGCCTTCATGCCAGGCTCGGCCCTGGTCAGTAGTTTTACCTCCCCTTGCTGTCTGATAAAGAAAGGAAAGGGTCCAGGAGGAGGCAATTGCCCTCCAGCCAATCTGGCCTCCAGTTCAACCACCCTGCCTTTTCCCCCGTCCCCGCAACCAGTTTCTGGATTCTGAGGAGTAGAGAAATGGGGCTCAGGGTCCAAAGTTGTAACAAAAAAATCCTGTAGATCCTATGATAAGTACTTTCCAAACTGTATCCATGTTAATCATAGGCTTCTTTCTTAATTACTACTACTAGTAAGGTAGCTGTGAAATTCCTGGGGCAGAAGGGCATTGAGAATGTCCTGAGGTATTGTCTCCTCTCTACTCTCACACTGGCCCCTAACCCCCACCCGTGTCAGGTCACTATTGGACCCCCATCCTGTTCTGGCTACAGACAACAGCCGCATTCCCATCAGACCACGGTTGAGGCCTGCTCCGTGGATCTGGCTATGACATCCTCCCATCACGGCTTACGCAAGCTCTGCAGCATCACAACATACCCTAGCATTGGCTGTCCAGGAGGGCCAGGGCTTAGGAATCCGGGGCTGGGAGCCCATAGCAGATGGGTTGCCACTTCCCCAGGTTTCATGTGGAGACTCTGGCTCAAAACCCAGAGCCTCCGGACTCAAGAGAAAGACCCACTTCCTCTGACCCAGACAGGGGCACAAATGGGTCACCTGGAGAACCAGGCCTCTTGGGGGTGGGGGGAGGTAGCAAACGGCAGCTATGTCAGAAAAAGCACAGGCTTTGGGACTTTCCTGTCCAGGGTACCCTGCCCCTATGGAGTGCAGTGATGTTACAATTAAATCAAAAAGGGGGAGCGACTGTCCCTGTGCCCTTTCCGATGTCACCCCACCCCCTGTGGAGAGTCATGATGTCACAATGCTCTGCAAGAGGTGGTGGTATGACAGAAAAAGATGCAACAACCCCTTTCCCCCATACTCTCCAACATGATCCCACCCCCTCATGGTTTTCTCAGGTGGGTTTGCCTTAAAAAGGCAAGTGTTACATGTGCATGTTGATTTGATGGGGACGACTCTGCACTGGTTTGGTTCAGAAATCAAAGCTCACTGGATGGAAAACCGGTGGCCTGTGTCTTTAAAGATTCTGATCCTGCAAGGAAGTACAGGCTGTGAGGGCTGCCCTGCTACACACAGCGTGTATATGAAATAAAACATAGCCTGAGTTTTGTCATTCAAGCTGCATTCTAAGAAGTCTTTCTTGCACAAGGCCTACACAGCACAATCAGAGCAGTAATTATATGGGCTTGCACCAATCTGACTAGTTAAGTGCTAACTGTATGCTGAAATTATAGAGATGGAGAGCAACGTAAATGTGCTGCGTCTGACCTGGAGGGGGGAAAATACCACAGGATAATGTTTGTTTACCTGTGATCTCTATTCTGTGAGAGACACATGGGGATAGCCACGGGCATTAGGGGAGGGCATCAGCTTATCTATGGAATGGGTATCAACACTGCAGCAGCTGGCTTGTGAAGCTCTCTCAAAGCGTGTGTGCACATGTGTGCACACGCACGCACACACAAATTCAAGCCGTGAGACTTTATGCATTGACTTTAGCTGCAAATAAGAGAAAACAGAAGTACAGGAAACGTTACGCTTCTTTTTGCTGACATCCCCATTGCACAAATAAATAGTTCCATTATACAGACCCGTCCCCTGTGCTGAATGCCCACCCAACCATGCATGGCCTCAACATGCCTTCCCTGCATCTCTTTACCACACCCATGCCTTTCTGCAGTCCATACCCTCCAGCCCCTTCCCCGTGTCCTGCAAATTCTTCCTTGTTGCTTTGCTTTCTCAGAGAATGCTTCTGTTTTGACACTGAAAAATAACCCATTATAAGACAATTGGGTGATGCAGGTCAACCTCTCTCTCTGATTTTTGGGGTGTGGTACAGTGGCCATTTTTAAATTGCCAGTGTGACTGCAATTTAAAAATTGCGGGGGGGGGGGGGAATGTGTCCCGCCCCAGATTAAGGCTCATGTGCCTTAACGGAGGTCTCAGAAAAATATGACATAAACTCAAGATGTATCAAACTTTAAAGCTGATGGCAACTATTTTTTGGTGAAAACTTAAAATTAATATTTTTATTTTTCAAAATCGTAGAAATATGTTTTTTTCCAGATACTTTTGTATATTCATTTTGTTTTGGATGCTAAAAAATTCATCCAAAACAAAAACAAATAATTAAATAAATTGTGTCTTGATAGATTTCAGTATCTGAATATGGAAAAACAGTGTGTGCTTGGGGCATTCTTAAAATAAATTTTAGTTTCAGAAAAGTGAAAAACAAAATGCTAAATTTAAATTAAAAATACATAAAGTGGAAACAATTTCAGCAGGACCAAAAGATTTTCATGGAAATTTTCATATTTTTTTTTTTTGGGGGGGGGGGAGATTTAATGAAAAAATTAGTTTGAACATTTCATGGAGAGCTGAAATGAACTTGTAACTTTGGCCTTTTTTATACGAGACACACCCACTCATGCCCACACAAATTCACTGCATGGACATGAGTGGGTGCCCCCCGTGTGTATGCTGCACCTGGTGAGTGGGTGTGTGTACATACTCCTGCAACTCACGCACCTTCACCCATCACCCACTCATGGAGCAATTCACCAAAATGGCAATTGCCCCATGAGTGGGGATGCATGGGGGTGGGGGGAAATCAATGTGCACCCATGTGTACTTCCCTGTACTGCCCACGCTGCCACGGCACACACCGGTCCCTCCCTCATTACAACTCATATAAAAAAGTCCTTTGTATTCATGAACTGCATTCAGGAATTCATTTACCAAAACAAATATCCCAGTTGAAATACATTCTCCAATGAAGTTCTCCAAATTCGGTACTTTAGCTGTTCAGGTCTTTGTTTCCTTCTTCTTCAGTACTTTGGCTCTTTGAAAATTTGGCACATCACCTTACACAGATTAACCTAATTCAAATCAACTTTCAAGTGTCAGACTAGTATTATGTGCATTAAGGTAATGACAGTGCATGAGAGTAGTTGTAGAATAATGATATGTACTGGTCAAAAAAGGAAGATGAACACGCATGTTATGGGCATTTATGTTAGCCTTGTGTAACAAAATGGCATGTAGTGAACTTCTACAAAATGCAGTTGTACTTGCGAAATAAAACTAATTAAAAAACACCAACAACTTTCAAGCCAAATTTCAAAAAGAATTGCCAAACAGAGAACAAACAAAAATCTAACTATTCAAATGATCTGGACAATTAATTGTAATTTGTTTCTGACAATCTATAGATGGCAAATTTGTCAAATTCAAAGTTTGCAATACTTGCTGCACCTCTAAATTTCAACTCGCTCTACACACAAAAAATGGGTGCTGATAATTTTTATAATTTAACTTGGTTTATAAAAGCTGGATCAGGACTGCATAGACTGACAGAGTAAAGATTAACAGCCAACCAGAGGGGGAACAAGCATGACCTCCTGTAAGGATGAGTGACAGCCAAATGATGTGCAAACCTAGATGACATGGGGTGAAAACATACATGACTCTAACCACCTTTTAACCACCCTTGGTGGTTATTTATGCATGTTGCAGGGCTGTATTGGTGCCCTATGCAGCCCTGAAACATGCATAAATGACCACTAAAGGTGGTTAAAGGGTGGTTAACGTCATGTCTGTTTTCACCCACAGTTAGCTAGTTGGTATTTTATATCAGGCAAAGGGAAGAAGAAAGGGGGGAAGGATTCTGCAGATGTTCAATATCTCTGAATATGATGGGATCCTGGAATCAGGGCTGGCCCTAGACCAAATGGCACCCCAGGAAAGGAGCATCTTTGGCACACACACCCCTCAGGACTGTCAAGCCCATGACAGGTGCTCCCCAAGCCCCAGCGCCTCAGGTGGTCACCTGGGTCACCTGCCCCTAAATCTGTCTGTGGCTGGAATGTTGTGACGGCTAATAATATAACTGGGCTCTGAAAGGAATTGGATAAGTTCATGGAGGATGGGTCAAACAGTAGCTATTAGTCAAGCTGGTTGGGAGTTGGAATCTCTGGGAGATAACAGAAGTGACAGCACTGCTGTAGCAACACGGACTGGGAGGGGAAGCCGTGGGAGACACGGTCACGGGTTGCCACTTCTCCAGGTTTCATGTGGAGACGCTGAAGCCACTCATTGTCCGCTGCGCCCGCCCATCTCCCTGAGGGCAGGCGGCCATGGGAGCGTGGAGGGTGTGGCCGAGCGGCCGCACATCACACCACTCAGTCCTGCCTCCTCCCCAATTCCCCACAGTGATCAGGCCGGGACATCTAAAGGACGGCAGGTCTGATTATGGACCGGGATCTGTGAGAGATCCTGGTCCAGGTTTCGGTGTGTTGGGCCTGGAGGCCCAGCACGTCTGAAAATACCCAGAGTCTAATGAAGAAGGAAAGGACAACCAGGTCTTTATGTTTTTGCTCTAACCCCTGGAAGTTCTTTGATTTGCCTCACAGTTCTACTACCATCTGTCTATGACTCTTGGGCACTGTTGTTTCTCTCTCTCTCGTAAACTAGAGCTGGGGGGAAAAAAATCACATGGAAAAATAATTTTGCCTCCAAAACAGAATTTTGAATACCTGAAATATTTTTGTGTGGAGAAAACAATCCCCTAAAATCCTTTTCTGCTAAAAGCTTAATTTATTTTTTTATTTTATTTAGATTTCTATCCTGTCCTTTCCTGAAGTGTCAGGGCAGATAACAATGCAAAATACATACAACGTGTCCACTCCAAAACCCTAAACATTCTATATCACTCCCACTCCCCTGATCCTCACTCAGAGGAGTCCCCTTCCCCTGCCTAATCTCTCCACCTGGCCCATACCCTCTCCCCCCTTAGGGGACTATGGCTAACCCCATATCACTCCCTCCAAGACATTCCTGCATAACCCCATTCTATGCACTCTCAGTTACAGGGAAGTCCCCTTCACCATCCCCACCTAAATATTGTAGTTAGTTTTCTGTTGAATAACACACAGCAGAAGTTTCTTCAAAACAGAACTTTACTAACAGCTCAGAAGACATGCTTCCATACTGTACAGACTGCATGGGACAAGATGGAGGACAGAGAGAGGAGAAGAGAGGAGACAAGGAGGGGGGGGGAACTGTTTCATCCCCTGACCCTCCCCCCTATTGGACAAGCCCCATATTGAGCTTGTAGGGCTTGCAATGGGCTTTTACTTGTGACCGTTGCAATATCCAACACCCCTTCTCAACAGTCACTAGTCAAACCCACTAGGTTCATTCTTCTTATTAGCTTGCAATGGCATTCCCCTGCTACTGGCTTTGTGAACAGATTAGTTGTCATATCCTCTGTAGGACAGTATTTCAGATCTATGAGTCCTTGTTCCTGTGATTCTTTCAGGAAATGGTATTTTACGTCAATGTGCTTGGTTCTGCGGTTGATTCTTTCTGTTCACGCCAGCGCTATACATCTTTGGTTGTCTTCCAGGATCGGTGGGGTCTGTCTAATTTTTGCCCCAGATCATTCAGAAGCTGTCGCAACCAGATAACATCTTGGCTGGCGTGCGCTGCTGCCACGTTCTCTGCCTCCGTTGAGGAAAGTGTCACAGAGGCTTGTTTCCTACTGCACCAGCTGATGGGTCCTCCACCAAGCAAAAATCGGTACCCACTGGTAGTTTTTCGGTCCAAATGGTCTCCAGCCCAATCTGCGTCCACGTACCCTATCAGGTCTGACATGGAAGTTGCTGGGAGCCATTGCTTGAGGTGCACAGTCCCTTTCAGGTACCGTAAGACCTTCTTCACTGCATTCCAATCCCTTTGGGTTGGGACTGAGACTTGTCTACACAGTATACCTATTGCCACCGCAGTGTCAGGCCTTGTGATTGTGGCAATGTACAAGAGCTTTCCTATCACCTTTCTGTATTGCTTATTGTCTGGCAGCAATAAGCTCGGTTCTTCGATCTCCTTTGGGTAGCTGGCTTCCATAGGGGTATTTGCTGCCTTCGCACCTCCCATGCCGAACATTTCTATTATCTCTTCTATTGCCTGTCTTTGGTTGAGAAGATAGCTTCCGTCATCTTCTCTTTCAATTTGTATTCCAAGGTAGTGCGTTATGTTACCCAGGTCCTTAGTTTCAAAGTCCTGATTAAGAGCTCTCATTGTTTCACACTCGTCCCCTTCTTGCTCAAAGCATGACAATATGGTCATCGACATAAATTAATACAAAGATCCACCTGCCCCTTAGTCTCTTAGTGTATAAGCAGGGATCTGCTTTGCTCCTGGTAAAATTTTCGCTCCTGAGCACCTTTTTTATTTTAGTGTTCCATACTCTGGCGGCCTGCTTAAGCCCATATATGCTTTGTGCAGTTTGCATACAAGATCCGGCCTTTCAGCATCTGCAAACCCCGGTGGTTGGTCCATGTAAATATCTTCCTTCAGCTCACCATTTAGGAACGCTGTTTTCACATCCATATGCTTGACTTGCATTCCTCTTCCGTCAGCTATACTTAATAATAATAATAATAATAATAATAATAATATATTTATTACGTAGCTGATAGCCATAGCTCAACAAACAATACATGTAGACATAAGTAAACATAAATACATCATTGTACATCGCTTTACAGACCACACAATCAAGCAGACCTAGATACAAAAATCTAATCTGCAAATGGCTTCCAGAGAGGGGCACCAGTCCAACCCACCTGTTTAGGTAAGTAATACTAGATTTCTAGACTTAACAATGTTCTACTTGTAGTGTGCTTAACTACAGGTGCAAATGTTTCATCGTAGTCTTCTCCATACTTCTGGGAGTATCCTTTCGTGACAAGTTGGGCCTTGTACCGTTCAATATTTCCCTGCGCATTGTACTTTTATTTTAAATGCCCATTTACAACCTATAGTCTTTCTCCCTGTGGGCAGTGGAGTAAGTGTCCATGTCGTGTTGTCCTGCATGGGCTTTACTTCTTCTTCAGCCGCTCTTACCCATTTTTCTGCTTCCCCTTCTGACATCTGCAAGATGTCCTCCCAGGATGCTGGCTCTGACAATTTACTGGTGCTGACTTTGTAGGACAGTCGAATGGGAGGGAATGCCTTTGTTAGACCTGGTCGACTGCATTGGCTCGGCATCAGCAGCCTGCTGTGTCTGTTCCTGCACTTCTGTTACCTTTGTGCCTATTTCGACTATTTGTTTAGAGGATTGCTCCCTTTCAGTGGTTTCGTCCGTGGTTGATTGTTCTCCTTCGCCTGGACCTTGGAAAGTCATCACACTGTCGCTTGAGTTTTCCACAAAGGTCACACTGTTACTAATGGTTATTTTGTCTGTGCGTGGATCCAGGATCCTGTAGCCTTTGGAATGCTCACTGCTCTGTTTTTCAGCTTGGTACGTTTCTACTCTGGAATATATACATAAGTCTTACTTTCAAATACTCTGATGTGGCCCACACCAGGTTTTTGACCATGCCACAGTTCGTATGGAGCTTTCCTCACTGTTTTAGAATACAGCCGATTTTGTAAGTAGGTAGCAGCAACTGCTGCTTCGGCCCAGTATCTTTCTGGTAGTCCAGAGTCTGTTAACATGCATCCAACCATTTCGGTTAGCGTTCTGTTTTTCCTTTCAGCTGTTCCATTCTGTTTGTTTGTATATGGCACTTTCTTTTTGTGCTCAATTCCATGGAGTCTCAGGAAGTCCTCTACTTCCTTTCAAGTGAACTTGCCCTCATTGTCAGTTCGCAGTGTCTCTGGTCTGCGCTGGAACTAGTTGTTCGTCATGGTCACATAGTCCTGAAGTTTGTCGAATACTTCATCTTTACTCTTCATGACGTACGTGATCATGTACCTTGAATAGTCGTCAATGAAAGTTACTATATACTGGTTGCCTCCTGGAGTGGGAACCTTCATTGGGCCACAGACGTCTCTGTGTACAAGATCAAGTGGTTTCATGGCTGTATTCTGACTCTTCTTAGGAAGCTTAGCCCTTGTGGCTTTGGCTTTAGCTTTGATGCAGCAGTCGCATTTCATGATCATGAGACACGTTGATACCTTAAGATCTTTGGTCAACTGATGTCTGCGCATTTCCTTGATGCTGTCTGGGTGTCTATGTCCCATGCGTCTATGCCACAGGTGGATGCAGTCATCGTGTGGCTTGTGCGCAGTGAGCTTTGCCTGTTCTTTCTCTGTGCTCAGACTGTACAGGTGCTCATCTGCAGTGGCTCTGGCCAGTACTTTTGTCCCACTTTGAATTGTGCGTTTGTCTCCCTGGAAATGGATGGTCAGCCCCCTTGTTTCTAGGCACTTCATGGAGAGGAGTCCCCCTTCTAAGTTGGGCACATAGAGCAAATCTTTCATGGGTATGATCAGTGTGCCTCCCTGTGACTGGTTGCAGTACAGGAATCCTTGTCCAATTCCTTCTTTGTAGATGCTTCTCCCATTTGCAAGGTAGATCCTTTCTTTATGGCTCAGATCCAACCCTGTGAAGAATCCTTTATCGCTAGTCATGTGGCTCGTTGCCCCCGGAGTATACACACCAATTTTGGGATGAGCTCTCTGTCTTGCATAGCTTGGAAGCACCCACTCCATTGTTGTGCAACTGTGTTGCTGTTTGTGACTTTAGCCCTCTGCTTAGGTGTTCATGGAGACAGCTTCTGCTGTTGCGATTTCCATATATAGCAGTCTTTCTTTAAATGTCCCTCCATTTTATTTATTTATTTATTTTACCATATTTGTATTCCTCTCTTCCTACCTCACAGTAGCCCAGAGCGGCTAACAATAACAAAATACAATATAAAAATATAATATAAAACAGTATAAACATTTAAAAACATAAGAAACAAAAGCAGGGGAAAAAACCCAACCCCCCGCCCCCCACCGAACCCAACCTTACCCCTCTCCCTCGCCAAAAGCCTGATGGAACAGCCAGGTCTTACAGTTCCTGTGGAAATCTGGGAGGTCCGGGACCAGATGGGCCCCCACCAGAAGGATATTCCAAAGGCGCGGCGCAGCCACCAAGAACGCCCTGTCCTGCGTGGCCGCCTGGGAAACCCCAGGGACCTCCAACATGGTGCCCCCGGCCGACTGCTGAGGCAGTTATAGAACCCATGGAGTGAGGCAGTCTCGCAGATAGGCAGGGCCCAGGCCATGTAAGGCTTTATAGGCTAAAACCAACACTTTGAATCGGGCCCGGAAGACTATTCGCAGCCAGTACAGAGATCGAAGCACTGGTGTAATGTGCTCCCGGCAGCCCAGCCCCACCAGGAGCTGGGCCACCATGTTCTGCACCAGCTGCAGCTTCTGAGCCATCACCATAGGTAGCCCAATGTAGAGCGTGTTACAGTAGTCTAACCGAGAGGTAATAAAAGCATGGATAATCGTGGCCAGATCCGAAACCGACACCAGTGGACAAAGCCACCGCACCTGATGTAGCTGGCAGAAGACACTCCTTGCCACAGCCTCCACCCAGAGATCCAGGTGGAGCTGCGCATCGAGGAACACCCCCAGGTTCCGTACCAGGAAAGTCAGTGGAGGACAAACCCCCTCAATTGAGGGGGCTGTCATCTCCCTCTTAGGAGCTTTGTCTGAGGTTTTCAGTGCACTCTCATTACCCTGCTTTAGATCATTCTGCAAGTTCTCCTTTCTGCGCTGGAATTCATCCGCAAGTCTACCTTTAACAAATTCCAGCTTCAGTTCAGCCTCTGGCCTTGTCTCCAGGGCATTGATGAGGGCAATGTAAGATTCAGGCAGGCTGCAGAGAGTAGGGCTACCACATGGCTGTCCTTTATANTAGTTTCCTCAGTAGAAACAGTTTGCTATTCAGGCTAGTTCTCTCATGCAAGTTTTGCAATGCAATCCACATGCCTCTTGCTGTGGTCTCACTTCTTATATGGATTAGCTGGTCATCTTCTACCAATAAACTTATTGTAGCCTTTGCTAACCTGTCCTTTTTATCCCATTCCTCGTGATTTGCTGCTGGTCTGTTCATGGTAATCACCTCCCCTAGATCATCTTTAGTAGGGATGGGACTATCGGTGAATTATCGGTTAGCGGTTTTATCGGTATCAGATTAATCCAATATTGGATTTATTGGTATCAGAATATCATTTTTTTAACATTGCTGATTTTTTTGATCTTTAACATTGCGGCCATTTTTAAAATGGCCACAATGTTAAAGATCTAAAAAATCGGCAATGTTAAAAAAAGATATACCAATACCGATATTATCGGTATTATCGAATTAATCCAATATCACCAATTATCTGTATTGTCGGATTAATCCAATACCGATAGTCCCATCCCATATCTTCAGACAGCAGCATTTCCACTTTAAACTTCCACAATTGGTAGTTTACATTGTTCAGCTTTCCTAATGAAGGTCTAAGCTCTGAGCTGCTTGCCATACTTGGTTCCCTCCCTCTCCCCTTCTGGGATTAAGGCCTTCTTACTCACAGTCAGTAGGCCTCTGTGTCTGGGAGCTTTCTTTCACAGTCTGCACTCCTTTTGGGCTGCTTCTAGTCTTCAAAATTGCCTTGAAGCTGTTCTGGACCCATAACCTATTGTAGAGTTAGCTTTCTGTTCAATAATACACAGCAGAAAATTCTTCAAAACAGAACTTTACTAAGAGCTCAGAGGACATGCTTCCATACTGTACAGACTGCATGGGACAAGATAGAGGACAGAGTAGAAGAGAGGAGACAAGGAGGGGGTAAACTGTTTCATTCCCTAAACCTCCCATATTAAGTTTTCAGGGCTTGCAATGGGCTTTTACTTGTGACTGTTGCACAATCCAACACTAAACACCCCTCCAGACATATACCCCCACCCCTCAGAGACACATAGCTGTCCCAAATCCCACCATCCCATTTGCACCCACGATACAAAATTAGAAGCTCCAGATACATCTTGCAAAGACTTAATCTCCTGCTCCCCCCATTACAATACACCACAATCCTCTTTCTATAAAACATCAAAGACTAAGCGGCATAATGCCCTATTGTCATTACTAGCCACTTAATTGGCCACCTATTGTACCCATAGGCATTGCCCTTCAGCAGTCGCCAAAGACAGTGAGTGGATTTCTGGAGATTTGTCTGAATTTTTCTTGAGTATTGTTCCACTTCCTTTCTTTATGACTACCTCCATTGTGAAAAATAGGGAAGAAATTAATGAAATAACTTTTCCCCTACTTTTTCTGTGACACCTTTCCACTTAGCTTTTACAAAAAAAGGGGGAAATTATATATATGCAGTATTTAAAATGTAAAAAATACGAACAAAACAATTTAAGTGTTACCAAAGAATCAGAATTTTGGTCAGAGATTTGAACATATCAGTGAAAAAAGAAATTGTACAGTTCTAATTTGGAGTCTTATTCCCATGTAAAAACAAACAAAACAAACCCCCCTCTTTGTCTGGCTGTTTCACTGCTGTGTTTTTTTTATTAGACAGTAACTTTCTTTTAATATGGTCATTGAACAATTGTTCTGTGTAAGTCAGCTTCCTTTCTGGAGAGTGCCGCAAGGGCAGTAATCTGACTGTGTGGTTGAATAAACACAACTAATTCTCCAAAGTCTTCCTGTTTCCTTGGGATGCTCCAATGTTTTTTATTTGAACTCTCATTTGTCCTGTTCAAGACTCCTCATTATTCTGTTTGTTTACAGACATCACTTACCATTTCCACAGTGGTCATACAGGGTGAAAATAAACATGCAGCCAGCATGCCGGCTACACACTCCAAGAGCGGGGGCCGGCCGTGGCAGGGTCAGATTAGGGCACAAATCAAACATGGGCCCAACCAGGCTGGCCAGCTCACACCCCATCCCACCCTGGTGGGGGAACAGAACAAATGCGCAGTCAGGTGGTGCTGCCCCCAGCTTGCCTCCAGAGCCCCACCTCCTGCCATGACGGGCAGCCATGGGGTCCAATCACAGGCTGCCATGACTCCTGCCTATGGTGGCCAGTGATCCTTAGTGGAGGATGGGGCTGAAAACATAACCACGGGCCCACTACGGCCTGCCTGAGTGGCCCTTGGCCAGGCCTGGACTGTGAGTCCAGGATCTTCTGGGCACCACAGCCAGGCTAGCCACCTACCCGGGCCAGGGCAGCAGTGGGCCCACATCTGGTGGCCAGGTAATAAACATGACGGGGAGTCTCTGGTCCAGGCGTCAGGCCATAGCAGCCCCCCTCACGTTTATTATCACCCAAAGTCATAGAACAAGAATGGACCTCAAAGGTCATCAAGTCAAATGGACTCTATGGTCAAAGTCTTCTCCTGTGAGGCTCCTCAGGGTCAGGCAAGTGCACAACCTGAATTCCTGTGCCCTAAACCTCAGAAAGCTCACTTCCAGTGTTCCAATCCTGACCTCTCCCTCCCTAGGCTGGACAGGGGTAAAGCTGCTCTTCTCCCTATGCTATGCCTTCCCCACCAGGCTTCATCTTCACTGGGGGAGCAGCAGTGGTAATGATGATGGCGGGATCCTCCAGAGCCAGGATCGTCTCCCCTTCCCTTGCTCTGGGACACGTCTCCTTCACCACAGGAAGGGAGGTAGAAAGAGAATGCACAAGTGTGCTGGAGGTTGTGTCCCAGACAGGGTTATATGGCTGAGCACTGACTGCCCTCCCCTCACAGTGGTTTGTGGTGTGGTCCACTAGCAGCTATTAGTCAGGTAGGTTTGGGGAATGTCTTACTATCTTACTGTCTTTTACTATTGGGAACTGGGAGTGAACAGCAGGGAAGGGATTGCCCCATTGTGACCTGCAAACAACCAAAATTGGCCACTGTCAGAGACAGGTACTGGACTCGATGGACCATCAACCCAGTATGGCACTACTTATGTTCTTATGCCCTTGGAGTCAGGAATGTCTAGCTGAGCACTTCTACTTCTGCAAGTTTCAGTGTTGAATATCTAGTCTCCATTGCCCAGGTTATTCTCAGATCATGGATTTATGCCATGAATCTGACCCTTGTCCTTGCTTGCATGGCCTTATCCCCAGCCTGAAATGACACGGTACAGTTTCTGACAATTTTGATGGATACTGCCCACCTGTTGCCATTTTCCCGGTATGACATCCTCAGTCAAGTCTGATACTTAGATGTCGCAAGTGTCACAAAGTTTTGGAAAGTTCCACAAATTATCACAAAGCAGGGGCATAAATTTCATGGGGCTGAGGTGCTTCAGCCCCCCTTGGATCTCCCAGGTGGAGGACTCAACACCCCTGGTTTCCAGTCCCCCCAGAATTACCCCACCCTGCCGCACAATGACCTTTCAGCATGCAGCCCATGTGTCCTGACTACTCACCTCTGACCCTGATGCCAAGGTCGCTGGGTGGAGTCAGACCCTGCGCCACTGCCTCCTGTTGCTGGTTAGTGACTGTGGGGGTGGGGAAGGGGTCCTACCATGGGGCGCCAGCATGGGCAGTGGGGCACGGGCTTGAAGTGGGCTGCCGGAAAGCAAAGGGGAAACTGTCACAAAAGCCAGAAACTATTGTAAAATGTCAGCAATGTTGCAAAACTGCAAATTGTTGGAAACTGCTGCAAAATGTTAATGACAGAAAATGCTGTCGGATTGAACGTCAACAGTAAGCAGTGAAACAGAAAACAATGCTCCTGCTTCAGCCCTTCCTCACTCCTTTCCCCCCCGAACTCACTCTTTCAGTGTTTGAGGGGAGGGATGGGATCCACAGACCCACCTCCAGCAACTGGAAAGGGCCCAAATAAAAAATGGTCATGGGCTAGATTTGGCCACAGAGGTTCCTCATCCCAGCGTAAGCCATAACTTGAATAACAAGAGTCTCTGTGGTGCCCCAGTAGTTTCTGTGTATGTATCTTAGGTTTGAGGTTCTTAAACCGTGGGGCAGGTCCCCAAGTGAGGTTGGAAGATCTGTAGATGTAATCATGATCCTGATTGATATTTGATATATTTTGCATGTGTGGAATTACAGGATCACACTGGGAACAACTCAAACAGATCGACTGGCAAAACATTTGGGAACCATAGACCCTTTTCACACAGACACGAACACTGATAAAATGGATGTTACATTTTATTATACAAGTTGCAGGGCACCCACAGAGCACACCTGCAGCCCTGAAACATGTATAATAAAATGCAATGCCCATTTTATCAGTGTTAGAGTGTCTGTTTGAAAAGGGCCATAGTTGTAAGTAAACATATGACCCCTCTTATCAGCTGATTACCTACACGCCTCATAGTCTTTGATGAATTCAAATTCCCACCTACATAGGGAAATAATGTTATCCTATCCCCATTTTACAGACAGGGGACTAAAGCACAGAGAGATAGCAGGCTAGTATGATCTCCATAAGGACTGCATCCACACTAACAGATGGGAGTCATGGGCCCTTTTCACACTAACACTGATAAAATGGGTGTTACATTTTATGATACAGGTGTGCTCTATGGGTGCCCTGCAACATGTACAATAAAATGTAACACCCATTTTATCAGTGTTAGAGTATCTGTGAGAAAAGGGCCATGGTCAGTAGGATGGCTATATACACAGAAGATTGTGCTGTAAGCCTGCAGTCTCCAAACCACTCAGTTGACTCACAGGAGAATCCTCCACCATTAAAGTCAATGGAAGTTTTGCCATTGTCTTTGATGGGTGGTGGACTGCACCCTCAAGGTAGTGAAGGAGACTACTCTGGAGTAAGCAGCTTGAGAAGTTCTTCCAAGAAGTCTGCGGCTCAGCAGGGAGCTGAGCCTGATTCTCTTGAGTACCGGACTGAAATATCCTTTCTTTTTAGACAGTTATGTTGGGAACCATAACTCAGGCATTGTCCCTCCCCCATTATAAATCCCTCTGTCTTCCATCTCACCGTTGCATCACCTTGTTCACACATTCCCCCATGATAAAGTTTCCTTTCCTGCCCTTTAACGACTGAAAGATTAAAGGAGCATTCTCTTCCTTGACACAACGCAGGTGCTAATAACCATTTCCAAGAGGAAAGCAGAACAGAGGAGTCAGCAGGTAAAAAGGCAGGTGCACAATGTTGCCCAGATGCTAGATAAATATGGCGAATGTCTTCTAGCGAGCACTGCCAGTTCCGCAGCACTCCAAAACACAAAAACAATCCTTAGACACAGCACTCAGTAACTAACTGAGATACTGTACTTCAGCTGTGAGGAGGAGGGAGGATCCTGTAAAAAATATTTATGGTGTGAGGACTGATCATTTGGATATAAACAACTCCCAAGGCCCAGTTTCACCCCTTCCCTGCCATCACACCTCCCCCACCCCATTCCCTCATCAGCTCTTTTCATACTGTCAGTCTCAGGACAATCTCTATTCTGTTTGTTACCAAAACAATAACATATTTTGCTTTTATTCTTTTTTAGAGTGGGAGGGGGTATGAGACTTCAATAAAAATCCCTCCAGGTTTAATCAAGATTGGGAGAGGGGAGAAAACCACCTTGTTTTCAGTAAGCCTGGGTCTGTTTCTGTCCTTTTCCTTTTGCCAGTTGCACAAGGCTTTCTGGCTTCAGCACGTACAATTTCCCTGGAGAGAACAACAGGCTGGCGGGTGAGGGGTTGGGGGAGGAGAAGGGAGTGCTGGAAGGTAGCCTGAGGATAACAGGCGTTATAAAGAGGAATTTCTTTGCCTGCTCTTTTTGTTTGCTTTACCACAGAGGCTCAGCAGAGCTGGCCAGCAGCCCCCACACAGCAGGTGCTGCCTAAGAATGCGAGGGGGGCGGGAGGGGGGAATCCACACTAAATGGGAGCATTGCTTAAAATACCACGGCCTTGTGCAATATTTTTCTTTTGTTCCAGGCAGACTCAAAAGCCTCTTGGGCATCACTGATCAGGGGCATAGCAGGACATTTCTGCAGGGGAGGAGCTAGAAAGGAGGAGAGTTCATGAGCATGTCAAGCCACCGGGTGACAGATATTTGAAATTTCAGATATATGGTGGTATTACCATTGTCACCTCTCCAGGTTTCCTGATTTTCACCCAGAGTCTCTGGAGGAAGCCTCCATGACTCTGGGTCAGCCAAGCATGCCCGTGGCTAACCTAGAGAATCAGTGCTTCCAAGGGCAGCCATGTCAAAAAGGAAGCGGGCTGTAGAGACTATCTTGCTGACGGCGACACCGTCTTTCCAACAAGGCCCTGCTCCTACAGAGCACTGTGATGTCACAAAGCTCGAAAAAGGTGGTGTTATGTCAGAAAGATAGAGTGATGACCAGTTTGCCTCTTCCCCTGTGGAGTGCCATAACACCACAACCTTTTGCAAGGGGCGGGGATACATCTGAATGGGACGTGACAGCCCCTTTATCCCATCCTCTCTGGGTGTCCTCCCAAAGGGAGGTGGCAACCCTAAATGGCATAAGTTTCTGGTAGTATTGGCCTGGGTGGAGTGGGGGTCTAGGGAGAAGGAGCAGACTCTATTTATCGACTTCTGTGCATAAGTCTACTATGGACCTCATCGGTGGACTGGCTGAAAGCTTCATAGGGTGAAAACAAACAGGACGTTAGCTCGCTGGAGTCCGTGTTTGGTCCGTGTAGCACCCACTCAGATGTTCTGTGTGTCCAGCCTAATAAACGCACAGCACTTGAATGTATTCTTTGCGCATGTGGGCAGCCCCCACTCACCCCCCCATGCACAGGTTTAGCATCACAAACCTAACAAACGGGCAAGCGTTGTTCTCTGCCACGCTCCGACCTTCAACCCCCCCCCCTTCCCAGTAACCTGCCCTGTCATGACTCACAGTCATTGCGAACCATGGGAACAAGTGCCGCCCCAGCTGTTTCTTTCTTCTGGGCTATTATGACTCTGGGAGGTGGTGCAGCACCTGCTATCTCCGCTCACCCACAAAGGTTCATACCTAGATTTATGCCTGCCAGCACTTGGCAGCTGGAAATAACCTTTTGCTATGCACAGAGTGCTGCGTTTATTGAGCAAATCACATACTTTATTGAGCCCATATAGTGAAAATTCATAGCAAACATAATGAAAAGCGAAAGCAATCAGTCTTTGCATGTTCTCCCCTACCCAGTTTCTCACATCCACGGCGCACAGTGATGTACAGGCAGGTAGAATACATGCACATGTGTGGTGGCTGGAGCTGACAGACAAAGGTAGAATTACTCTCTCCTTTGTATTTCTAGATTGTCTCCATAGCTAGAAAACTGGCTGGAGTCTTTAGCTTGATTACAGCTAGTTGTTTTCCCCCATGTGCATGCACTGAAAGTGACTTTTGTTTATGTTTAATGTTTATGGCAGTGTATGGAAGTCATGGATCAGGGTCCCATTATATACAAGGTGCAGTCACACTCTACAAACAAAAAACAACAGCGCAGATGGGATAGGAATAGGTGGCTCAATCCTGTCCTGGGAGCCCCATCTCTGTAGGTGAAGCAAAGCAGACTTGGAACAGGCAGGGTCTTGTAATGCCCAGCCAGGCTGGGGGCGAGAGCCTGGGAGGCAGTTTAGGGAAGCACAGTGAGGCAAACCTGCCAACCAGTGCCTGCTGGGCTTGATTTGTTCCATGGTTGCCATCAGGCTGAATCCAGGTCCCTTGTCCTGTGGTCCCTGCCAGCAGCAGGTCAGGACCCATGGTTCTGACTGCCCTGCTCACTGCCTCTTCCCAGCAAAGCCCTTGCCTGAGTGGGGGACTCCTAGAAGTACTGGCCCAGGCAGGGATTAGCCAGGCTGGGGTCATCGCTGGGCAAGAATGGGGTTCAGACAGGGGGGAGGGTTCTGAGCACTGGGGTGTCCGGGCCTGTCCCCTCGCACCCTGCCTGTGTCAGCCCCTGGTGGCAGGCTAGGAAGGCAGATCCCATACCAGACTCAGATCTCACCTGCGGGCCTCCTGACATGGCTCTCTGTGTTATTCACGGCCTCTACCTGAGAAGATCAGACAGTTCTTCCCTAGGCGAGGATGCCTGGCTACCCACTGCCCACTCCTTGCTCTCAGTGGGCGGGTTGAGGCAGTAGCAGTCTTGGGCAGCATTCACAGGAAACTCCAGGAGTGGAGCTTGTGTCAGGGACAGGGGACCAGAAGAAATGAGCCACCCCTTTATAGAAACTTGCCCATCCCTTCTCAGCTCCCCCAACCCCAGGCTTCCCCATCCCTCTGAGGAGCGATTGGCCAGGTGGCAGCCTCCCCACTGGATCCCTGGACCAGAGCCCTCTAGCCACCTGGAATGTCCCAGCTTTCTTAATCATGCCTGCTTCCCTGCAACAGGGATTCCTAGCTGGGCCTACACTGATCTCCAGAGCCATCCACTGCCCCCCCAAATTTAAATTTTTTATAAAACCTGAAATGAGATAGTCTGGTGTTTTTCTGGCTTCTTAAAATGCCCCTGCTTCCCTGCAACAGGGATTCCTAGCTGGGCCTACACTGATCTCCAGAGCCATCCACTGCCCCCCCCCCCCAATTTACAAATTTTATAAAACCTGAAATGAGATAGTTTGGTGTTTTTCTGGCTTCTTAAAATGCCAGAATCCAGTACACTCCTTCACTCAGAATCCAATATACTATTAATCCAGGTTAATACCTGTCATTAGCCACAACTCCCTGGGCTGTTAATGAGCTTATAATGACCCATTAAGCTCAAGGGAATACAGCTCCAAGCAGTCTTTTAATAATGGTTTTTGGGAGCCCCAAGCAGACTCTTAGTAATGGTTTTGGGGGGCTACATCAAAGTCAGCTTTTAGGCTTGGAAGGCTACCTGAGCGTAATTGTTTCCCTGGTTCAGTGATGCATGGCCAGGTGGTCCGGGAGGAACCAAGATGCCTGCATCTTCGGCCAGTCCCCCTTCTTTGGCTGCATGTACACCAGGGACTTTGGACCCAACACTGAAACCTCCATGGATGCTGTGCTCATGGGGCCTATTGTTCTGGGGAACCCTGCCCAGGTCCAGTGCAAGGATTTTTGCTGCCCTAGGCAGCCCCACATCACACCAACCCCAAGTCAGCTGCAGAGCTTACTGCAGCAGCAGCAGCAGAGTTGGGACTGAGCCAGTTCCTGGCCCCCACTCCATAAACAAGAACCTCTGCATTTTCCTAATTGCATTTGCAGGCTAGCTGGGCATGGGAATGGCAATAGGAAGCACAGAGTCATACACCCCCTGTCGGCTACTATGCCTCCACCCCCCCAAGTGCTTTCACCCCAGATCCCAAAGCAGCTTATTGTTATCCCATACCACCATTCTTTACATACTATCTCCCTTCCCCATCCCACCCCTTTCCTGAACCCTGCTGTCTCCCTCATTCCCTTCCCACCCTGAGCCCCCAGCCAGACCCAAGGATGTGCCTGGCTGGTCGTTGCCCAAGAGCTGCCACAGCAGTCACCCCAGTGTGTCCACCTTGCTTTCTGGAAAGCGAGGTGCAGGGGATGAGCACTTGTGGGAGCTGGGCAGCAGCAAGAATGTGTGGCCTGAGAAGAAGGGGAAGGCACTGTAGTTTGTGGGGGGCAGGGGTTTGAGGTAGGGTGCTTCAGGCAGCTTGGAGGTGTCAGACTCTTGGCAGAGGACAAGCATCTCTTACTGGAGCTGAGGATCAGCCACAGCGACATCAAGTCCCTGGGAAGAGCCTCATCCCTGCCTGCCACCACCTCTGGAGACAGCATTTCCCTGTTTTTGGTGTACTCCCTCCCTCTCCCCACCCATTCCCTTCCAAACTCCACCTCTCAAAGCACCTTAGCCAAAGCACCACAGCTGTGCCACACCGTAATTCTCCACGGCCTCCCTCCTGCAAAATCCCCTGCCCTTTTCCAAGAAGAAAGATGGAAAGCATGAAACATGAAAAAATTAAAGGACTTTATTTAAAAAAAAAATTTAAAGCGGTTTTTTCTTGCATCTGATGTGACAACTGCAAGAGCTGAGTCAGTGCTCGGAGCACTCTAGGCTTTTCACCCGTGACTCTATAGTCTTGGCGGACCTATGAATGCGCACTGCTGAACACACCTTAATTGATAGGATGCAGACACATGGGTACACATGAGCCCAAATTCACTGGCATTTGTCTGCCTGGCGGGTGAAACATTCTCTAAGACCTGCTGTGGTGAACACCTATAAACGGACAGACGGACACCCACCTGTAGTGTGAGCTAATTAATTGTTTGTTAACCCCCATAACCATCATCCCTGCATTTATCCTTGCAACACCCATGTAACAAAAAAGTATTCTCTATCCTCAGTGCCAGATCCAGGGAAGCTGGAGCCCTGTATGAAATGGTGGTTTGGGCCCCCTTCTAAACACAGGAATGTTTGAAAGACACTGGCTCATCCCTTTGGAAAAAAAAATGTTGCCATACTTAATTTTTGACATTCAGTTAATCATAAAATCTCCTTCAAGGGCTGGGTCTCCCTGAATTGCAGGTTCATATGTTACAGGTATGTTATTCCTAAGTTTACTCATGGGGCCCATGTGTTGGGAACCTCCTCCTGAAGCATGATGAGCCCTTCACAGGCCATAGCTCTTGGCATTTGAGGCTCTGTGGGCCAGGATTTTAAACAAGTGCTTCTCATGCTCATGTAGTCATTTCAGATTTATTTATAGACTCCATGTATTGCAGTTCCTGAGGACCCCCCAACATATGGGGCCCTGTGAAGCCACACAGTCTGCATTTGGCTGGATTCAGCCCTGATTATCCTCAGGTGGGAATCTGAGACATAGGGTGTAGTCACATGAGCTAGGGCTGGACCAATCCCACACCCGCCCTGGGGTGGGTAATCACAGCTGCCACACTATGGGCAGGCAAGGGGAGTAGGCCACATGACTAGGGCTGAAACTCGACCTTGCCTATCTCAAAAATCTTGTCGAGAACTGGACTCTCCACGGGATTTTTGAGATCGAGAACGAGTCAAGAATTGGCCATTGTTGGCATTGTTCTCACGAGAGTCTAAAAAAATGTATAATGATCTGTGCATGCCCAAAATGGCTGCTGCGGCCATTCTGCATGTGTCAGTGGGAAGGGGGAGATGAGGGAAGTTGTAGGGGTCCAATCCAAACACACGCTTCCTAGACCCCGATGGGTTGCACACGGGGTTAAAGATTCCTTCAGGATAGAATTATGGCCTACTGACTTCACAGAAGTTAGGCCTCTATCAATTATTAATTATTAATTATTAATTATTAATTATTAATTATTAATTATTAATTATTAATTATTATTAACATTTGTATAGCACCAGCCATGTACCAAACACACGCTTCCTAGACCCCGATGGGTTGCACACGGGGTTAAAGATTCCTTCAGGATAGAATTATGGCCTACTGACTTCACAGAAGTTAGGCCTCTATTAATTATTAATTATTAATTATTAATTATTAATTATTAATTATTAATTATTAATTATTAATTATTAATTATTAATTATTAATTATTAATTATTAATTATTAATTATTAATTATTAATTATTAATTATTAATTATTAATTATTAATTATTAATTATTAATTATTAATTATTAATTATTAATTATTAATTATTAATTATTAATTATTAATTATTAATTATTAATTATTAATTATTAATTATTAATTATTAATTATTAATTATTAATTATTAATTATTAATTATTAATTATCAATTATTAATTATTAATTATTAATTATTAATTATTAATTATTAATTATTAATTATTAATTATTATTAACATTTGTATAGCACCAGCCATGTACCTGGTACTTTAGAGAGCAAAGATAAAGACGTGGTCCCTGCCTATGGCTTACAATCTAAAAAGACAAGGAGGGTGCGACAAGGAGAGGGCACAAAGAGAAGACAAGGGAGAAGCAAACAAACATGCAAGCGGCTGCGAAGTCTCGGGTGTGCGTGCTTGACTTGGTTACAGTTAGACAGAGCTCTAATCACAAGGATCAGAGCTCCTGACGACCCACTGGTAAAGTGCTTGGTACAGCCTAGCACAAACACTCAGGGTTGGTTGGGGAGAGGGAAGAATAGTGTTGCGGAGGGTGAAAGGGAGGAAGGGAAAGGGGTCCTGGGAGTACAGGGCAAAGATGGGGCTAACATGGTCCACAGGAAGGTGTGATCCCAGGGAGGGGGAAGCAACTTTCTCCAAACACTCAGCTTTCACCAGTCACTCACTCAAAAACAGGGAAACAACGAGGGCAAAACACTTATACTCTACACACAAGAAGGCAATGGGAAATAGGGATCAAACACAATAGCAACCTAATAAAGCACACAACTTTCACGCAGTAGGGCCAGCCTCTCAGACTCTGATTACAGGCAAAGAGGCTACGTTCTCATTTCCTTTTATTCCCTAAGCCCCTCCTTCCTGCCTCATTGCTCCAAGAGTCTTGCAGAGCGCCGCACAGGTGCGAGCTGCGCCCCTACTACTGATTGCTTCTGCTGACTTTCTGCTTCCTGAGCTCGCTGCTGGGGTGTTTCCTGTGCTGAGGTTTGTGGCTGGGGATGGGGTTCCTCATGGTCTCATGGGGGGAAGTTGGGGCTCTCCTCCAGGCCGTCAGACTCCAAGGTCGCAAGGAGGACCACAGCCCATCTTGGGGAGCCACTACGGCCTCGGTGTCGCCGTGGGCAGCTGACAGCATGCACACCCCATTTCCAAGATGGCGCAGCCTGCATCGGTGTCATTTTGGAAAAGGGCAGCTGGTTCTGTACATGAGTAGACCAGCTACTCTTCTCGAAGATGGCACCATCTTGGAAAAGGACCGTGCATGTGCAGAATGCCCCAGTGGACATTTGGTGCATGCACAGACCATTTCAATTATTTTTTTAAAGAATCTCATGAGATCTCAAACCATTAGTGAGTTTTTGCAAAAATAATTTTGATTCTCGGATCAGCCCTACACATGACCTGCCAGGTTGCTGTCAGAGGTTATGCCATAGCTCAGGATGGGTCAAGGAGCCGGCCACACATGTGGCAGCCCAGCCCACCCCCACCCCTCATCTCCCAGCCCACTCACCATCCCACCCTCAGCCATGATGTGGCTATGTGGGGATAGCGAATGTGCCTACCACTCAAGGCCCCATGGCAGACCTCATCTCAGGGCAGGGCAGAATGGGCTCAGCCACCTGGGCAGTGGCCCTTTAGCCTGATCTGGGCAGTGTAACCCCAGATTGGTCAATGCTGGTGTACACTACATCCCCAGCCTTCCCCAACAGATGCAACATGTAGCAGCCGACTGCCTGCCCCAGGGCAGGGTAAACATCTTGCGGCTGCTGACCATATGATGCACTGCTTTGCTGGATAAGGCTGCTCAAATCAGGTTAGCATCTTGTGTGGCTTCACCCATAGGGTAGAGAGTGAACTATTGTAGGTCTCTCAAAGCCCATTCCATTGTGTCGACCACTTGTAAGATCCTGTGTTTCTCAAACTCAAGACAGTAGGGCTTCAGGTGGATGCTCTGGCTCTGAATCACCAAGAGAGCTGTTTGCAGCCCTTGCTCAGCAATAACAGCATGGAATCTATTATTCCACACCAGCAGTCCTGGCATCTGATTGACTAGTCAAGTCTGTACTTTATTTGCTGCCAGGGCTGAACTTAGGGCAGTGCAGGTGAGACAGTTGTAGACAGAGAGAAAGGGCCCTACTCTTTTGTAGGTCCTGCTGGAACCCCCTTCCCCCCCAAACAGTTAACACTGTTCGTGAGGAGGTCCCTGGGGAACTTCTGCTACTGCCATTACAGCTGCCTCTCCTGAAGCTCACAGCACTCCCTCAGGAACAGCAGTGGTGGCAAGGAGACCTGGGGCCCTCTCAAAAGCAGCATGGACAGGTACTTTATGTGA
This sequence comes from Sphenodon punctatus, assembly GCA_003113815.1. NCBI lineage: Eukaryota > Metazoa > Chordata > Lepidosauria > Sphenodontia > Sphenodontidae > Sphenodon > Sphenodon punctatus. Next base: position 3,832,004 of record QEPC01003194.1, read on the forward strand.
GGCCTGCTGCTCGCCCTCACCCCAATTACCCCAGAAACAAGCCCACCCCCTGGACCTCACCTCCAGTTCCAGCTCCACCCCCTACCCCCACTCTGAGTCCTACCCCTTTTTCTCAGACCCTATTCTAAGGTCTGGCCAGCCCCACAAAGACTATATAAAGAGGGGAAAGGGAGCTTGGAATGGTGGTGTAACATGACAGCTCCCTTGGTTCTGGCCTTGGCCTTGTGTGTGATGTCAGATCCTGTTTCAGTCCGACTCACTGTCTTCCTCCTGCATTGCTTCGCCATTGCCTTTGCCTGGCTCCCACCCTACTCAGCCTGATTATTACCTGGTTCTAACTTGTCTCTGGCTTCCAAACTCTTGACATGGCTCGGCTCTGGCGTCTGATCCAACTCTGGCTTCCTGACACTTAAATCCTGGATCCTGACTCAGCTCTGGGCTCCATCTCCTGACTCTTGGTACTTGACTCAGCACAGCTCTCAGTCCTGGCTATGGCTCATCATGATGACCCCCCCCCCCCAGCACAGCTCTGACTCCCCGATCCAGCTCAGGTCTCTGTCACCCTTAGATTATCCCTCTTATTCCCAACTCCTGCCTTGACGTTTCCCCCAGTGGTTTTGTATCCCTTTCCTTTCAAGACTGGTCTAAACCAAGATGCCCAGTCTGAACCTCTTGGAAGTTTGGCATCAATCCTCATTCTATGCTTGGGTTCTATTGTGTATCATCAGAAGGCAGAATTCTGCTGAAATTACAGCTGTTCCTTATCTAAGGAGTGCTGCAAGGTCAATGACTATTTCTGTTAAAAGGAGAATCTAAACAAACATGCTCTCCAAACACCTCCTTAAATGAAAAACAGCTCCATTCACACAGAATATTGATGCTTAGTTTTCTACAGATGGGTAGGTGGAGGAGTGAAGACACAAAGACAGTGCTGCTCAGTGTAAGTCAGTGGGATTTTATGGCAATATAACACGTCATAGTTCCCCTCCAGCTCACCTACTGCTACGAACTTTTGGGTCCTACTCAACCTTGGACTTTCTGTCCCTCTACTAAGTTTGGCTGAAACTGGTCTGTGGTACTAAAGATTATTAATTCAACACACATACAGAGTGCAGAGTATGTGGACTAGACAAACCCAGATGGAAAAACACAGCATGGGGCCTCTTGGATATTGTGGGTCCTGGGTGTTGGGAGAAGGCAGCCCAACTGTGGGTGAAAACTGAAAACAGACACTCACATAACTCCACTTTAACATTTCTTATACATGTTGCTGGGCTGTATTGGCACCCCATGCAGCCCTGCAACATGCATAAGCGGTGTTAAAGCGGAGTTAAGTTGCATGTCTGTTTTCACCTGTGTGGCTCCCGGTCATGGCTCCCAGTGGACAGAGCAGGAATTCCTGTTCCTTACTTGGACTGGTTTCCTGTTCAGAGTTATGAGATATCTGAAAGCCTGAAGCCTGGGATGTAAACCCAGTTTGTTCCTGCATTAGCACCAGCCTTGGCAGAGGGCAAATGCATACGTCTTCTTTCCATAGGAAGCCAGGCTAAAGTGATGCTTTAGAGAAATTCTTGTTTTAAAAGGTTTATTGAATAAATGTTTATTCATCCAAATTTGTGTTTGAATTTTGTTTTATTGTACTAGATTTGTTTTATTGTACTAAACAGAACAAGACCTGAAACCAGCAATTTCTTGTGCTCAGAATTCAGTTACAGTATAGTTAGGGCTGTTCAGCTACATCCAGGATCAGCCTTAATACAGGGTGATTGACCTGGGCCCCACTATTTCCTCTACTTCTGTGGGCTCTGCAGTGGCCCCGTTTTCACCATGGTAGGGAGTAGGGCCCCCAATCCCTCCCAGTGGGGCTCCAAATACGACCACTACAAGAACTCTATAGAGGGATTCTCCTGAGGGGATGGGTCCAGAGGGGAGGGAGTGGGGCCACTAGGGCCCCTACATTTTATCTTTGCCCCTGGACCCACAAATTCTAAGGCTGTCCCTGGCTACATCCGCTGTGAACACAAGTTCTAGTATACCTCCCAGCAGTCCCTACTAAGGAGACACAATCCCTCTTTCGGTCCTGAGTTCCACTGTCCCTTTCTTAAGGGTCAAAGTCTCTCCTTCAGGAGGGAGAGACAAAAAGACAGGTATTCAAGCCTCAGGCACCTCTTTCCTGGTTGCCTCCCAGGAAAGGCACTTGAGAGGACCATGAGGGGATGATGGAATGACAAGAAACCAAGTGGAATGACTAAGGCCATTTTTAGACGAGCGCGGCGGCACCTGCGCTTGTTTCTCAAAAGACCCAGCAGCCCGTTCTACATGTGACGCTGCCGCTGAATACACGCATGCACGGGCGATGCACATCCATTTCCGGCCGCGTATGACCGACCTCGATCGCCGACCGTGCTTGTCTAAAAATGGCCTAACAGGAGAGCTTCCGTCCCTCTTTATGCACTTGGAATGTAGGGAGCTCTGTGTGTGTGCAGTGCACACAATGTAAGTGCACGAGAGGCGGAGCTTATTCACTGAGGGGGTGGAGTTTATTATTGACCAAGAGGGCAGGGCTTGCCCCACTTTGGCCACTCAAAACTTCTAGTAGCCACCTAATTCACTTCCATGCAATCTGTTTATGGGTCTTTGCCACTCATACATCATAAGAACCAAGCCTGCTCACACTTCTCAGCTCCACAACAAACTCCCTCTCAAATGACAACTTCTCTAACCACCCACAATTCCTCACAGTCATGCTCAAACTCCAGCAGCAGGCGGCTAAAGATAAATTGTCTATGTGCTTGCCGGTAAGGGGTCATTTGCTCTCGGGCAGGGACCGTGTCTATTTTATTCTCTGTAAAGCGCCAGGTACATTTCTGGCGCTATATATAAATGCTTATAATAATAATTTGTAAAATTACGGAAGTGAGATAGTGCACTCTGAGTGAGAGGGTGAGGAATGGTAATGTAAAGTAGAAACATGGGATCATGGGAATGGATGGAAGGAACCTCAAGAGCTATCTAGTCCAAGCCCCTGCTCCAAGATATGGTACCCTCTAGCATCCCAGGTTGATGCTTGCCCAGCAGAGAATTCACAGCCTCCCTACACAACCTATTCCATTGCCTAACTGCTCTTGCAGCAGGGCTGGCCTTACCACAGGGCAACCGCTGACCTCCTTGAGTCCTGCTCTTTCCTTAGACCCTGCAGTGGACCCTGTTTTCAGAAGGGCAGGATGTGGGAAGGAGCTCCACTCTCTCCCAGCACAGCCCCAAACACGACCACCTTTACGTCCTCACTGAGGGAGGGGGTGGCACCATGCTCCCAAATATTACCTTCGCCCTGGGTCCCACAAATTCTAAGGCTGGCTTTGTTTTGCAGTTATGAAGTTTCCCCATATATTTACCTGAATCTACTTTGATGCAATTTAAGATCATGCCTTCTTCTCTTGCCTTCTATGGCACTGCAGAGCAATTGTTCACAGAGGCATAGCAAGGTTGGAATCAGCCCTGGTGCAGAAGATGGGATTTGGGGTGGCGTGGGGGGCACCTACCTCCCAGCGGCAGGGGACACAGCTGGATCAGGGAATGTGCGCCCTCCCATGCTCATGGACCTTAATGCAGCAGCACTTTCTGTCCCTGTTACAGCTGCACTCTTGACACAGTTCTCCATCTTTTTTGTGGCATCCTCCGTGATAGGTTTGAAAAGTGTGGGCTGGAAGATACTACGACAAGGTGGATTCACAGCTGTTTGAATAATCATACTCATCAATGGCTCATGATCAAATTGAAGGGAGGTAATTTAATTGGGGTCCTGCAGGACTCTGTTCTGGATCCAGTGCTATTCAGCATCTTTATTAATGACTTGGGATGAAGGGGTGGAGGGAATACTTAACAAGTTTTCAGAGAGGACACAATACTGGGAGGGGTAGCTAACACCTTGGAAGATAAAATTAAAATTCATAAAAATCTCGATAAGTTGGAATCTGGGCTGGAATTAACAACATGAAATCCAAGAGAGAAAAATATAAAGTTCTTCATTTAGGGAAGAAAAACTAAATGACCAAGGATAGGATGGGGGCTACATGGCTTGACAGCAACATATGTGAAAAGGTCCTGGGGGTTGTGATTGATCACAGACTGAACATGAGTCAGCAATGCGATGTGGCTACAAAAGACTAAAGCAATTTTAGACTGTGATAATAGAAACCTTGTTCCCAAGTAAGTGGAAGTAATAATTCCACTCTGTTCAGCATTGGTCAGACCTCAACTGGAGTACTGTGTTCAGTCTTGGGCACTTCATTTTAAAAAAAAGCCATTGACAAATTGACAAACTGAGTGTGTAAACACTCTCCCCGCGTGGCTTTTCTCTCAACGCGGGACTCAGGAGGCGCTTTTCAGTGCGTCGTTTAAAAGCGGCCTGAGATTCTCTGATTCTCTGAATTTATGCTTGAAAACTACTTTTATGTTCCCCATTAGCCTTCTTTTCTCTAAGATAAACATTCTTAATTCCTTCAGCCTTTTGTATAACTTGCATTCTCACCTTTTCGTTATCTTTGTTGTTGTCCTCTGAATCCTCTCCAATTTGTTGACATCCTTCTCGAAGCATGGGGCCAGGTGAGGCCTCACCACTACCAAGTGAAGTGGCACCATTACTTTGGTATTGCTTTTATCAAAGCAATAGAACTGTAAAAAGGAGAGAGGTTAGACTACTTCATTCAAGAGCTCTTAAGAGGAGAGACTACTCTAGAATTAAGAGCTACTTCAAAAAGTAACTACAAGTAAAATAACCAATGCAGGCATGTTACAATTTTTTTTTTAAAAAAAAAAATCCAAACAATCAACAGGCTGTAGAGAGAATGATTTGGGAAAGGAGACTGCAGTGGTTTAAAGATGTTGTATGCATGTCAAAGGACTTTCAGAAATAAGCCTTAGACAAGATACTCTGGGTGCAAGCCAGGGAAAAGGAAGACCACACAAGATATATGGAAAAACCATTGAGAAAAAAAAAGCTGCTGCTATGGGAACAAACTACAATGGAGCAAGACGCGTGGCACGTGCAACTGAGCTCTGAGCAACAGTAGCCGCAATGTAATTAAATGAAGTATCTTCAGGGGATGTTGAATGCCATAGAGACTAGCACAGTGACATATTTTAGAAAGGGTAATTTATTTATTTTTTTAAAACAGGGAATAAGGGAGGACATTGAAATCCTTAGACTCAGCATGAAGGTTACTTGACCATAGCATAACAGATTGACAGAGGGCATGCAAACCCTAACCTAAAAAGGAATCAAGAGAAAGAAAAAAAAAATTAGTGGGTCAGCTTAGTGTGCTAGTAGCATGTTACTTCAGGGTGGTCCTGCTGATTTTCATGGGATAGGGCACAAGACAGACCAGGGCTGGCGTAGCTAGACAAGGAAGGCAATCACCTACCTACGGGCCCTGTGCTTTATATTGCCCCATGCTACTGTGCCTGCCTTGCTGCAGCCCTGTACTGTAGGGGGCCTTCAGTCAGCCGCATTGCCTTCCTGTCCTATTTCTGAGGGAATGCATTTGGAAGGAGCCTGATAGCTGAGTGAGCTGGTGGACCTGTACAGCACAAAGTCCTGAGCTGCTTGCCTAACTGTCCCTCTGACCTGGAGTGAAAAGATCACACATCGAGGTATTTAGTTCATGTGTGGCAAACAATGCACGGCCACCTTGAATGCGTATGGTCGTGTCCATTGTCACGTATAATCCCGCCTCGCGGTATTTAGAAAAATCGTGTGAGCGGGTCGCGCAACTGCGACCTGCTTGTATAAAAGCAGCCTTAATCAGTAAGCTTGTGTTCCATTTCTAGCTCTGCCACTGGCCTGCTCTGTGACACTGAGCAAATCACCTCATTTCTGGTATCTTTCCCTCCCCTCCTACTCTTTGTCTGCCCAGAAAATATAAGCTCTTTAAGGCAGATTCTTTCTTTTACTATGAGTGCAACCCTTTAGCTATTTGCTGCTCAATGCATTTTTTTATTTGTGTGTTTAAATTTATATTCTGTTCTTCCGCAAAGGCTCGGAGACTTGGTTGGGGCATCCTGATGCTCTTATCTCAGGAAAGATATATAATAGAGTTGGAAGAAGTTCAGAGAAGGATAACAAGGATGATAGAAGGGATGGATCGACTTCCATAGAAGGAGAGGCTCAACAGGTGAGGGCTGTTTAGCTTGGAGAAGAGGCGATTAAGGGGGAGATAAGATGACAGACCAAGGGCAGCCAAAAGGTAGATTTAGATTACAATCTACTGGTAGTTCAAGTTCAAGTTTATTCTGCGTGGTCAAAGGCCATTGCATAGAGGATTATACACCAAATGCGTATACATTCTCAACAAAGTAACACATACATAAGCAATTGGACAGTACATTTGAAACAATTAAAAAATATGTATAAAATAACAGAATAATATAATAAGGGATATCCAAAACAGTTCCAGGTTTTATAGTATTATATTCATGAAGCAAATATTTGCACAATCCTGGAGATGTAAGGGTGCTACCCATAGAGGGCTGTGCGGTCAATAGACCAACAGCTCTAGGGCTAAGTTATAGGGGAAATTGTTCCAGCCCTAAGACCTCTATTACAGTATGCCTACTGCCATGCCCTTCATAATCTCAGCACTCAAAGGGGAGGAATATACCGTCTCCTGCTTTGTTACAAATGATCCGGCTACATCAATGTATCGAGCTGGAATAGGCCAGCGTTTAATACTGAGTAGCTCAATACAGGAAATGGCCAAGTTACATTGGGCTTCAGAGTGCTGCTCGTAACTCAGCTGAGCCTTTCACTGGTTACCTTAGGTCAGAGAGTCATCCGGTAGGGCTCTAAATTAAAAAAAAAATCTTCCTATAATGGGATATACACAATAGGAAGGATGCAATATTCTTTAATGTCCTGAAAGTTCGAGCCATCCAAAAGCCTGCCCAAAAGCATAGAATCCGGCCTGCCAGGTAACCTTCCCAGCAGTGCCCCCAAGTATCTTTCCCTTGGCACGTCATAGAGGTGGCAATGAAGAATGATGTGAGCCACGGTCTCAGTGGCAGTATTATCGAAGGGGCATAGCCTTTTAGCAAAGGGAATGCCCTGGAATCGTCCCTCCAACACCTGAGCGGGCAAAACATTAACTCGGGCACAGAATAATAATTGTTTAGCCCTAGCCAATATTACAGCAGTTAGGTATTCTGCCATATGCCCAGGTTTAGGTGCCCATTCTATATAGGCCCTAACATGGGGAGAGGCATTTACCATGCCAATCTCTAGCTGGCGTACTATATCTGAAGCTCTAGCTAATACCGCCTTTCTTACTGCCCCAGAAAGTTTATGGGAAAGGTATTCTTTAGATAATCCCATTTCATTGAGCTGCCCCTCTATTTTGGAGCCCCATGGGCTAGTAAAGGTGTCTTCACTGACCTCCTTGAATAGGTCTGGGCACTGTTTAGAGACGATTTTGCACCAAAATTTTAGTGCTTGCTCAAGGGCCACCTGATACCAGCTTTTTTGACCCAGTTCAAGCCTTGAAATAACATGTAGGGTGTCTTTCGGGTTTCCCAAAAGGCCCATAAGGAACCTATCTTGGGTTAAATTAATACATTGTGTGGAAAAAGGGGCCCAAAGTTCTGCTCCGTATAAAACGTGGGCTCTAAGCTTACTGTTATGAACCTGTACTGCTGGCTTAAGTGCGCTTCTTCCTTAGCATGTGAAGAAGCCATATATAGAGCAGGAGGGGCCCTTAGCAGCTGTAATTGGCAAAATTGGCAGCCAAAAGGTAGATTTAGATTATAATCTACTGGTAGATCACAAGCTACTCTGTGGTAGATCATGGTGTGGAGGGAATCAGCCTCTTAAGATTGTCTCAGTGGAGGAGGGTGGGACTGATGCCCCAGGGAGAGTCTCAGGGGAGGACAGGAAGGCTCCTCCAGTGTGATGGGGAAGGCTCTCTCTCTACTCCTCCTAAGACCAGTTGTTGAAGTTTCCTAGAGCTGGGAGCCAGTGGGAGGGGTCCTAGTAGATTGGAGGTTAACACCTGGATCAAATTTGGCCACCTCTGTTAGAGACATTTATAAAATTGTGAGTGGTGTGGAAAAAGTAAAATAGAGAACTGCTGTTTGCTCTTTCTCACAATAAGAGAACAAGGAGACATAAGGTTAAATGGCATCAGATTTAAGACAAACAGAAGGAAGTACTTTTTCACTCAGAGGACAATACAGTTGTGGAACTTATTGCCAGAGGTAGCAGTGAAAGCCAACTCCATAACTAGCTTCAAACGGAAACTAGATACTAAATTCTTAGAGGATAGAGCCATAAACGCTTACTAGTTGGGGCTTGAACCCCTAGCTTTCAGTAGTTGGGAGTGGGATAGGTTACACCTCCATGACCTGGTGTGTTTTTAGATGAGATGCTACCACTCATGGCCACCCAGGAGCCACTCACCTGATTGCCCGTCTGTAGGTGGAGCAGGGGAGTGCGCACTCCCATAAGCCACGCAGCACCCACTCACAGAGCGCACTGCTGAGAAGTCCAGAGTGATCCATGACGGGCAAGTCAAAAATGTGCATGGAATCAGCAGCCACGCACCCCCTGCTCATAAGAATGGCATCAGCCAGCCACATCTGCAGACCAGTCCGCCGTTCATAGGCACTGTGGCTGGAGGACACAGCCTTTGCAAGTCATAGGAACTGGTTGTGAGTGCTGGGGAGGGGAGCCCATGTTCCCCAGCAAGCACACTGGGACATGTCAGTTTCAAAGGCCAGCCTGGTGCACTTCCCCCTCCCCCATGGTCTGTGGCAGGGGGAGTGCAAGGTGGCTGCTGTAGTAGCTACACTGGGAGACACCCATTAGAATAGCTCCCTATGCACTCAACCTGAGTGGGTGCTCTGTGGCAGTGCTGCTCAGCAGCCATGGACACTCCTCACAGTCGTACTCATTTCAAAACACCCCCTGGACTTGTACTTCTCTTGAGTTACAGTAGCTGGCCAATGTTGGAGACAGGATGCTGGACTCAATGGACCATGGGTCTGACCCAGTACGGCACTTCTTATTAGGGATGTGTGAGCAGAAAGGGGTTTGGATGTTCAGCCGTTTGGACTAAAAACTTAGTTTGGGTTCGTGGGTTCGGTCCTGTGGAGTTCAGCCCCCCCCGAACGTTTGGAAAATTCAGCCACCTGGAGGCTTGGGGCACTCCAGGGGTGCCCGTGGGGACATGTCAGAGACACAGCATCAGCAGAGACCGGGAAGGCTTGGGGCTTGGCACCCCGGGTTTCCCAGGCAGGCAGGCTTGGCACGTGGCCCCTAGGGGTGCCTGTGGGGGCATGGCTGGCCATCTGAGACCCAGCGGCAACAGCAGCAGCAGAGGCCGGGAAGGCTTGGGGTTTGGTGGCTGACCTAGCACCCCTACTTGGCTGGGCATTGCAGGTTGCCAGGCATCGGCGGAGCAGTGGCAGAGGCCCGGCCAGGGCTTGGTGGCTGGCACCCTTACTTGGCTGGGCATTGCAGGCTGCCTGGATTTTTGGCAAGCGCTCTGTGCATGGCCATGAGTGAGTGCTCTGCGGTATGGCACCTGCCACCAATGTGTTATGGACAGTATGGCACCCCTGCTTGGCCGGGTGTTGCAGGCTGGCATTGTACTTGACCGATCTCGAGAAGCTCTACTGCAAATTGGGCAAGCCTTGCCTGGTGGTGAATCTCATGGACACCCAGCCCCCACCCGCCAGTGCACTCATCCAAGCTATGCCCGTCTACAAGAGCAAGGAGCAAATGGCTGACGTGCAGTACAAGCAAAAGCAGAAGACACTGGATTGCCAGGGCACCGAGCCTGTGGCACAGCAGAGGCAGCATCAGCAGAGGCAGGAGCAGCGGATATTCAATTGTGGGGGCACAGTATCCGTGACACAGAAGTGGCAGCCTCAGGAGCAGAAGAAATTAGATTGCTGGGCCACAGTACCCATGGTACAGCAGCAGTGAACATTGGATTGCCAGGGCACAGTAACTGCGGCTGGCACCCATCCTTGGTGGGCAGTTCAGGCTGCCAGGCATTGGTGAAGCAGTGGCAAAGGCCTGGCCAGGGCTTGGTGGATGACACCCCTACTTGGCCGGGAATTGGATGGCTGCCAGGCATCGGTGGAGCAGCAGAAGAGGCCTGGCTAGGGCTTGGTGGCTGGCACCCCTACTTGGCCGGGCACTGGATGACTGCCAGACATCGGTGGCAGCCTGGGTCAGGGTGGTGCGCGAGGGCAGCTTAAACTGGGGGGTCAGGAAGCCAATCAGGCACCTAAACCCCATGTCCCCAACCACCAAGAAGGGTTGCCTATCAAGTGCAATCATTTCCCGCAACATGCGTGTGGCTTTCAGTTGAAAACCACACCTCCCTTCACATCCTGCTGATGGACTTGGCAGCTGCCCCCACCCCAGCTCCTCCATGGTGCACTGACGCTTCTGGGCCTCAACTGGCTGCTGCTACTGCTGCTCCTCTCCCTGCTACCATTGCCCAGGGATCGGGCCCTGCCTCTAGCAGCCAGGGTGGGATCCACCAGCCCTGGACTGCTGGGGATCACATGAATAATGGGGGACATTGGTGGCCCGTGATGAACATCTGACCCTTAAGCACCTGCAGCCTCAGCAGAGACAGCCACAGCCTCCTGGACTGCAGGCCTTCCACTGCCCTGTGTGGCAGTGGAGGATGCTGGCAGGGGGCGACACCGAACCACACCCATAGTACCACGCAGGCTAGGAAGGCAGGTTGAGACAGGGTTCGAGCTTTGCCCACAGGGTGGGCAGACAGGCACTTTGGCATGAGAAGAAGGCAGGCTGAGGCAGGGATTGAGCTTTGCCCACAGAGCAGACAGACAGGCACTTTGGTATGAGCATCGGGAGGCAGGCTGAGGCAGGGTTCGAGCTTGGTAACCAGGGTGGGCAGACAGGCATCATGGCATGAGAGGCAGTAGGGAAGGCAGGCTGAGGAAGGGTTCGAGTTTTGCCCACAGGGTGAGGAGACAAGCAGTTTGACATGAGCAGAAGGCAGGCTGAGGCAGGGTATAACACCTAAATCTATCTAATCTAATCTAAATAAATGAAATTATGAGGTAAATGTGTGGCAATGGGTGAAATGGGAGGAGGATGGCAATGGATTGGGAGGAACACACACTAGTGGTGGGACCCCGGGCCCATTACCGGCTACCGGATTTACCGGTTACCGGTTCTACGAAAACCGGATTCCCGGATTAAATCCGGTATGCCGGTACCGGATTTATTTCATTGGTTTCAATGG
>QEPC01003194.1:3844196-3866962 GCA_003113815.1 Sphenodon punctatus
CTGGGGCCAGGAAGTCTGCTCCTCAGATGCCCCCCCACCCCCCACCGTGGGCCTGCTAGCCAGGTTTTTCCTGCCCGAACACGGCTGAACTGTTTGGGGGTTTCCGCATTCAGTTTAGGCATCTGGTTCAGGCGTCCAAACTGGCTGAGTTCAGTCTGAACTCTGAACGGTGTTCGCTATGTTCTTTAACCTGCCTCACCACCCGGGTTCTAGATCGGCCCCTGCTGTCATCCAGGGGTACCTTGTTGGAGGTCCCCTGGGTTCTCCGGGGGGCCATGCAGGATAGGGCATTCTCAGTGGCCATGCCGCACCTCTGGAATTCCCTCCCGGTGGTGGCACGGTTTGCACCGGACCTCCCGGCCTTCCGTAGGAAATGCAAAACCTGGCTGTTCCGTCAAGCATTTGGTGAGGGAGAAGGGTGGGGTGTGGGGTGGGGAGGGTGGTTTGAGGTGTTGTTTGATTGATCAATTTTATAATTGAATTATTTTATTATATTTATATGCATTGTTGTTAGCCGCTCTGTGGCGGGAGAACGCTGGATATAAATCCTGTAAATAAATAAATAAATACAGAGATAATATTCCTGGAGTAAAATAGTATCCATTATGGGTGCAATCCATCACCCCCATGCAATGTGCACCTACACCGTGCCTGCTCCATCTCCCGGGCTGTGTGTGGGCTCAGGGGGGCCATATCGGCAGGGGTGCACCATTGTGCCAAGCAACTTGTGCCGCCTGGCCTGGCATTGTGCTGGTGGGTGGTGTATGCTGCCACTTGGATTGTACCCTATGTGTAAAGCAGTGATGAGGAACTCCTAGCCTCTGAGTCAAATGTGGCCTATAGCTGTTTTTTATTTGGCCCCTTTCTTGTTACTGGATCTAGACCTGGATCCATACCCTAGTGCTGATGGAGCATGCTGGAGGGTGGGGGGGGGAGGGGAGAGCAGCAGAGATGAAGGACGGTGTGCTTTCAAAGGCAGGGACTGGATCCAAACACCAGATCATTGATCCAGACCCTTCCCTGTTCTGAGGGCCCACCCAATCCTGCATTCCGTCTCAGTAGGTCTTTTCCATATGTCTTTACTACACCTATATATTTCTTCAGTTCGCATCCTGCATATGAGAATACTGGCTGATGGAAGCCAACATCTCTAGGAGGTAGTATGTTTATTTTATTTATTTATTTATTTATTTATTTATTTATAATAAAATTTGTATGCTGCCCCCTCCTGCTAAAAGCATCTCGGGGTGGCTAACAACGTAATAAAACAATTTAAACCAGCAATAATATGATTTAAACACTATTAAAACATAATATAAAAACAACATACCCCCCCACCCTAACCCAACCCACCCACCCCCTCTCCCTCAGGAAAAGCACGGTGGAACAGCCAGGTCTTACATTGTCTATGGAAAGATTGGAGGTTGGTAATCAGGTGGACCTCCAATGGGAGGGAGTTCCATAACCGCGGTGCGGCCACAGAGAATGCCCTCCGCAAGGTCGACTCCCGAGAAACCCAGGGAACCTCGAGGAGGGCACCCCTGGTGGACCGCAGGGGCCAATCCAGGACCCGGAGGGTGAGGTGGTCCCACAGGTAGGTGGGGCCCAGGCCGTTCAGGGTTTTAAAGGTCAACACCAACACCTTGAATTGAGCCTGGAAGACTATAGGCAGCCACTGCAGAGAGCGAAGCACTGGTGTAATATGCTTGTGTTGGCCCATCCCCATTAGGAGATGAGCTGCCGCATTCTGCACCAGCTGCAGCCTCTGAACCAGAACCAAGGGAAGCCCCACGTAGAGTGTGTTGCAGTAGTTCAATTTCGAGGTAATAAAAGCATGGACGATCATGACTAGGTTGGAGTCCAAGACATACGGCTAAAGCTGATGCACCAGATGTAATTGGCGAAATGCCCCTTTCACCACAGCCACCACCTGGGCATCCAGGCGGAGCTGCGGGTCCAGGAGCACCCCAAGACTTTGAACCGGATATACCAGGGCAGGACGGATCTAATCTATGATGGGTGCCACCACTCCCCCGGCCTTCCCCACAACCATCACCTCCATCTTGTTGGGATTTAACTTCAGACGGTTCACCCTCATCCAATCCCCCACAGCTGCCAAGCACCGGGTAAGCACCGAGACTGCCGGGCCTGAGTCAGATGAAAATGAGAGATATAGCTGAGTGTCATCAGCATACTGAGTTTGTTACGCATACTGATGACACCGTACGCCAAACTCCATAACAACCTCCCCCAAAGGCTGCATGTACACATTGATCAAGAGAGGGGACAAGATAGAACCCTGTGGGACTCCACACATGATGCCCTGGGGAGAAGATGAAAAATCACCCAGGACCACACGCTGGACTCTCCCAGCCAGGAAAGAGCAGAACCACTTGAGAACGGTCCCACCAATCCCTGCCCGGTCCCACAGCCGAGTCACCAACAACTCATGGTCAACTGTATCAAATGCAGCCAAGAGATCTAATAGGATCAACAGGGTTGAATGACCCTGGTCCAACTCACAGGAGAGGTCATCAACCAAGGCCACAAGTGCAGTCTCTGTGCTATATCCAGGGCGAAAACCTGACTGCGAGGGACCGAGAAAGTTAATCAGGTCCAGATGTTCCTGCAACTACCGAGCCACCACGCACTCAATAACCTTCCTTAAAAAGCGAAGGTTAGAGACTGGCAGTTAGCTAGCCAGGATGCCAATGTCCAATGATGGTTTCTTGAGCAGGGGCCGCACCAGCGCCTCCTTAAGGCAGTCCAGCACCCTGCCCTCCCCCAGGGAGGCGTTGACAATTCCCACCAGCAACGGCCCTAATGTCTCCCGGCTAGCCTTGACCATCCAGGACGGGCATGGGTCTGATTCACAATAAGTGGGCAAATGCCTGCACATATTTCAGTCCTTTGGCTCCCCATACAAATCTGTGACTGAAAGTGGGTACTACTCACATATCCAGTTTTCTGAATATTCTATTTTGATTTCCCCATCCCCCCGTTTGGTTATTTTGGCATTTCAGTCATTTTCAGCAACTGCACCTGTGCAGTAGTGCAAATATTGCCAAAATGATATAACAGAAATATCGAGATAACTGAAATACTAAGATAACTGAACAGAAAAAACAGTTTAGTTTAGTTTATTATGTGCAGCCACATGGCCAATACATCAATACGTATAAAACATATTTATCTAATAAAAATCAAATCCAGTCAAATATCTTACATTTCATGTATCCTCTGCCCCGGAACACAGGTCGAATTACATACAAAATCCAATTACTTACAAGAGAGGGAGGGAGAGATCAATTTCTGGCACACAGCAGCACATCTCTCAGCAAAGATGGCCACCTGTTTAGTCCTATGGGAGTCCTGGTCACCAAGGAGGAACACAAGCTGCCTGATTGTCGTCCAGCCCTCCCCCATGCCTATACTTAGCCAGAGCCCGGGGCGAAGATGGTCATACAGGGGGCACTTCAGGAGATAGTGGTCAAGGTCCTCTATTTCCTTCCCACATGGACAGCTCCTCTCCTCCCGTTGAATTCCCTGAAACCTCCCCAAAAGGACGGCTGTTTTGAACGTCTTTAGCCTGAGAGTACTAATCCTATATCTCAGGCCAGGGTCCATGTGGGAATATAGATATGAGGCTCCTGTCCGGGGGGGCATAATGAATTTATAAAATGGAGCCAGCTTGGAAGCTGAAGTCACAGCCCTAAGCTGTTGTATATCTGTATCCAGGATGCGTGTCTTTACTAGCCCTATAACTTGCTTACTAGTGGCATTCTGAAAAAAAAGCTCAGAGAAACCCAGCCGTGCCAGTCGGCTGGACATTCTCAAACACCAAGGATCACGCCCCACTTCCTCGGTGGCTTTTTCAACCCAAGTGCGCTCAAGGAGGGAACCCTCTGGGGCATTGCGCAATTTAGCCCAGAATGCCAGGAATCTCATGTCTACTAGGGCCGTCAAGGAAGGACAACCTATCTCCGTCAATACAGTGGGCATACTTGTTGACTGAGGGCATCTAAGTATTCTCCTCCAAAATTGGGTGATGAGAGGCTGGAGAAGTCGTATCATTCCAATGTCCATTCCCTAGACATGGGACCCGTACAGGAGGTGTGGCAACACCTTTGCCTCAAAGATCTGACGGGCCACCTTAACTGATGTCTGCCCATGCAAATAAAAAAAGCGTGTGATAGCTGCAACCTCCGAGCATGCCACTGACCTAGTAGCTCGGGCCTGGGGTTTCCAAGAACAAGTCTCCGCCATCCTAACCCCCAGATACTTATAGTATTGAACTTGTTCTAGTTGGCGCCCCCGAAGAGACCAGGAATATTCCTTATGTCGAGTGCCAACCACCATGATCTTCGTTTTCCCATAATTTATTTTAAGATGTTTGACGTTACACCTATCCTCAAAGTCTCGCAATGCTCTGAGAAGCCCCACCCTTGAGAGAGAGACAAGACGGCATCATCCGCATACATCAAGAAAAAACAAATACAAAAACCCTCTTGAAAACTCCCAGATGGGAACTGGCTATTACCCCAACTGTCACTGTCAGTTTGGATGGTGCAGATTCAATATGTTTATTTACCCACTTTTTTGAGTACCCATTTCAGCTCTGAATATTGCTCTGCATTTTTGATGTGGCCCACTGGACATTTCAAATAGCTAGTATTGCCCTCAGATATCCCCCTCTGATGTAAAAGTATCAGAATCTAATCTGATGTGGTTATTTAGGAATCATGGAAAAGCTAGTCCATCCAAGCTGGTATCTTTCAGGAAATGGAAGTCCCGCCCAACTGAAGCTGGTGGAAAAAAGATGAAACTCACTGCATTCTCTGCTGAGGCCTTCTTCTTATATAATAGCAAAGCCAAGTACTCAGTGAAAGGTACTGTATTTCATTAGACAAGACACACACCTACTATAATGTCACCACAGATGCCAGGCAGCATTAAGCGGAAGGCGAAATCCAGCAGCGTTACTGAGCCGCACATAATGCCAGTGACAGCAGAACTAATGCACAAGCGATTAGTCTTACATTATTCAGCACTTTCAATTGCTGTCTGTTTTGTAATGGCTATATGATGTAATGATGTATAAATACTGTAAGGGAGGTTATTTATTTATAGTTTGAAACAATGGAAATATTCATGTGGTGTTCCACGCTATCTTCATTGGCTACGGCAGGACAATGCATTGCGAAGGTAAGGGATAACAAAATTCTCCATTACTGAAGGAGAAAGGTGAGGTGTAGTCTTAACTGGATAAAGATGAGTGACAAACAAAATAAAATGGGAATGCAGAAGGTTGAGGTCGTATTCCTCAAGCATTCCTCTGTCTAGTCAGGGGTGGGGAACCCCCAACTGTGGGCCAAATCTGCCCCTTGGCTGCTTTTTCATTTGACCCCTTTCCAGTTCCTGGACCTGGCCTGTGAATCCAGTCCCCATGATCAAGCATTGAAAGAATGAGCCATGGGGAAGGGAGATACGATGAGGGCATCCACTCAAGGACAGATGGATCTATGGCACAGAGCCATTATCTGGACCCTGCCCTTTCATCCAACATCCTGAGCACACCTCAAAGGCACACCACCAGGCCAAAACCACTTCTGGAGCGCTGTGTGTAACGATTATCATTTCAGGGGCTCCTTGATGATCTCTGTCACCTGATGGAAGGAGTGGTCCAGGGAAATGCAAGGAAATCAACAGTTGTGGGAATACATTGCTATGGGGAAAGACAAAATACAAATGAAGGGACCAAGTTGTGAGTGTACAAGTGAGAAAGATGTTGTGTGAATGAGCGAGCGAGAGAGAATGAGACAGAGAGAAAAGGGATAAGGACAGGGGTTGGACAGACAGGGGAAAGAATTCACTGCACATGTGCAAGATAACCAACCTCCCTTAACCAAAATGGCATCAATAGCATCACCGCCATTTTGGTGGAAAGAAGCAGATTGCTCATGTTGCAAAATGGATAAACATAAAGGACCAAAAAGATATATACAGACCTGGCCAAATAACCAAAATAGTATACATACCAATAAGGGTCTGTAAATCATAACACTTACATAATAAAATTAATGACAACCCCATGTAAACAATGGTTGGTAAAAAGGATGTCATATGTACGCATTCAAGATGAATATATGACCATCATGTGAATATATATTAGTCAATCATGAAGAACAAAATGTAGAGACCAAGCTGAATATTGAAAGTAGCAAAAAGCCAATGGGTTTCAAAAAACTTCTTCAGGGCTTTGTTTCCACTCGGGAAAAATAGCTTAGTTAGTACTAAAATAATCAAGTAAATGACAAACAATAAATATAAACAGGAGAGGTGTGTAACTTGAAGCCCATAGCTATGGGAACTAATTCAGAATACTCATCTGAGCAAAACCTAAATAGGGGTTGGACAGACAGGGGAAACAAGGGAAAAAGAAAGGGGCACAGGAAATTAGGGTCGAAACGAGCAGCAATTTTGGTGCTTGCAGGAATCAGGATCGATTTCCCAGTGATTTCCCAATCCCTTTGCCTGGCAAAATTCCAAATGCCTGGCCAAAGTAATCAAAACAATTATAAAATTCACTGCACATGTGCAAAATGGCTACCATCCTTAACCTGATAAATCCAAATCCAACCATTTTGGTTAAAAGCAGCAGATTGAGTATGTGCAAAATGGCCATTGTCCTTAACCAAAATGCCATTAACACTATTGCTGCCATTTTGGTTAAGGACAGTGGCCATTTTGTGAATGCACTGTGATTTTTTTATTGAATTATTTTTTTTACAAGAATTCATGAGGCATTGAGAGGTTCTCGGTTCATCCAATGACAAACCTGGACTGTAACAAGATTTCTCTCTTTTGAGAAATCTCATCTCAATCCTATACAGGATCAGGGGTGTGAAGTTTGGATTTGAATTTGGATTTATCTGTAACTGCATGGAACAGGCTGTTATGGATTAATCCGTACCGAACTGAAACAGTGCCAACAACAAACCTGTTTCAGTTCAGTTCTAATCTACAGAAAGATTTAAAAATGAATTACTGTGCATGAACAATCGGCCACTGGACCATTCTGAACATGTGCACCCTTTTTCAAAATGGCAGCATCAGCGTCATCACCATTTTGGAAAAGGGAAAGCAGTCTGCACACACAGTTTTATTTCATTTATTCATTCATATTTCTATACCACCTTTCCCACAGAGGCTCAGGGCAGCTTACAATCATAAAAACAGAATTAAAAAATCATTAAAATCTATAAAATCTGATACCGCACCCAACCCACCCCTACAACTCCCTTCCAGTTCCATCCTACCCTATTCCTGCCTTCCAAATGCCTGGCCAAATAAAATACTTTTACTTTGTTTTTGGAAGATGAGCAGGCTCAGATTTAGGTGGACCCCCAAGGGGAGGGAGTTCCATAATCATGGGGCAGCTACCGAGAACACCTCCCTGCACACCCTAGTCATTAAAACATCAAGGAGAGATGAGAGATGGCACCTGCAAGAGGGCATCCCCAGCTGACCTCAGGGGCTGTGAAGGGACATAAGGGAGGAGGCGGTCTTTCAGATACCTGGGGCCCAAGCTGTTTAGGGCTTTATAAGTTAAAACCAGCACCTTAAATTGTGCTTGGAAACCTATCAGCAGTCAGTGCACACTCTGGCGCACGGGTGTGATGTGCTCCCGGCCACCCACCCCCAAAAGAAGACGGGCCGCTGCATTCTGCACCAACTGCAGCTTCTGAACAGTCTTCAAGGGCAGCCCCACATAGAGCGAATTGCAGTAGTCTATCCTCGAGGTTACAAAGGCATGGATGACAGTGGCCAAATTCAAATCTGATAGTTAAAAATGGTTGCCACCTTCTCATCAGATGTAATTGGTGAAAGGCACTCCTGGTCACCGCCGCAACCTGACAATCCAGGTGCAGCAGAGCACCCCAAGGCTGCGAACCTCAGTGACCAAAGGAGGCTGGACCATATCAACAACAGGGGTCCCTACATCTCCCAGGTCATATGGCTGGCCAACCATCATCACCTCAGTCTTGTCTGGATTTAGCTTCAAACAGCTTGCCTGCATCCAGTCCCCAATGACAACCAGGCAGGTAAGCACCAAGACAGCAGGACCTGGGTCAGATGAAAAGGAGAGACAGAGCTGAGTGTCATCAGCATACTGACGGCACCTCACTCCAAATCTCCGAACAATCTTGCCCATGGGTCTCAGCTACACATTGAACAGGAGTGGGGACAAGATAGAACCCTGCGGGACCCCACACAAGCACACCTGAGGGAATGATGAACCACTGTCCATCACCACCCTTTGGGTTCTCCTAGTCAGGAATGAACAGAACCATTCAAGAGCAGTCATGCACACCCCAGCCAGGTTCCACAGCTGTCAACAACACCCCATGATCAACATTATCAAAGGCCACCGACATATCTAACAAAATCAACAGCGTACAATTTCTCCTGTCAATTTCCAAGTGGAGACTGTCAGACAAGGCCACAAGCGCAGTCTCGGAGCCATGCCCAGAATGAAAACCTGACTGACATGAATCTAGGAATCCAGTAGCATTGAGATGCACCTGAAGCTGCAAAGCAACCACCCATTCAATAACCTTCTCTAAAAAGGGGAGGTTAGAGACAGGGCAATAGCTGGTAGTGGAGTCACCAGTAGGGCTGTAGCGGAATGTCGCAGCGGTAGCTATTTCCGCCGGAAGCAGCATTTCTGCAATTAGTGGTACGGCATGGCAGAGGCTTTCATTCTGCTAGTTTCATTCTGCTACTTCTGCAGTTCCGCTAATTTAATTCCGCTACTTCCACAGGCTTCGCAAAATAGCGGAAACATGACATTTTTGCTACTTCCGCCTTTCCACCAGCGCCACAAAATAGCGGAACTGCGGTTTTCCAACAGTTTCCACAATTTTTCTGCAATTCCGCAATTTGCAGAATGCTGGTGGAATTAGCGGAATGTCCGCAAAAAAGCCGCGGTGTGGCACGGGCAATTCTGAAATGGCGGAATGGAATCGTGGCACAGTAACAGCTGCTGCTGCATCAGCCCTAGTCAACAGCAAGAGATAGTTTATTGAGCAGGGGACAGACTTCAGTTTTAAGGCCATCAGGCACCCTTCCCTCCTGAAGGGAGTCGTTGACAACCCTGGTCAACAATGCGCCCAAGCCCCAGTGTCTCCCGGTTGGCTTTCACAAGCCAGGATGGGCATGGATCTAGTTCACAACTAGTTGGCCACACACCCCAAGCACATCCTCTGCATCAGTGGGTGAGATTGCTCAAAGCTGATCCAAGTAAACCAGACAAGACTGAGCCTCTTCAACCCCAAACTCTGACAATGCACCCAAAGTAGCAGCACCCAAATTGAACCACATATGAGCAACTATGCCGCAGTAGGTCGGCTTGGCATAAGTCGAGTGCCACCTGTGCTCCAACTGCCTACCCTCTCTCCTCTGTATACCAGGAGAGACCTGTGCTGCCGCCATGGAGGAAGCAGATGCTTGGGTGCCACCGTGTCAATAGCCCAGGTCAAAATGCCATACCACAAATTAACCAAGACATCAACAGGGAGGCTGTCGAGGTCAGTGGGTAAATCCCCTAGGGAGTTCTGGAATCCTGTTGGATACATTAGTTGCATGAAAGACAGCCGGGGTTGGACCATCTGAACTGGTCCACCACTCTGACAAGGGCATGGGAATGCAGGGAACTGGGCCTTCAGAAGGTAATGGTCCAATCATGACAGTGGTGTCATAACAACACCCCCGATAACTGGAACCCCTGTGCCCAGGCCAGTGCTGAACATGAGGTCCAACATCTGTCCAGCCTTCTGTGTTGTGTCAGATATTGCCTGGGATAGGCCCATGGTTGTCATGGTGGCCATAAATTCCTGCTCTGCCCCTGAAAGACCGGCCTCAGCATGTATGCCCCTGAAAGACCGGCCTCAGAGACCCCCAGAGATTCCCCAAGATAACATGTCTGGGTAACCTCAATACCAACCCTGAGACAAGCTCGGCTAGACCAGTCAGGGAGTCTGCTATGCAGCAGGATGGTCGGTACTCCAGCACAATACCCAATCTATCCTGGTTCCCGAAGACTAGATGGACACACTTCATGTTGGGCAGGTCAGTCACTGGATACCTTTGAAGGACCAGGTTGTCTTTACAGATCACCGCCACTTCACCTGCCTGGCCCCCAATCCTAGGCTGATACTGCACTGAGTACCCAGCCAGCACCATCTGTGCCAACACAGGCCCAGAAACCTCATCCAACCAGGTCTGTATCCCATTACAGCTAGAGGACAAAAGCCATAGAGCAATGATGTTTGTGCGTCAATGCGATCATTTCCTGGGGATACTTTTTTTCCTGAGCAAAACATTCATGCAACATTTTGCTTTCTGGGGCACAGAAGGAAAAATACACTTAAGGGTGAAAAGCCACATGCAAATAGAAATGAACTTGTTCACATGGGCAGCAGCCTCATGTCAGTAAACTTCTGAAGAGAAAGGAAACTGGGAATTGTCAAAGGGCAAAATGCACTGAAATTGGTCTGAGGTAAAGTCCGTCGCTATCCTGGCCCCAACAGTTCCATCAGGCCATGACACCACACTGGCACCAGACCCTCCCATTTTGGACTGCACCCACGGTGCTGATCAGCCACAGACACTCCTGTGCCACTGTGGACTGTGTTGATTATGGTATCACCAGCAGCTGGAACCAATCACCCTCCTTCCTCTCCATCCTCATTTGCATGCGTGCAGTCCATTGTTTGGAAGGCCTTTGGAGGCTTCAGACACACAAACACTTTAGATGGGTGGCTGCCAAATGACCCCCAGAGATTCCCCCATTTAGTCCGGACTGGCTGCCATGCTCCACTGGGAGCCCACCAGCCACTGGAAACCTGTGGAGCGCTTCCATGGCCAGTGCAAGGATTTTTGCTGCCTTCCCTGAGCAGACGCTTCTGCATCCTGCGTGCACTGTGCACACACTTGCTGCATACTCTATGTGCGCACCCACCACCCGCAATCTGCTCACATCATGTGCACAACCCATGCACATGTGCTGTAAGGAAGGGCTGGCGGCCCCAGCTCCCTGTGCCTCCTGACTCCCAATCCAGCCACCAAATTCCTCAGGGTGACTGGGGACGGGCAGTTTGCTGCACTGCTGCCAGCCACACAAAAGCATCCCCCACCCCAATGGGGAAAACGAGGCTTTCCTGCAGCCCCATGAACTCCCAGACTGCATTCCACTCCCACGGCATACCCATCCCTGAGGCCAAGCTGAGAAGTATGCGCTGGGGATGCTACATCCTCTCCAGGCTTCTGCCAGATGCTGATTTGTAGCCATATGGCCTGGAGCAAAGAAAAATATCCAAGCTGCTTTTATAGCCACCTGGCATGGAGGAACATCTGCTGTTGGATGTGCTGGGCTGTGGAACACAGGTATGTAGCAAGGCTGGAAAAAGTCCACACTCAGCCCACAATTATGTCCCCCCCCCTCCCGCCCAAGGGTGGCTTGTGACTGTCTGGCGGGTGGGGGATGTGTGCTGCCCAGGGCAGGGAGAGGGCCCAGACAGGCCCCTGCGAGTCTCCCCAGCGAGGCCAACCCCACCCCCAACCTGAGGGGACTCGGAATGGGACACTCGGGGTCAGGACCTGCCTCACTCACCCCATGCAGTGGATCTGACTGCTGCTAAGTGGGGGATGGGGGCATGGCAGGGGTCTCCTGCAACTGAAACTCAAACTCTCCCCCCCACCCACCTTGTCTTGATCGAATCAATGGTCTTACTCTGACAGGGTGGTGCATCCAAGGCCTGCAGTGCCAAGCCCTAAGTGGCCACAATCCACAAACTCTGCACAGCAGGTAGCTGTTCATGGAAACGACTTACTAGCAGTGAATGAAGCCTGCCCCATCCTCTCAGATGTAATGGTCTTTGAGGTCATTAACATCCCAGGGAATGGGGTCACGATGTGGTGGTTCAACACATGCTCTTGCATGCAATCCACAAGGTAGCAGCCTCTCAGCTGCAATTTTAAAAAATGTTAATGGACTAATAGTCCATTATACGTGAGGGGGCTAATCATCTAGCAGGGAGGTGGTGCTGTCCCCGGCCCACAGAACCCCGCTGCTCAACCTCCGCCACCCTTCTGCAGCTGCTGCAGGCTGCAGCCTTCACTCGCTTGTCTCATGGCTCAGCTACTTCCCCGGGGCAGCCCCCCGGCCGGCGATCGCAACCCAGGATCACAGACTCAGCTCACTTAAGAGCTGATGGTCAGAGTTCAGCTTCACAGGCCCAGGGAAGCTCCTCTGCAAAGCCACTCAGGCAAGGGGCAGGAGGCTGTCTAGGACAGTCAGAGCCTGAGGCTAGAGCAGCTCAGTAACCTCGCTGCCTCCCTCCTCAGCCCAACCTGCTCCCTCTAGTCCTCGCCTCACCTCAGGTGAGATCTCACTCTCATGCAGGAGAAGAAGCTCAGCTGAGCCTGAACACACCATCAGCAGGAGAGGAGCCGCTCAGAGCTGGTTCTCAAGAGGTGAGAGGGAGGGGAGGTGTGGTGCAGTGCGGCGCGGCACGGCGTGCATGCCTGCTGCACCTACGTTGTTGCAAGCCAGGCACTTTTTCCTGCCGCTCCTGCTGCCACGGCACCGCTGCCACTGACTCTATGCACCTGTGGCCAGCCCAGCAGTGCTCACTGTTCACCCCACCCCCAAGAGTCCCAACTCCGCCAGCAGCCAGGATAAAGCAGCAGTGGTGCATCCGCCACCTATAGCAATATTTGCCCTCTTAAGTTAACATTTTTTAAAACTGTGCGGCTTGGGCTCAAATGAGCTCCCCCACCATGCCCCGATAGCTACGCCACTGGTGGAGCTCCTGCTCTCCAGGCAGCTGCAAGTTGCAGCGTGCCCTTTGTGCATGAGCAGGAAAATAATCCCCAACAAAAGGGAAGGACGCTGCCCACTAGGGAGCCAGCAACAGTGCTTCACAGCATGAAGGTTGTTGTTGGGGGGTGGGGATGTGGGGTGGGTGGGGAGGGTGACTCACTACCTGGTGGTGAGAGAAGAGATGTGGATTGTTGTCAGCATGGAATAAAACGGGAGCCCTACAGTGCAGGCAGCAGCAATGGATTGTGGGAGTCCGAGAGTGGTTTTACCTGGTCTCCTGATTGCCGCTTGCATTGCAAAGCCTGCATAGAGGCATTCTGCTGTGTGTATTAGTTCCTGCCACACAAAGGCATACATTACCCTAGCTCCTGCCACTCTCCTGTCCCCAATCCTGCTGCTGAGCTTACCAGCAGTGGGAGTGGCTGCAGTTTTTGCCAACTCCTTCAAATTGCCACCCTAGGAGGCCACCAGCACCAGCCATGTGTGCTTCTGGGACAGCGGCCACACTTCCTACATAGGCAACATGACCCCTGGTCTAGAACCATGTTGCCTTTGGGGGTTGGAGGAATCATGTTCCCCTCCCCGATCACCCGTCACTCCAGCCTGCGGAGCCCTGCAAGAGTAAGGATTCAGCCCTCGAAAGGTGGGGCAAGAAAGGTTCCCTGCCCCTGCTTTAGACTATTTGTATTATGATTAACAGAAAAGTTATTTGCTCCAGGAGGGTATTCAATTGATTGCTACAGAGCAAGGATAATTTGTGCCAGGGTAGCTCTCCTTGTAAACAAAGTCTAAGCGACTTCCCAAGGTCACACACATGGCTTCCAGTAGAGTTGGAAATTGAAACCCAATTTCTCAAATCATGGGTGAGTATGTAACATAGCCTTCTTACCTAATGTATATGGTTATTGTTTGATCCAATAAAAGATATCATCTGAACTATTTTGTCTCCGTTATTTATTTAAGAATTCAATTGTCGTCGTCCCCCTCCCCCCCATAATTCAATGCCCAATTGAATGTGTACACGTAATCAATATGTTGGCATGTGCAAGCAATTAGGACTTACTGGAAAGCACATGAGACTGCTCTGTTCTTGTTGTCCATTTCCTACAAATGAAATTAGTGCAGGATAAATTAAATTGTGACGTAAGTTTGAACATGCCTGCTTTGTTTTGTTTTGTTTCAAATCTTCTCAGAATCCAGTGTTTACAAAGTTAAAAATACAGCCACGGAGAAGACAAACCAGGAGTGAAGAACAGATAGAACAAACCCGAATGAATGAATGAATGGAGAGAAGGAAGGAGAGAAGGATGGAAGAAACAGAAAAGAAAGAATCTAATCTTCCAGGTTCATTCTGGTGTAGTTCCACTGACTTCACTACAGGTATACTGGCACAGAACTGATAAAAACAGTTCTGTAAGTCTGAATCAAGGAACCCTGGTTTCCTAAAAATGGGGACAATACCAGGGGGTGTAGCTAGACTTGAATGGGTCCTGGTGCAAAACATAGATGAGCCCACCACCCCACCCCTACTCCCAGGGCAACGGTGAGGGGGAGGGGCGGTTGCTGGGACAAAGGGAAGCAAGAAGGCTGAAACCACTGGGGCGGAGAGGCAGGAGCTAGAAGCGCCACCAGGGCAGTGGCCAGGGTTACTTGAGCTGGGTGGCAAAGCACACTGAGAGAAACGGAGACCAGCAGATTCACTGGAGTGCCCTGCATGTGGACAGGGACAAATTGTCAACCCACTCAACACTCCTTTGGGCTGCCAGGCCCTCCCCCTTGTGTCCCAGCATGCCCTGCCCCCCACAAACTCTGGGCACTTGGGAGGGGCAGAGGCTGTAGGGGGTTCCAGCCCCAGAACCCCTTGAAACCAACACTTACAGAGGCAGGGAGACTCTCACTCCACCTCTGAGACAGGAACGTTTTATTAGATCTGCCTTGATGTTAGGCAATGGTCTAGTTTAAATTTGTATGAATTTTCATGAACCAGTATATGCAAATTTATGTACATTAGAATAATCTAGTTTTTTTTCTTGGGAGAGGTGGCAATCCTATGATAGAGTTTACCCAAAAAGGGTGTCCTAAGGCCATAAAGCATTTCTGGTGAGGTAGACCATGACGGTGGGCAGGCAGGGAGGCAGGTAGACAGTTGTCTCCCTCCATTAAATTCACCAATAACCACAGACAGAGACAGACAGGTACACCTACACCCCTTAGGTGTCTCTGGCTCATGAAACAAATCCTTATTTAGCAAGCTATTACACTTTTCATAGTATTAGAACTGCATTCATTTTTTTGCATTCAATTCATGTGCAAGTAACTGTAAACAACTGACCAAAATCTTTGTACATATCATAGTTGTCTCACTTCTATGAACAAAAGGTGGCAAATGTTTTAAAACTTTTTACCTTGCCAATCCATTTTTTTACAAACTCTTTCAGAGAAACAGCTACCTTAGAGGCATGAGACTGACAGCTGTGGTGAATTTTGTGAGGAAAATTTGTGAACGTTATGAGGTAATTATTAACATGTCGTTCCCTCTCCCTCACCAGAATAAAAAATTCTAGCTTTTGCCTGTTGCTGATTTTCTTTTCAGTTACAGGGGCCATTGTTTCATTTTAATGACAGGTAAGGAGAGTTGTCAGAAGATATTTCCATAGTGCAAATGGTGTCACAAATATGAGGGAATGTGTATGTTTCTTAGCTGAGCAATGATCAGTGTGGGACAAGACAAGACTGTTGCCTGGCCTCTGGTGCAAATCAGATAGTTTTACCACACACCAAAGCTGAGTTCAACACAAATGCCTCCAGTCCTCACCTCCTCTTTGCATTGGGAACTTGAAATGATCTCATGAAAACTCTTTGTGTTTATTTATTTTTATTCCTGCATGCTTAAGATGCATCCTTTGAAAATGTAGCTGATACGTCTGTTTGGATAGTCTGGGCGGCTGGTGAGCTAGACCAGGGGTTTGTGTTCATTTGGGAAAAGGAAAAGAATCTCTGGCCATCTGAAATGTTTACTATATCAGGAAATGAATTCACTACTCAAGGATTCCAGTGAATATAAAACAAAAATTAAAACAAGAGCCTCGTATAACCCATCTTTCATTGTAGCCTGCGTGCGCGCGTGCATACACGCGCACGCACACACACACACACACAGTGCCCTATGTGGCAAGGCCCAGAGTGAGAGAAGCTGTTTTAATGGGATTGGAGAGGAAGGAAAGAAAGGTAATTGTTGGTATGTTTTGATTATTTTGCTGATGTTGGTAGAGTTTGAAGCAGATCTGGTCTTGTTTCTCTTCTTTCTCCCGTTCCAAAACTTTGCCGTGAACTTCATAACACTAGACAAAATGATTTCAAGCTGTCACCATTACACAACCTAAACTTTATTTCTTCATTAATGCATTACAGAGAACACCCCCACCCCCCGCAAAAAAAACCCAATGAGCGCATTCCTCTGGAATGTGTGTTTACTGAGTGCAAAATGATATGTTTAGTGAAATAGCAACTGCTGCTGGGTTACCCAGTAGGAGAAAGCTTTCTCTTTCCACACCGTTCAGATCTCCTGGTGTTACTCTGATAGGAGTTCCACTTCAGAAATGGAAAGATACCCCTCTCCACACTCCACACATACACTTGGGTTATGATCTAGGATGTTACAATAGCCATGGTTTGTTCTGGAGAGAGGACTTGCGGGAGGTCATTACTTGTTGTTATGCAATGAGAATTGAGAAATAAGTAAGCATGGTGACCTTGTCCAGTAAAGGCTTCAGCCAAACCTCAGTTGAGTCAATGAGTCTTTCTGTTGGCTTCAGAGGGCTTTGGATGAGGCTTCTAAAGAGAGTAGAGATAGGTCGGAAAGGCCATATGTAGATACAGTAAGGTCAGAGGACAAAGATATAGGACCAGATTCTAACCACCTTGAAGTTAATGTCCAAACACACCAGGGTTTGGCCTATAGTAAAGAAAAACAAAATGAGGGAATGAAAACAGAATGGGTGGGAAAATATGGAGAGATGCATACATAAATATAAGTGAACAGGAAGAGTGGGTCACAAGACAGAGGACTACAAAAGTTCCTTCCCAGAGAATGGTAGCATAGAAATAGTGAGAAAGAGCAATAAACACAGATAGAGAGGACAACAGGCCCTGAACAAAGGGATGGAACTCTCTGGGTCTGTAATTTTTCCATCCCAAGAGACCAGAAGCAGCCTCTGTCTGACCATCATTTGACCACAAGGCCCATCTTTTTGCGCATGTGTTCCCTTAGTGACGGTGGCAGAGGAATGGCTCAAAGACATTTCTCATGGAGACATGACAACAGTAACAAAAGCAAAACAACCACAAAAGCTTCCTGCTGCTGACAGCTGTTGAGAGAAGGATCAGTGGCAAGCAGGTGTCCTTTGTGGTCAAGATAATTAAATCCTTAACATGGAAGCTGGTGGCAAGATATGACTCAGTTGGGTCTTTAATTCCAGATTTAATTAAAATATTTTGGGTCTTTAATTCCAGATTTAATTAAAGAGCTGTACTATGGATCCGTATTATTTATTTATTTGTTTGTTTATTTGTTTGTTTGTTTGTTTTTTATGCCGCCCTTCCTACAAGGCTCAGGGTGGCTCACAACCACTCTGGTCTTATATTTACACCCGCTTTAAAGCTTCTCTGTGCTGCCAGAGTGGTGTAAATGGCTTTGAATGTTCCCAAGTATCAGGCCTCCTAGCCTTCACAAAGCAGTAGAGTATGTGCCAGCATGTGTGTTGTAGGCACACTCACATAGGGATGGGCATCCAGAGAGAATTATGGATCCAGGTCCATGTTATATTTTGGGTCTTTAATTCCAGATTTAATTAAAGAGCTGTACTATGGATCCGTATTATTTATTTATTTGTTTGTTTATTTGTTTGTTACAGAAATGGGGCAATGGGGTGGTGATGCCTGTAATTCTGTCGGGGGGGGAGGGAGACCCTGAGGGTACCGTATACACAACCTTACTCCACTCAATCACGTGCTCTGCCCCCAACATGAAGGGGAAAAAATGCCCATCAGGATAGTATTGTGGCCCTATGTGTCTGCAAGAGACAGGGCACCTATCATCATAGGGCACAGAGCACGAAACTAGACCCAGGCTGGGGGAGCCCGCTATTGGTCTATGCCCCTCCCACACTCCAGGGAAGAACCAGGACAGGGAAACTCATGAGAGGAACTGTGAGGAAGAAGGGAGGGGGCCCAGGATCAAAGCAGAGGGAGGAACCAGGACACACACACTGGGAAGGGGGCGGAAGCCCGCGGGGCCGGGGGGAAGGATGGGATAAGCACACTCTACACACTCGCTCAAGCACTCACTGACTCACACCAACTCTATCAGGAACAACAAATAAGCGACCCAACCGTAACTTCCCAAGCACACAACCCACGTACACAAGCACCCACCCACAATCAAAGTTTCCACAAAAATCAAAACACTTAGCTCTCAGAAGCGGCCAGTCTCAGCTCCAATTACCGGCGCTGGGGGAGCCCCCCGCGCTGGCTTAAGAACTGCAAGACACGCCCCCCCCGGGCATGCTAGGAGCTACACGGAGCGGTGCACTGGCAGGAGATGTGGCTCCGCCCCCGGGGGTTGCATTGCTGTATTCGCGTCCTGGCCGGTTGCTGGGACAACCAGCAACGCAGCGGGTGCGTGCAGCGCGGGGGGAAGGCCTGAGCTGGACGCGATGCCGGCGGGGGCATGGGGGTCCCCGCCACCCCTGATCCTGCTGCCCGCCCCCCACCCCTAACAAGAGCAGATGGGCTGCCTTTTTCCAAAATGGCAACGATGCTGCCACTGCCATTTTGCAAAATGTGCAGAACAATTTTGCATGTGCAGAACAATTTGGTGGCCATTTTGTGCATCCGCAGTTATTTATTTTTAAAAAATTTAAACCGAACGGCAATTTAGGTGTTGCGGTTTGGTACGGATTAATTCATCACTTCCCGTTACAAGCAGTTACAGATTTAATCCAAATCTGAATGCTCACCCCTACTCTCACACTTACTCAGATACCAGTAAGGATTTTCTTCTTCTTCTGATTATACCAAGATTTAAGCAGTAACAACAACCTGCACATAATTAAGGAGGTTTTTCCTCAGTACAGCTGCCAAGCAGACATCCACATTGACTGGATGCATTACCACCATGTTTGTCTAGTGATTCACACATGGGCCAATCAGAACAAAGTTCACCAAGCAGCATAAACACAATTACAAGAGGTTCCTCCCACCCCCTTCCCTCCCTGCCCCTTCATTCCTTCATCCTTAAAAAGAGAGAGGGGGGTGGAGTAAAACTCAGAGAATGCTTCCTAACCTGGTGCAGCATATTACACTAATGAAAGGATGCTGTTGTATTCGTGCATCATTCACCCTGCTGCCAAGACAAGGAACAAACAGTCCCTACAATCTGGATGGAACTGCTTGAGCTGAACTTTTAAGAGTCTTATAATCTGCAAAATTCCTGACAGGAAACATCCCCCCCCCCCCAAGCCTGATGCCTCTGAATGGCTGGGCCTAGAACAATAGGAAGACAGAGATTCTATCACTTATTGAACATCTACCTGCACTCAGGAAGCAACAATTCTACCCTGCCTATAGCAGGATGCACAGATGTCTTGGGAAGTGAAATGCTCGTGTCCCCAGGCTGTGTACTCACTTGCGGCAGTGGTGGCGGCAGCGGGAGGGGCGAGGGAAGGCACAGCAGCGCGGAGGAGCCGGCCGACGGGAAAAGAGCCGGTGCGAACGGGGATCTGCTGCGGCTTCTCTCGTGCATGTCAGGGCGTAAAATCCTGCCCTGAGATGCATGAGAGAAGCCGCAGCTGATCCCCGTTCACACCGGATCTTTTCCTGTTGGCCGGCTCCTCTGCATTACCGCATCTTCCCTCGCCCCTTCTTCTGCCACCGCTGCAGCTGCAGGTGGGAACGCTGCCTCAGAGATGACTCGAGTGATGGGGATTCTGGCTTAAAATTCAGTCATGAGTGGCAATTTTAGGGGGGAAATGGATAGGCTTTTATTTGTTCTTTCATTTACGAAGGTCTTCAGCTCTAAGTTACAAGGGGAAAACAGAACAAAATAGAGGCCGCATTCACAACTGTGGTGGAGAGACCCGCGAGTGAAGACATGGCAGCGGGGAGGAGCCGGATGACAGAAGAAGAGCCCGTGCGAACGGGGGTGTGCCGCGGCTTCTCTTGTGCATGTCAGGGCAGGATTTTACACCCTGGCATGCGCGAGGGAAGCATTATCTGTCCAGGAAGTGTGTGATTCTGCATGTTGGCCAGGTTGGAGATGGGAGTCCTATATCTTTGTCCTCTGACTATCTACACAATGAGGCATGGGGATGGGAAGAGGGGTGGGTTTTGGGTCTTGGGAGGAGTGGGATTGGTGTCGTATGATATGTTCTATTGTTTCAATTACTGTAAGTTATTGGGGGAGTGGCGTTTATGTAATATGTTTTAATATATTTTTTCCAAATGGTTGTAAGATGCCCTGAGCCAAATTTTGGGATAGGGCAGAGTATAAGTCTAAATAAATAAATCATTATTATTTTTAAAACAAACCACAGCGAGTTCCCCAACTGCCACAAAGGTCCTCTGGTACTGAATCCTAAAACTGCTAAACAGAAACACTGGTAGTGAGTCACCTCTCTGCTATTCTGAATCTCCAGCAGTGACCTCTCTAACTTCCACACTGAAGCTCTGACAGTTAAGCAACTGTCCCACACCAAATCTCTGATAGCAAGCTCCAGAACAGCCACACAAAGAACCACTGACCACGAGCTCTCTCCAATGGCCACACTGAACTTCTAGCCACATTATATAGATCTTGTCTGTGATCATGCTTAGCACTTACTTGTGTACTTAGGGTACGTTCAGAATTATCAATTATTATCATTATTTTATTTATATAGCACCAACAGTGTACCTGGCACTGTACAATTATAGACACGGTCCTACTCCCAGGGGCTTACAATCTAAGAGACAAGGGAGGGGGAGACAAGGGAGAGGTGAATTTTGAGAGAGACAAGAGTACATTAATGAGGTTGAGAAGTTGCAGGTGCATGTGCTTTATTTAAGCAGCTTTCAGATGTGATAAAAAGCGTACTTACAAGTGCTGGCGATGGGATGCGCATGCAAATTAGGTGTGGCTTTGATGATGTCTGAAAGGCGTCTCATGCATGATTGAAGCTTTTTGTCGCACTGACAAGTGTGCTCTGCCAAGCTTCAAAAACCAGGTTGTTAAGTCGAACTTGTCAGTGTGCCTAAAAGCTTCAAACATGCACCTTTCAGAGGTCATCAAAGCCATGCCTAATTTGCATTCGCATCTGGCCGCCAGCAGTTGTAAGTACGCTTTTTATCACATCTAAAAGCCACCTTAGTTACAGGGAAACAGATCCTGAGTAAGGGGGAAGAGGATGCAATTTCACTCATGATGAGGTAGGGAAGGCCTGACCAAAGAGGTAGGTTTTCAAGAGGGATTTGAAAGTTGTGAAGGAAGGAACAGGGTGAACGTATCCAGGAAGGGAGTTCCAGGCATGGGGGGAAGCAAGAGGGATGGGCGAAAGATGTTTAGAGGAGCAAGGGGGTCACGAGCAGGCAAGGGTGGGGACAGAGGAGGAGCAAAGCTCCCAAGCAGGAGTGCGGCGGGATACAAGATTGGAGAAAAGGGGGAGCAAGGCCATGAAAAGCCTTGAAGGTAAAGACCAGGAGCTTGTGCTGAATGTGTTCATGTAGGGTGGAGAGGAGGGGCTGAATGTGGTCAAAGTGATGAGCAAGGTAGATGAATTGGGCAGCAGAGTGTTGAATGGAGATAAGGGGTGAGATCAGAACAGGGGAGACCAATAAGGAGGAAGTTGCAGTAGTTGAGGCGAGAGATTACTAGAGCATGGACTAGGGTTTTTGCAGTGGAAACAGCAAGGCAGGGCTGGATTCTAGCAATATTATACAGAACAAAGCAACAAGATTTAGCAACAGCCTGGATCTGAGGCATAAAGGATCTGGATTTGAGGCATAAAGGGGAGGGACTCAAAGATACATCCCAGGCTATGTGCCTGGGAGACAGCCTGGATGGTGATTCTCTCAGTGGAAACTGAGAGGGTAGGAGGGGAACATTTTTTGTGGGGGGCAGTTTGGGGGGGAAGAAGTTCAGTCTTGGCCATATTAAGCTTGAGTTGGCAGTTAGACATCCAGGCAGAGATTTCAGAGAGACAGTCAGCAATATGCGACTGGATGGAGGTGGAGAGCGTGGGAATGGAGAGATAGAGTTGCATGTCATCAGCATACAGGTGATACTGGAAGCCATGGGTTTCAATGAGTTTACCCAAAGAAAGAGTGTAAAGGGAGAAGAGGCCCCAGGACAGAGTCTTCAGGAACTCCCACAGAGAGGGGAAGCAACATAGAGGAGGTACCATCAAGAGAAACATTGAAGGAGCAGTTCGAGAGATACGAAGAGAACCAGTTGAGAACAGAGTCCCAGAAGCCAAGGGAGCATAGCAAATCCAGGAGGAGGCCATGGTCGACAGTGTAAAAAATGTAGGGATGGGCGAACAGATCGCGGTTCGGGTTCGGCCGTTCAGTTCGCCTGCGTTCGGTTCGTCTGTTCGGTTCGTCTGCGTTCGGTTCGTCCGTTCAGTTCGTCTGTTCGGCTAGTTCACCGAGTTCGGGTTCGGCTGTTCGGTTCGGTCGTCCGAACAGGCCGTTCGGTTCGGCCGTTCAGCTGTTCTGTTCGGCCATTCTGTTCAGCCGTTCGGCCATTCGGGAAGTGTTGTTATGGTTTTTTTTTTGTTTTTTATATGGTTTTTTTGTTTTTTATTGGGTTTTATATGGTTTTCTTTTGTTTTTTATTTGGTTTTTT
>QEPC01003194.1:3880243-3897737 GCA_003113815.1 Sphenodon punctatus
GACTAGCTCAGAAGGTGTTGGGAAGGGGGGAGGCAGATAGTTTCATTTCTTGCAAGCCTCTCCACCCCTGGTGCCTGGAAGTCTGCTCCTCAGTGACTAGTACTACCCCTCCCTGTCACGTTTGACTTTACAGTGAATCTTTTTTTGCCACCCGAACTCACCCGAATGCGATCCGAACTGACCGAACTGTTCGGTCATTTCACCGTTTGGATTGAGTTCGGTTCAGCCAGTTCGTGTTCGGAAGTTCGGTTCGGTCCGGTCGTCCAAACAGGCTGAGTTCGGTCCGAACTCCGAACTTCCGAACCGCGTTTGCCCATCCCTACTCCCCCTGTCTTCTTTAGATTGTGAGCTCTCGGGCAGGGACCGTGTTTATCTTGTTCTCTGTAAAGCGCCAGGTACATCGCTGGTGCTATATAAATGCTAATAATAATAATAATAATAATAATAATAATAATTCCTTTGTTGGCCAAATTAGCAAATACAGTTCAAAGGCACAAAGAACCAAATAAAAAAGCACTTAATAATGAAGAGAATGAACAAAAAACCTAAGTATCAAAGTGAATGAAGTACTGAATGCTGAAATACTGATTTTGAACAAACAAAGGGAAAAAAACACTCTGCAGATTAATTGGTTCCAGTCCACGCTCAATTCCCTTTGCACAGACAAATACTAAGAGGTCAAATTCATCCAATTTAGTATTTGCTGTGGAGCTCAAATGAATTTCTGCCATGAATGCTACATCCAGAGAATTCCCCAGTTTCCATTCAGATCTGACAAAGCCAGTGTTCCTGCTTTGCCAGATATCTACTTCAGATATTTCAACTCAGCTATTTTCATTATTTCATTTTAGTCATTTTTGATCTTTCAGTAATTCATTTAGGTAACCAAAACGCTGGAATGACCGAACTGAAATAACAAAAAAATCTCCCAAATGAACAAAAATCCAAAATTAAATAACTGAATGAGAAGATATGCAAATATCCAGTTTAGTTGCAGCAAAGTATGGATCACTATCCAAAAATGCAAATAATATATGCAAATACAAAATCCACTATTTATGCTGGCTCTAATTTGCAGAATTTATATTAATCAACTCTCTTATTTTCTCAATATTTTTATTGGAATCAGAGGTTTTGGCTGCTTTTAGATGAGCAGGTCATCATTGTGCAACCCGTTCACACGATATTTCAAAATCCTGCAAGGCGGGATTACACACGATGGAAATAGGGGATCACTCGGATGGAAGGCGGTCGCGTATTGTTTGCTGACCACAAATTAAATACCTCACACATCGAGGTATTTAATTCGCTGTCGGCAAACAATGCACCAATGCCTTCCATGTGCATGATCCCCTACTTCCGTCTAGTGTAATCCCGCTTTGTGGGATTTTGAAATATTGCGCAAGCGGGTCGCTCAACAGTGATCTGCTCGTCTAAAAGAGCCCTTTTCTAATAGATTGAAAACAGGGATAGTACTGCAGCCAGTGCTACTGTAGCCACAATATCTCCTTCATTTATAACTTTCCTCTCAGGCAGCAACTCACATGCATCTGCTCACTACGCAGGGAAAGCCAGTATTTTTCCTAGTATATTATGCTTTGGAATACTTTACTGTATTGGAAAGGAATTTGGCTGTCTGTGGGCTATGGTTCCTGATTGAGGATTGGTTGCCATCTGCTTGCCTCTCAGGTACAATCTTCATAAGAGAATCAAGCTACCTATTCTCTCAACCTTATTCTTCCCATACACACACCCCAGTAGTTTGGATACCCTGTTGTTCCCATCCCAACTGAAAGTACATGCAAAAAACATACATACACCTGGCTGTCCCCCAAACCTTGTCCCATCTTTCTCCCCCATAAGTAGATTAAGTAGATTTGATACCAGTACTCCCATATATACCTCCCAGTACCTGGGTATTGGGTACCCCTCCTCAACAAACACTGCTTCCCATCCCTGGCTGCTCCCCAGCCTTGTCTGTGGGTACACAGCATCCATCTCTCAGGCTTGTCCCCCCCACCCCATATACATCCTTCCAGCACTTGCCTTCCTGTTACTGATACACTTCTATCCACCCCTGTCTGCCCCCAAACCTCTTCCATTGCATGCACACAAAGACATCACCCATTTCTCAGCCTTGTCCCCCATAAACACTCCCCCAGCACCTGGCTGCCCTAGGCTTGTCTCCCTGTACATATTCCACATCCATAAACCTGGTTCTTCCCTATACAGCCCTCCCTCCAGTACTCCGCTGTCCCGTTGTCCCCAACCCAAATGAAATATATATATTCCCAGAATAGTGCTGAGGCAAGAGCAAGTTTTCACGTACCATCCAGAAATACCTACCTTTCGGGAGGATTTGCAACTGTTTGTCAGTATTTCCACACTATTAATTGATTTTGTGCTTCTGCTATTGTCAAGATGGGCATTCTGTCAATACCTAGTATTTTTGTCCATTTGTGTCATTTTCCATCAATTTATGGCATTTTCTAGCACTTTCCATCAATTTTAACTCACTTAGCCAGTATATACCATAGTGTTAGCAGTTCAGTTTATTTTGCATCACTCCAGTGCACTGATAGATTAGGATGAACTGACAGACAGATTTAATGGGGTGTTTGGGAACTGCAGTGTGGAGAACTGTGGGGAGCATGGCAGATTTGGGGTGTCTGAAGTACCGAACAATTGTGATTCTTGAATGGGAACACATGAAAAATTGCCAAAAAAAAAAAAGAAGTAAGTTTCCTCATCACGTGAGTGAAGGTAAATGATCTGTTTCCAACAGAAAAACAGCTTTTGCTGTGATTACTCATTTCAGCCCTAATAGGGAAAGCAGGGGGCAAAAACCAAGCTGCCACCTGACCCCCTACTTTCCCCAGATTCCATGTTGCCTCCAACCTGCAGAGGAAGAGGATTTGAGCTGAAACACCAAGGCAAAGTTGTGGGTGCATGCAACCTAGGTTCTAAGCAAGCACAGTATGTGAGACTGTACGTCTTTACTGCTTACATGGAGTACAAGTTAAGGCAGGAGCCTTAACTTAAATTTCCACGCTTTTTGGAGCATGAGTGAATTTGTAAGAGCCTTAAGTCCTTTTAAACCAAAGTTTTTTTGATCCTAGAATTTCCCCTTTTTGAAAGGGGAATACCCTAATTTCCCATAAATAAGTGGGGTTCTTTTTACTATAAAAATTATATATATTTTTGTTAAAGGTTTTTTTTTTTTTACATGATCTAATCTATTTAAAGCTATTACCTAACCTATTTATCTAATCTAACTTATTTAACGTATAACCTAATTAACATAAGTTTTTAAAAAAAAGGGTTTTACTATAAATATATCTTAAAATTATTTGTACAGTCTTTTTATTTTTTTTATTTAATACAACCGATCTAAACTATCTCTAACCATACCCCTCCACTCCCAGCCTCTGAAAAGAGGGGCAGCAACACTCAGAAAGAGGGACAAAGAGGGATGTCATTTGCATACAATCTGCATATGCTAATTTGCCTGCATCAATGTAAATTTACACTCCGACGCAATACATACATTTCCCAAACAATGGACTTTGAAATGAGAGGCTTCAAAATTTATTAGAAGAAAGAAGGGCTTAATAAAAAGTTACTTTATGAACAGTTGGACACACAAAAGTGGTAACAACAATTTTTACTATATCTGTCTACAATTTTTATTATCTCTCTGGTGACTGGTCTAATGGTCTAATGTTGACTATTGTATTTTGTAGTGGCTTTTTTGCCAGTTCCATCAGCTCCCTAGGTTCATCTGTATTCATCTTTATAACAATGAGCGAACTTAGTGTTTTTATGCTGAGGCTTTGTCTCATCTCTGTTTTAACTTTTCTCAGTGAGCTGAAAGCACATTCAGGATCAGCATTTGAATGAGGCAAACACAAAAAACATATTATGAGTCTTTTTAGTAGATTTATGTCTTGGCCACCTGCATCTAGCCTTCAGAACATAGCACCCCAGAATCTTGCTACCTGTAGTGGCTCTTGAAGAAAATAATCTGTATCTTCTATCTGGTATACACACTCTGGCGTTAGGGTATATAAGTGGGTAAGCTATCTGGAGAATCTATTAAGGAATATGGGCATCTCATTTTTGCAGGTAGCACAGCAACCCTTAGCGGCGACAAAATTGATGATACAGCTTAGATTAAGAGATATCATTATACAGGAAGATCTTGCTATAGTGCACACATGGAAAGTCTCTCCATGGTTAGCCCAGATAAAAATGAGTTTTGAATTTGAAAATTATTTGGAAACACTGTCAAATAGAAACCTAATGAAGAATTTTACTCTCCTGAGGTTTCAGCTGATCCAAACTGCCATGGTGGAAAGCAGGTATTCCAAAGTCAAGCGAGAGGATCGCTAATGTAATTGTACACTTGGTAAAGTGGAAACAATAGAACATTTCATGTTGTACTGCCCACATTATAAAGTTCTGAGAGATATTTGGCTGGCCCCTTTAATCAAAAAGGCTGTGAATTTGGGGGAAAGTAAAATCTGTATGGCCTTAGCAAGTGCTAGAACAAAAGAAGATCAAATAGCCGTAGCCTCATTTGTAGGCCTCGCAACTCGAAAAAGACAGATGATCAGGGCAACTGCAGAGAATAGTAAAAGTATTACTGGAACCATGGTAACGGGTGTAAGATAGGACCTGTTTAGGCTACTATTGGAGCCTGTTACTTGTGTAGGTATCTGTAACTAATTAGATATTTGTATTAAATTAGGAAATCAGAAAAGTTGATGGAACTCCCTAGAACCCTTAGAGCTGATGTGCAGAAGCTGTTTTTGGAAGTATGAGATTGATCACTTAATTCGCATAGACGTGTTAAGGCAATAGGTATTTTTGTATGTACAGTCATTATGTTTTGGGGGTTTATATACATTTGTAGAACCTGACTAAGTCCTGCGTGTTAGGTTATAGGCACTGAACTTGCTGCAGATATTATTAATTGTGGAGTTTTTACTGTTTATATTTGACGTTAATTCTATTATATATTACATATTTTAACATTTGATTTGTTATTACTTGTTGTTGTTGCTATTTTTGTTGTTGATGTTGTGGCTGTGGCAAAAGGCTGTGCCTAATAATAAAGGAAACTAAACTATCTAGTATATTGAAAACTGGTCAATCAGCTGACTGTTTTCTTCAACACTTTTTGTAATGCCCAAAGTGACTGCCGGATCAAACACTAGTGTAGTTGACATCTGCAGCTTTGACATGGAGTCAAGAATCATCATTGCATTTTTTAAAAAGTTGATCTCACAAGGGAAACATTTTAATCATTTTTGCCAGTACTGCACTATAAAATAATGCAACTTTGTGTGTGTGTGTGTTCATTTCAATAGAAGTGCCACAGATGGTATCTTCATGTTCAAAGATGTACACCGCTACTTCTGGACCTACATGTATCTCATTCAGAAAGTTCTTATGGCAATCCCAGACTTAAATTCTGGCTTCAACAGCCTTGAAGATCCATGGGATCATCCAGATTGCTGGACAATCCCATGGAGGTCATTGTGCAGGGTTAGCATCTGAGTTCTGCAATTTCACATTGAATTGGCAAAGAGAAATATTGCCCTTATTTCTTCATTCTGTAGCCTCTGGCATATGAGTTGTACTCTGGCTGGCCAAGATTCAATGAACAAAAATACTAAATCAGCACATCCCACATATCCACTATACATTTTATCATCTTATGTAAGCTCAGCCACCTTGTGGAAACATGCTTTATTGTTTTTAATGGTTCTATGTCAACAAAAAGGACACATTCTTTTAGTAGCTACTCTCTCTGGGAACTTGAGGAAAAGTGACAGTAGGCATCAGAAATAAGTTCCTCAACAGGAAGTGAAAGAGCTTTGATTCCAGATTTACTGCATATATCTTCTAAATGGCAGAGACATCCCATGTTCACAAGGTTGGGCCTGATTTGTTTTAGCCTGGACAGAACAGAATTGTTCTTTCCAGTCATTGAAGATGCATTGCATTGTCACCTCTAGATTAGACTATGGTAACGCACTCCACGCTGGGCTACCCATGGTGACGGCCCGGAGGCTGCAGCTGGTGCAGAATGCAGCGGCCCATCTTTTGGTGGGACTGGGCCTCCGGGAACACATTACACCAGTGCTCCGTTCTCTGCACTGGCTGCCGATAGTCTTCCGAACCTGATTCAAGGTGCTGGTTTTAACCTATAAAGCCCTAAATGGTCTGGGCCCTGCATATCTGTGGGGCCACCTCACCCCCTGGGTACTGGACTGGCCCCTGCGGTCATCGGGGGATGCCTTCCTTGTGGTCCCCCGAGTTTTCCAGGAGGGCACACAGGGGAGGACGTTCTCAGTGGGCGCGTCAAGGCTGTGGAGCTCCCTTCCAGTGAGGGTGCATCTGGCCCCGGACCTTCCCTCCTTTTGTAAAAGCTGTAAGACCTGGCTGTTCTGCCAGGCATTTGGTGGGGGAGATGGGTAGGGAGTGGGGGAGGGGAGAGGGATGGGGGTATAATAATATGTTTTATAGTTTTAAGACTTTAATTGTCAATGTATACTGTTGTGAGCTACCCCGAGCTGCCTGTGGCAGGAGGGGCGGGATACTAAATACTATTATTAATTATTATTATTATTATTATTATTATTATTGGCCACTTTTTGTGGCCAATTTCTGTCACTTTTTGTGAATTTCTGGCACTTCAATTTCCTGTATTATGGTTAATGTCCATCATTTTTGTCAGCATCTGGAACTTTTCAGCAATTTCCCTAATAATTCCTGCCCCATCTCCCAGATGTGCTCTTCAAACATCCGC
Source organism: Sphenodon punctatus (assembly GCA_003113815.1). Classification (NCBI taxonomy): domain Eukaryota; kingdom Metazoa; phylum Chordata; class Lepidosauria; order Sphenodontia; family Sphenodontidae; genus Sphenodon; species Sphenodon punctatus. Next base: position 3,887,061 of record QEPC01003194.1, read on the forward strand.
TTCTCCTTCAACTGGCTTTAAAATTCTCACTCTTGAGTTCTCGTGAGACTCAAGACATAACTTATAAATCTCACTCTCTCAGTTGGATAACATTTGAACTTCAAAACATCGTAATTTAACCACTACCCAACGGATTTTAAAAATCCATACTCAGAAAATGACTAGAATGCACACTTCAATTTTCTAACACCTGTACACCTCCAGATGAATAACTTTAAACTAGGGCTGCACCGAATAGTAAAAAAAAATATTTGTGAATATTTCTGAGTTTCTGAGGATTGGCTCCGAGTGTTCAGCCGGTCCTTGGTAACTCAGCCGAATACTCGATACTCAGTAAATTACTGAGTAAAACAAAACCGAGTACTGAATATTTTCCAAGTGCTAAGTTCCATTATAATGGAACAGGAAAATCCATGTATGTTTCAGAGAAAGCCCCGTATGTTTCCCATTCAAAGTTTTACCAGAGTAACAAGTACTGGACCGAGTACTGGGCCAATTCCTCTGTTACTCAGTAATTGGTAAAACCAAGTTGAATACCAAGATACTTGGTGAAAAATGAGTAATTATGAATACTGAATTTTCAGCACTACTTTAAACACACTTTTCTCTGTAAACAGGAAATGGTCACAAAATCCAGAAAAACAGTTCTGCCTCCAATTTTCAAACATATTTCTCAGCTGTTTCTCAGCTGGGCTATCTGATATTTGGACAGCTTCTATCCCTCGCTCAAGCAATTCTTTATACAAAATTTCACAGTGATAGGCTACATCATCTCAATTTTATAACAAGTAGAATTTTTGTGATTTTAATGGTGAGTGCAGCCTGCCTTAACTATAGAGCCACTCCCGCAGCTCTATAATTTTGGGGCTGAGAACTTTGCCCACCCCTGAGCTATGCCCTTGCAGGCTACTTGTCTTGAATAGTTTCCTCTTTGGATTTTTATCTAGTCACTGCTCAATATGGAAAAGCATGGTCATGTTTTTAATTGTTAGATGTGTTCTTGGTGTGCCTGCCAGCTGCCACCCTTTTTGCAGGGTTTCAAATAAGTTTTTCATGTGGAAACATCACAAGCAGTAGAAAGTCATGGCCCCTGTAACACAGTAGAAACCTGCACATCCAGATGCTTTGGGGAACAAGGAACAGGAAATACGTCTAGATGAATGGTGATCGTGACCTCCCACCCTACTCTCTCACCTCTACCCTGCAGCTGCCTCAGCCCCTCCCCTCCCTATGCTCTCAGAGTGAGTGGGGCTGAGGTGGCAGGAGAAGATGGTGAGGAGAGAGTGGAGTGGGAAACTCAGTATGAGTTTCCTGCTCTGCTTTCTACACCTGGCCTCAGCTCATTCACATACTCATTCACAGCTCATTCTCCAGGGGGGCAAGCAGATAACCAGGTCTCTACTGTATCAGTGTTTGACAGCCTTCCAGCAACATAGCTGCATTCTTTTCTCACATCAGATTTTGAGGTAAAACAGTTAACTGTGCGGTAATTGGTAACTGTCAGAATTACAGCTAACCAGGCATGCTCTGCATTGGCAACGATCTGTTACTGAGCATGTATGCCCTACCCTCCGAGTTTGGGGTGCAGGTGACAGACTCCATAGTTTTAGCTCCCTTCCTTATTCAGCCCTTTAATTTCATGGGGTGGAGCTTTGGTGGGACGGTCCTTATTCTGCTGTCGTGGATGAACCCATATGCTCAGTTTGGCTTTTCAAACACAGTCAATTCCAATTTGTAGTTTCAATGGAGACTACTTTATCCTTCATAGGAGTTAGATACTGGAAAAGCTATCCTACTGATTTATGAGCCTCTGCTTGGATGTGGCAGACTGAGGCAAGGTATATAATTTCAAGGATGCTTCTGGCATCAACCACCTGTTGAACTCTGGGACATCCTACACATTCTTGAGGCTGCAGAGAGTTATGTTCCTTCACATGATAAAGCATGTCCCCTTTCTGCCATCTCAACTCTGCTCTGATATAACTGTAGTTTTCTGGAAGCCAGTGCCCATTATTGTTCTGAAGAATGCCTTTGATAAATGGAAACACTCCCACTTTCCTTCTGCATGGACCAGATAGCTCTAAGCCAAGGACGTTACTCAGCATATCATCAGGTGTGCAACAATATCCTTTGCGCTTGCTATTGGCAAGAAGATACGTTTTAGAGGGAAGCTGGAGCCAAAAGGTCAGTGGCATTTGGCCAAGTCTACTGTCCTATTGAACAAAACAACTATATATATATTTGTATAGTATGTTCTAGCATGGGTGCCATCCGTGTAAATCCTGTGTGGGTGTGCGCGCTCCCACACAGATGTATTCCCACACATCACCATGCATGGAGGCACCGGGAAAAATGGAGGTGCCTCCATGCGTGGGGATGGGTATGCACTCCATCTAAACCCTCCCCCCACCCACCACACACGGACCGTGGTGCACCTCCACCCCAACGCAGCTTCGGCCTGTGTAAAAAGGGCCTATCTCGTACATTTGGGACTAACATGGCAACCACATATTGGCTGCAATTCCAAACCCCTCTGCACAGGATCTGTGTAGGTTCTGTGCAGCACAATGTCTCCTCTATGGACTTCTATGCATGGATTGCACACGGTTTCTGTGAGCCATGGGATCGACCCTATTCTCTGTACTTAAAGAAGCACCATGCCCCACTGCTGTACAATTCCGAGCACAGTATGTTATTAGACATGTGCACTGCATATAACATTATTGTAGCCATTCAAAGTGAGTTATGTGTCCCCTTCTCTGTCTGATATGTATTGAATTAAAGTGCTGTGGCTGCAGGACTTTGACGATTAATCTGGTTGCCATCCTTGATGACAGTCATTAGTGCTGAAACCCGGTCCTTGGTTTTCCTTAGAAAACACTGAGAACCATAGCATTTGACATCGATTTCCTGAGTTCTGAAGCTTTGAGAAAGGATCCCAGAACTTTGTTACTCGACCAAACCTCAGCCAAGTGCAGGGAAGGGGGCCGGAGGCCAGTGCTAAGCCCCTGTTCCGCTTTCCCTGGCCAGGGAGGAAATAGACCAGCAGGGGCAAAGAGGGTGGGGAACTAGTGGGTGGCCTGGCCGGGGGGAGGGGGGCAGGGGAGTACTTAGGGAGGAGCGAGGGCCTAGTGAACATGCTCGGCCTTTTTCAAAGATGGTGCTGGCAGTGTAAGCACACCAGCGCCATCTTTGAAAAGGGCTGAACATGTCAGAAAGGGTCATTCAGGCCCTTTCTGAACATACTCAGTTGTTTTGCTTTGTTTTGTTTTACTTTCAAATTTACAAACCAGGAAGAGGCCACACATCATGCAGGACCCCTCCAAAAGGTAAGTAACCCACCCTGACCACCCTGATAGGCCCCCTGCTCCCTCTTAAGCACCCTCCTGCCCCCCAGCCCCCCGCCATCTCCCCAGACTTGGAAACGCAAAAGTATTCTCTGAGGGGTGGCCTGAACACTCGGAGCTGCTCCTTGAACCCTCAGCGAATACTCACAAGTTTTTTTTCCCCTTACTCGGAACAACCCTAGCCATTACTCCCTGAACACTGGGTGAGAAGCTATGGGCTTTGCAGTGGATAAGAGGAAGGTTTCTGACTGTGTGTGGATAATAAAGCTTTCATGTATTGATTTGCTCCTTCAATGTCCTTGGAGAATTAATGCAGTCCTCTAGCACAATGGCTCCCAAACTGTGATCTACAGATCACTGGTGATTCATGAGGCCATGGTAGATGTAATGCATCTGGTCCATGGAACCAGCTGTGGCTACAGCAAAGCAGACGTCAGTCCTCAATGGCTTATGTCTCGGGCAGAGAAAACTGGGGATATGTATGACTAATGTGAATCTGCTAGCCCTGGGGATGCTGCAGTTAACAAATGAATATTCCAGTCACCTCTCCCCACTCCACTCCCCCCACCAAAATGAACACGGTGCTAGCAGGGACTGATTATGCCTGTCTTATAGAGCCATTGCTAGCCCGCAGTGAGCATTGACTGGGCTGCCTACATCACCTATGAACACATGGATGTCTGTAAAACATGTTGAGGGTTGAATATGCAAAACATGTTGAGGGTTGAACCTGGTCCCTCAGTCCAATTGGAAGCCAGTGGTCTAGCAGAGAGGACTCACTAAAACAATAAGGTCCTAACAGAGACGTGCTGATAAGAAATTGAAAATTTATTTCCTAACTCCAGTCACATGAGCTGCACCAAGGTTCCAAGGGGCTAGCTTAATTAAAGGGAGTGCATGTATATGTGTGTGTTTACAAGAGAGAAGGAGACCACTCTGCTGCATGCAGTACAGGGGACTGTCATGATGTAGGCACCTTTCCACTACTTCCAATTAGGGATGTGCGAACGCGGTTTGGATGTTTGGCGTTCGGACCAAACTTGGTCTGTTCGGACGACTGAACCGAACGTCCAAACCGAACTCGGAAATGACCGAACAGTTTGGTCATGTTCGGGTGAGTTCGGATGAGCTCAGGACGGGAAAAAACATGACTGGAAGGCCCATTCGGGTGGGGAAACGTGACTTGAAGGGGGAGGCAGCTGAGGAGCAGACTTCCTGGCACCAGGGGTGGAGACCAGGGGTGGTCTCAGGGCCAAATGATACTGACACCGGAAAAAAATCGGTATCGGTACTGATAGTGCTATTTCGAATGTTCTGCAATATTCGGCCAAACTGAAGTCCGCCGAACCAAACAACCGAACCCGAACTCGGTTTTTGAACCGAACGGCCAAACATCTGAACCACGTTCTGTTTGCACATCCCTACTTCCAATCAAGAAGTGTGCTTCTCAGAAGCAGGAGGGCAGTGGCCATTTTGAAATCCCAGGAGTGGAGATATGGCAATTGTTGCCGCTACCACCACAGGGCTTGTGGGGAGACAAAATGAAGGGGGGTGGCCCCTAAGCCACAAACTCAGTAGGAGACATATACCTTGCATCCCCTCCTATTTTATCTCAAATGCTAGTCTAGACTGAAATGGTGGGGCTTTCACACTACCTCCCTTGAGAGACTGTGAAGCAGGTTTCACTTTCAGGAAAATTCTTCTGATATTCAGTCTAACATTCCCTTCCATCCCCATTTCATTCTATTATTCATTGTTATATTCCCTCTCTGGCCACACTGAACGATTTCCTTCCCCTCCTTGATGTTTCTACCCTTCCAACTGTTTTAAAAATACATTAGGAAAAAAATAACAACCAAGGGCCTGGAAAATGTTCAAATGTATTACTTGGCTCTTTCTTTTCTGCCTCAGTATGTTAAAGAGTCCTGGCTCAGTGACAGCTTTCTTATTACCCAACTTAACTACCCTACTGGGCACTGAAAAATAAAAACCATATAAAAGTCACTAACTAGATAAGTTCTCCTTTCTGACACAATACAAGCAGTGAGGGGCTTGGCACGATTTCCTGTGAAGTCTGCTGTGCTGAAGGGGATTTTGTTGTTTTTCTTGTTAGGAAAAGGGATTTCAAGGTCATGGAAATGAATAAATGATAGCACGAAGACGGCAATTTAGCATTGTCACAGAGAGAGGCAAGCGTAAAATAACTCTGCTGTCAGGGGTACTCTGGGGAACATGGTCCCCTTTTTCACTCCCTCTCCTGTAGGAAGGAGAATGCGGCCTTACCTTCCAGACAACTGTAATTCCAATTTAGGAAGACACAGAACACATCCTTGTTGTATGCAGGAAGCAAAACTTCCCTGTCTCGCCGTTCTACAAGAAAGCCCAAATTGACTCTTCTCCACTGCATCTCATATGCTGGGATTTCCTTCCATGATGACTGTGAATTTTATGGGCAGAACATAAGAGTTGCGATATTGGGTCAGACCATTGGTTCATTTAGCCCAACATTCTGTCTACAACAGTGGCCAGCTTTGGTTGCTTAGAGAAGTGCACAAATAGGTCATAATGGAGTCATCCATTTCCTGCTATTCACTTCCAGCCTTGGCAGTTAAAGATCTCACCTCCCAATCAATTTTATTAATAACCACTTATGGATCTATCCTCTGAGAACTTACCCAATCCTTTTTTGAACCCAGTTATGCTCTTGGCCTTCACAACATCCTCTGGCAACGGGTTCCAGACGTTAATTGTGCATGGTGTGAGAAAGGACTTCCTTTTGGTAATTTTAAGCCTGCTGCCAGTTAATTTCATAGTGTGACCCCTAGTTCTAGTATTTGGAAAAGGGGTGAAAGACCGCTTCCTTCCAATTTATTTGCTCTCCACCTCTCATGATTTTATAAAACCTCCATCATAGCCCCACTCACAGTGAAAATAAATGAGAAAATATTCCACTGCAGCCTGGTTTCTGTCTGTACAGCTCCTATTCAGGCTCCACCCACATGGATTACTTTGTGTCCAGCCTAAGAAATGGGCAGCCCCATGTGTGCATTTCATGCACTTGCAGGCAGCCTCCACTGGCAGCACCAGTGAGAGCAGAGAGAGGGGCAGGAAGCAGTCACTCCACTTATATCTTTTCTAAGTTGAAGAGCCCTTACCCAATAAACCTTTCCTCATATGGAAGATTTTCCACACCCTTGATAATCTTTACTAGGGGTGAGAATATCGGTATTGGATAAATCAGATAATTAGGTATATTGGATTAATCTGATAATCCGATAATCACTGGTATCGGCATACCGAATTTTTAACACTGGCCGCTTTACTGGTTTTTTTACATCACGGCCATTGAAATGAATGGCCCCAATGTAAAAAAACTGGTAAAGCGGCCAATGTTAAAAATCCGGTATGCTGATACCGGTAAATATTGGGGAGATACGATACTGATAAATCTGGTATCCGGTATTCTCCCCGGTGTCCCATCCCTAATCTTTACCTTCATTGCCCTTTTCTGCACCTTTTCCAGTTCTACTATGCCTTTTTTGAGATGGGCAACCAGAATGGTAGTTCAGAAAGATACAGAGAACCTCTCCATTGTTTATTTAATTATAGCCTGACATGTCCTAGGGGCCCAGGGCAGAACTTTACATTTTATTTATTTATTTATTTGGACTTCTAGCCTGACCTATCCCAAGAGCTCAGGGTGGGTTACAGCAAATAAACAAGATACAGCATAAATGTAATCCTTTGTCAGGGTCCGCTCCCGTGGCCCCCAGCGCTGCCCACAAAGAACCCCCGAGCAGCCGCACTCACCTCCAAGTGTGGCAGCAGAGCAGCCAGCCCCCTCCACTAGCACAGACATAGACCCAGCAGTTGCTAAGCAACCACGACAGCTGGGAACACCGGCACCAGCCCCCGACGCCACGCAAAGCATGGGGTCGGGGCCACAAGCACTGTGCCGTTCAGCGCGGCTCCAAGCACACACCGGGGGTGGGCCTTCCCCTTCAAATGCCGGCGCTGTGAAGCACACAGCGCCGGTGATCTGTGAGACTCCCCCCCCCCGTGTTGCGAGAGAGAAGGAGAGAGAGACGGAGGCAGAGAGCTTGGAGCTTGGTGAGTGACTTCCATGTTTCCCCCCCTCCTTCCCCTTCGGGTGACTGTGTGGCGTGCTTCTTGGAGTGACTGTGAGTGTGAGTGTCCCCGTTTACCCTGTGTTTTCCCTAATTCAGTGAGAGTGAGTGAGACCTTGGTGGGGGTGGAGGGTGAGGGGTGTGAGTCAGCCTTCCCCCCCCCTTGGGGCCCCGGTTCCTTCCCTCCTCCGCTTCCTGCGTGAGCCTTGTCCTACCCCTCGATCCTGAGACCCCTTCCCTTCCTTCCTTCACCTCGTGCACCAGCCTTCCTTCCCCGTGGGGTGATTGGGGAGTGTGTACAGTGGGTGGTGGGAGAGGAGGAGTGCCCCAGCATAGTGACCCGGCACCCTATGATGATATAGGCCTAATCCCTCGTGGATTTCAAGGGCCAACTAATATCCTGACAGGCTTTCTCCAGTCTCCAAGCCAGTCCGGGGAGCTGTGCTGGGCCCCCATATCCCGGGGTGTGTGTCTGGGGGTTTGGAAGCACCCAGGTTGGGGCTTGGGGTATCCTGTCCCTGTTTACCTCCTCCCCCGTGACACCCTCCTCTTAAAACACCATCCATGCTAAAGCCTATCCCTGCCCACCAAATGCTTGGCCAAATAAGAAGGTCTTACACTGGTTCCAGAAGATGCTCCAGCTTGGGCTTTGGTGAACTTCCAGGAGAAGGGAGTTCCGGAGCTGGGGGGCAGCTACCAAGAAAGCTTCACTGCAGGCCTGGGCTGTACCCACTAGATAACATGATGAAAATAACAGGAGGCTGTTCTCTGCTGACTGTAAGGATTATGATGGAGCACAGGGAAGAAGTTGATCTTTCAGATACATTGAGCCCAAGCTGTTTAGGACTTTATGCGTCAAAAGCAACACCATAAATTGTGTCTGGAAAGCTACTGGAAGCCAATACAGAGTTCAAAGCACAGGCGTAGGGATGTGCAAATGCGGTTCGGATGTTCGGAGTTTGGACCGAACTTGGTCTGTTCGGACGTCCGAACCAAACATCTGAACCGAACTCGAAAATGGCCGGACAGTTTGGTCATGTTCGGATGAGTTCAGGGGTGGGAAAAACATGACCGGTCTGGAAAAATGTGACTGGAAGGGGGAGGCAGCTGAGGAGCAGACTTCCTGACACCAGGGGTGGAGACTAGGGGTTGTTTCAGGGCAAAATGATACCGACACAGAAAAAAATCTTTGAATTCGGTATCGGTATCGATAGCGCTATTTTAGAATGTTCGGCCAAGTTCGGCCGAACTAAACTCCGCCGAACCGAACAACCAAACCCGAACTCGGGTTTCGAACTGAACAACCAAACAGACATCCGAACCGCATTCTGTTCACACATCCCTACACAGGTGTAATGTTCCTGGCAACCCAATCTTGCCAGAAGGTGGACTTCTGCATTCTGTACTAGCTGTAGCCTCCAAGCAGTCTTCAAGGACAGCCCCATGTAGAGCACATTGTAGTTGTCTATATTCAAGGTTATGAAGGCATGGATGATGATGGCGAGGTCCAACTCTGATTACAAGGGTTGCTTGCGTCCTTCTCACCAATTTGGAGTTGACTGACAAAATGTGCTCCTAGCCACTGTTGCAACTTGATGGTGCAGAAGCAGGAATGAATCCAGAAGCACCCCAAGGTTATGAACCTGAGCAACCAAAGGAGGCTGGACCCCATCAGCTTATCTAGTTCATCCTTACAATGACCTGTGGGGCAGTCCATTATTGTTGCTATTCTACTGATGGAGAACTGAGGTTGGGAGGCAGTCATTTGCCCAGGGGCACTCAGTAAGTTCATAGCTTAGATGGGAATTGAACGCTTGTCTCTTAGGTCCTTGTTCAGCATCTTCTCCTCTAGACTACACTGTGCCTGGCTCAGTTTTCCTTCTGTAATACTTTAAAACCTCCAAATTGACTCTTTCGTCTCATGCTGGGATTGCCTTCCAAATTTATTAATTTTAATTACTTATTCCTTGTTTATCTGTTTACTTATTAACATTTTTACCCCACCCACCCCAAAGGCGCAGGGTAGCTTACAAAAAACATACCACCATTAAAAAACTTTAAAATACAAGTAAACAAAAAAGCTCTAGCCACTACAACCCCAACTGCCCAGCAACCTCCCACCTAATCCCTATCCCCACCCATCAAATGCTTTACTAAAAAGAAAGGTCTTACACTGCCTCTGAAAGATGCTCAGACCCGGACTCAGATGAACCTCCAGGGGGAGGGTGTTCCACAACATTGGAGCAGCAACTGAGAATGCCCCCTTGCGTTCCCTTGTCGTATGGACAAGAGTAGCAAATGGAAACCACCAAAAGGTGCCACTGGCTAATCGCAGGGGCCATGATGGGACATGGTAGGAAAGGTGGTCTTTCAGATATTTGGGGCCCAGGCCATTTAGGGCTTTAAAGGTCAAAACCTGCACCTTTAATTGTGCCTGGAAAGCTGTAGTTAGCCAGTGCAGACTCTGGAGTACTGGTGTAATGTGCTCCCGGTGACCTGTCCCCAAAAGGAGACGGGTTGCCGCATTCTGCATCCGCTGCAGCTTCGAACAGTCCTCATCAACAGCAGCCCCACGTAGAGTGCATTGCAGTAATCTAGCCTTAAGGTGATGAAAGCACGGATAATCGTGACCAGGTCTGAATCAGACAGAAAAGGCTGCTTTCTCCTCACCAGATGAAGTTAGTAAAAAGTAGGGGTGGGAAACCGGTAGAATCCGGTATCCGATAATGCCAGTAACGGGCGTACAGGCATTATCGGATTCGACCCGGTAATCCGGACCCGGTACCGGATTCCGGGGTACCGGATTTTTTACATTGCAGACATTTTTAAATGGCTGCAATGTAAAAAACTTAAAGCCCCAGCCAAAAAGTTTTTCAAAGAAAAACCCTCCCCGAGTCCAGGCTGCGCGGGTGGAAGGGGGGACACCCCCCACCCACCCTGCCCAGCCTGGATTTTTGTTTAAAAAAAGAACAGAGTAAGACCCAGAGGCGGAGGCGAAGGCAAAGGCGAGCCCACCCCCCAGCACCAGCGGCCACGGCCTCCCCGCAGCCGCCGGTAAGTATGACTCGATCCCTGGGGGGGTGGGGTGTTTAACACCCCCACCCCCCCAGGGATCACCCCTACAGTGCGCTTGCCGCTTACCTTTGGGAGCTCCGGCGGCGGCGGGCGGTCCGGCGGCCTCAGCGCCGGCTGTGGCTGCCGGC
>QEPC01003194.1:3904395-3917392 GCA_003113815.1 Sphenodon punctatus
TGGCTATTATTTGAACAGGGTGAGCGTGCACAACCCAGTTGTGAGAATGTTGGGAGCCATCTCGAAGAACCTTCTTTACAAGGCTACAACCTTCTGATTGGCACATGGGGAGGAGCTGTTTGTAAACAAATAGCCTTATCTCCGTGGGCAGCGGAGGGGAGGAGGGGGCATGTGTCAGCTGGCAAGGGGGGGGGAACCAAGCCAGGACAGGTGGCCGATTTATCTGACCTCGGTCCTCCTCCGGCTCCTGCCTCCTCTCAATTAATCCTCGGGGGCCAGGGCTCAGCTCTGCAGCACAGCGACACCCCTACAAGTTGGGGCCCTAGGCGGCCACCTAGTTCACCTAATGGGTGCACCGGCTCTGGGTGCAGTCAAGATACTGCATCATAAGTACATGGTGCAGTGTAGCCCTGCACCATGTACTTATGAAAAATACATGGTGCAGGGCTACACTGGAATCAGTGCAGTCCTGAAACATGTATTTTTCGTAAGTGTCCACTTTTAAAGGGGTGGCATGGCTACCTTAGTCACAAGGCTACATTAGAGCTAGTTACTCTCTGCTTAGATCAAGTTTGAGCCTCCTACAGAGCACACCCTTACAGCACCAGAGGCTTTTATTTTTTGGTATACATGTAAATAAAGGGTATGGTCCCTTTAAAAAGAGGGATACTGGGAAGTGTTTGGCTATAAAAGCTCCTAGAATTCTCCCACTATTTCCATTTGGTCTGGGCCAGGGTGGAGAATAAACAAGGGCTTGCAAATATCTCTTCTACAGTTTTTCGCTTTATACTTAGTAGTGGCTTGCTGGTTTTTTTGTTTGTTTCTTTGTTTTTTGCTTAGGACTGTTGAGACTTTCTGCCTAGACTTTCTCCTTGACCAGTGCAATTAAAACACCACTGTCTCTGGAGTTTTGTGCACATCCATCTACTAGAGAGGGGCAGGAGCTCTTTCCTATGTAGGGTGATTCAGGCAACTTAGGAGAGCTGCTGAAGAAATGGGGGGGGGGGGTGATTAGGAATAATGTGCTTTGTCAAAGCTGTATCAGGGAAGCTTGCACCACGCCTTTCCCTACTGTGGCTGGCCAGAAAAGCAACAATTGCACGCCCAAAGAAAAGCCTTTCCTGATTAGATATGACATTTCTGTGTTTCTGGAAAAATCCCAAACTCTCTATATAGGTGACAGATTACAAAAAGAATTATTCTGGGGCAGGTGTGGAGTTAGGCTTCTTATCAAACAGGCTATTAAGTCATTCAGCATAAAAGAAAGGACTTTCCAAAGTCTATAGTACAAAAGATCCTCAGCAGCAGACAGGAAGTATGACCCACTCACTCTTACATACACAAAGTACAGTTAAATAGTCAACAGTCTATTAAAAACTTGCAGAATGTTGCTCCCAGGAGTCAGGAAGGCTTGACGATAGCTGCTTTTCTACTGCCATAGATCTTGCCCCCTCCTGGTCACAGGAAGGGCACTATATTAAACGAAGGATACCATTGAGTAATGTGGGTTTTCTTCAAACTTAACCCTCCTGCGCCTGAGAAACTGACTGACTAATAACTGTATCGGGGGGTCGAAAGGACCTACATTAATAAATAGCTGGAAAATAATGAATGTGATTGATTTGAAATGGACTCCAGATTAAGAAAAAATTGACAGTTTATTAGTATAACAACTGAAAAACAGAAATACAAAACAACCCCCATGGTATTGGGGGTCACCATGACCCCTCATGTAAAGCAGCACAACTAACAAATGGTACGGGAGGGGGGTCATGTTGACCCCTCCAATCTCAGAAAAGGAGAGGAGGAGTCAGCTCAAAAGTCTTGAGTTCACAGTAGGATGGCCAGATATGCCAATTTTAGAGGACATTAATGAAAAATACAGGTTGCAGGGCTTCACTGTTTTCAAATGAGCTCCAAAGCTCACAGTAAATGCAGGGATCATCAACNTAATTGCTGTGTAAAGATAAGGCTTTTCAAGTAAGCTCCAAACCTCACAGTAAATGCAAGGGTCATCAACACCCCCCCCCCATGCAGAATGAATAGGTATTTTTCCAACACAAAGCTGCTAATGGCTGTGATAAAAAAAACAGTGTCAAGAGTTAAATAGGTCTTAACTGCTGTGTAAAGATAAGGAACAATAGAAGTTGGCAAGTTGACCTTTAACCGGGGGTCAATGTAAACCACCCCCCCAAGCATTTTATGGTGATATTTTCCCAAACACACCACCAATGACCTTTGTGAACTCAAACTAAGTGCTACATTTTGTCCTTCACCCTCATTGAGGGTTTTAATTAGGAGAGCAGGTGCTGGGTTAAGATTCATTTCTTTAAAAGACACATGTATTTTAAGAATATAAGTGCGAAGGGCATATAGTGCTTTCATTTTCCCATTGACTTACATTGGGGTCGAAAGAACCCCTGATGATGAAATGATAAAAACCTCCATTTTAACAAAATGGGGAGCGGGGAGGAACATGAAACAACACAGGACAGTTGACCTCACACTTCTTGAGGAATACATGGGGGGAGGAGTGGTTCAGGCTTGCCAAAGCAACTTTATGATTTTTTTAGCAGTCTTTGGGGTCAGAAAGACCTGTGGAAATGCAGGAGGGCAAGGCAAACCCGGTACTCTTATCTAAAAAAAAAAAAGGTCTTGTTAATTCTAGACAAATACTGAAATTAGCTTCTCTGTCTAGTCTCCCTGAAATCTTTGCCAAACATCCTCTAACTCTATTTCCCATGAACCAGTTTATTGGGCAGCGTTACTAAGAAAATAGTAAATCTTGAGCAACTGCTGGAGAATATTCTTTGAACAGAAAATGCCGAGTTTCCCCTTGAATCATCTTCTGTTCTGAACTCTTTAGTAAGTCTTTTTCATTCAACCAGGGAGCTGAATAGGACATATTGAAATCATTTCAATCTTAAATTTCAGTTGATCTTGTAGTGGCGGCATGGATTTGGTCTCACAACCCTGGGTTCAACTTCTAGCTCTACCACTTAATCTCTTATGCAACCTTAAAACTTGTGACTTAATAGAGAATTAAGTCACAAGTTTTAAGGTTGCATAAGAGATTAAAATAAACTTAAAATATGGATAAATTGTCACACCTGCTGATCTCACAGTGGAGAGCAAGTGCTTTACTATTGAGGAGAATATTTTCCTCAATTACAGAAGTGGTTTCTGAATATCTGTAATTGTACCTATAATTGGAGGTACACCACAGAATTAGCAAAAACAGAACCTTGGATGGCTGAGAGAACTCTGATTGCAAAGAAATCTCTCCTGTTAAGCTTTACTGCTTCTGTGTAGGAGAAGAACTTGAAATTGGCCACTTCAGAGGTCTAGCTGTATTTGAAATACTAGTAAAATTAGTCTGTTCTTTGGTGTTAGTACTTGTGCTTCTAGTACTTCTAGCCAAATCCAGGAAATACAGAGCAGCATGGTGGAAACACAAAAAATTCTGCTTGACCATTATGAAACTAAAACCTATTGATGCTCATCTAAAGTTCTGGGCTAGCTCTTCTAAAAGTGTTGCTGCTCTGTCTTCCTAAGCAATGGGAAATTTCAAAGGTCTTTCCAGGGCTGACTTCCTTCTAAGGAGAGAGAACGTAAGTCTTCTAATGTCGAAAACTGTTTGCTATTTCCTATTCAATCCCTCAAGCATGCTAGTCAGCAGCACAGGTAATGCTCTCCCCAAGGCAAAATCACTGCAGCCTTCACAGTTCTGCATAATTAGTACCCTCTCAAATTGGGGACATCGCTATAATAGATGCAGCTGCACTAGGGTCCCTCCAGACACTTGTAGAATGCATACAAGTGTCTGGTTTGGGCCTATAAAAGCCCTACACGGTCTTGACCCTTTATACCTCAGGGGCTACCTCACCTTCCATCTCCCAGAGCGACCACTTCAGTCTGCCGGGGGCACCTCCTTGGAGGTCCCCCGTGTAAAGCAGGGGGCCATGATGGAGAGGGCGTTCTTGGTGGCCAGGCCACGTTTATGGAACTCCCTCCTGGAGGAAGCCCATCTGGCCCCAAGCCTGTTGGCCTTTTGCCAGGCATGTAAGACCTGGCTGTTCTCCCAGGCCTTTGAAGGAGGGGGGATTGGGAAAATAGGTTTGGGGGGTGGTTTTTAGGGGGATTTTTAGCTATTTTAATTTTTGTGTCTTAGTGTTATTTTACTTATTGTTATTTTTATGTTGTAAGCCGCCATGGGCATGAGGGGGTGGCTAAGAAATGCATTTAAATAAATAAATACTAGAGTAGATTGCCCCAACAGGTGGCCCCCAGCCTAAAATTTGTTCTCTAGTCATGATTTCTCCAGTGACTTTCTGCATCTTCTGTCCCAGCAAACAGAGCTGCTTCTGCAGGTTCAAGAATGCATTCTAACTACCCTGCATTCACCCACCTGCTTGTTCCATATAACTGAGTGTGACCAAAATGGTACAGTTGAGGGAGTCTGGCATACCACAGGTGCACTGACTACAGCAAGGGAGCAGTTAATCTATACAGCCTGGTGTGAACCACCCAGCCCCAGGCTCCTGCTTGAAAAGGGAAAGTTGGACTTGCACTTTATCATGGCAATCCTGTTGCAACCCATACAACAGTCTGCTGGTATCTTACATTCATTGCTTCCACTGAGGTATCAAAGAGAGAAAGCAAGATTTCAATGGTATAGCAGATGTGAAGGTAGCAAAACTTATTTTGAAGCAGTTAAGTGTGGCTTTTTCAAGTCTAGAGAAGTTCTTAAAATAGGACAAGCTTTAGTCTCCTAGAAATGCACCACCTCTACCTCCGGCAGCTTTTTGAGGCAGAAGGCCAAAGACTGGGTGAGCTTAACCACCTGAAGTGTAATAATTGCCTGCAGCATGCTGTTTGCAATGTCTGGTGTGAAAAGGAACTTATGAATAAAAACAAGGAAAACTCATTAAGTGACTTTTGTGTCATGACTAATGTCACTCTTAGCCAATAAGAAAGCATGGTTAGTACTCCAGAATTCTGAAGTCATCTCTTAATGGAGCTTGAGTTCTAGTTAACGATGTACTTTTGCCAATGCTACATTACTCATGGTAACCAAACTTGCTCAGCCATCCAGATTCCAAGTTTGCATGATCAGAAATCCTGGATTTATTCTAGCCCCAATGGTACCTTACTGTTGCACTATAACATGCAAGCATATTTCATCCTTTATTTAGTTATACTAAATTGTCATCCTTATTTAGTTATACCCAATTGTCATTGATCAGTATTTCATAAACACTTGCCCCCTGGGCAGCAAGGCAATGGTGGGGATGGGGATGACAAGCATCACCTGTCAAGGAGAGCAGTCAGTTTTCCATTTTACCTGTACATTGGTTGAAATGCTAGTGACCTGCATTATGAATCAAAGAAAAAAATGGAAATTGGTGGTGGTTTGGCAGAAGTATTCCGTGCAAGAGCTTCTTGGAGAGACTTGACTAAATTCAGATAATCCTGATGGCCAAGGTACTATTTGTCTTCCTAGTTTTAATGGCAGAACAATTGTTAAAACAAGGGCATACAAAGACCCAATCATACTTTAGTTATAGAATATAACCTATGGTACTCAAATGACTGACAAAAGAGTGAATATTTCCATGTACAAGAGGAATAACTCACTAAAAAGGAGCAACAAACTGGAGCAAGTAGCACACCTATTACTATGCAAGTAATAAAAGGGTATGGGGAACAGCAAGATTCCTGCTTCCATCACAAGTATATACAATCCCAACAGGATGCCAATTATTTCAATACAAACTCCAGAACACATACCGAAGGTTATGTTTGGGTTGGACAATTTTCTGGAAGATAGGTCCACTAGCAGACAGACTCAGGGAACATGACCGGAGCTGGGGGGAAACAACAGGGAATGGATCCCATTGTGACCTGTTGGGTGCTTCTCCCAAGCCACCATGATTGGCCACGGTTGGAGACAGGATGCTGGGCTAGATGGACCATTGGTCTGACGCAGTATGGCACTTCTTATGTTCTTATGTAAGGTACAGAAGCTTGGCATTTTATTTTCCAGGTCTTCAGCCTGCCAAATCTTCTTTTGACTGTGATATTAATCTTAAGCAACACACACATGGTACCTCACATTTGATGAAGCTTTGAAAGGTGTTGCCATGTGCTTCTGGTCTCTTTGCCACCTGGATAAATTTTCCTTAGTTGACACAACTTGCTCTCTTATTTTGCAAGACTGAAACAATAAAACAATCAGTAGTTAGTTACTACACCATAGCCCATCTAACATATACTTCAACAGCCACTATGAAGAATCTGTCTATACCTGGAAGTAACAGATGCAGTCACTTTTTGACTTTCACTTAAATGTTAATGACACTATACCATCTAGTTTGCAGTGGAACATCATCACCTTATAAAGGACTGGGATACTGCTAATGCATGAGCCTGTAATTCTATTCCTGTATGTGCCTCTGTTGCTTGTTCCTACCCACATTTTGACATGGGTTGATGAGCTGCCTATATGGTGGTCAACATGTGAATCTAGCCGAGTTGTATAATGAAGGCATGTAAATGACGCTGGTGCTAACGCTGATCAGACACAATTTTTAAATACCCTACATTGTGGCAGTGATAAAGTGAAGACTTCACAAGAGGACTGGACTTGTTTTCCCACCAAGATGGAGACCAAATGGGTCGCAATAAGAAGTCTTTCATTGAGCATGGTAAGGAATGTTTTAGGTTTTCAGGAGGGCAGAAGCTAGAACATTAGAGAGTCTTCTATGCAAGAGGCTTCAACAGGGGAGGACCTGTGTCTGTACAAAAGATAAATTAACTAGCATTGATACTGATAGCATAGACAATAGGGGTGGGACATCGGGTCAGATACCGGCTACCGGATTTACCGGTTACCAGATTTTTAAAAAACGGATTGCCGGATTTGTGTACCAGTTTACCGGTACCGGATTTGTTCCATTGATTTCAATGGGGAACTGTCCCCATTGAAATCAATGGGAAAAAAAACTAAAAAAAACCCTCCCCTCCCCCTCCCAGACTGTGCAGGTGGAAGGGGGGGTACCCCCCACCCACCCTGCCCAGCCTGGAATATTTTTTTAACCATAAGTCCCTACTAGTGCGGGCTCCGGGCCGCCGCTGCCGACCCGGAGCCCGCACCAGCAGGTACTAGGGTGATCCCTGGGGTGGGGGGTGGTTTAACACCTCCCCCACCCCAGGGATCACCCTACCTCCCCACCCAGGGATTGCCTACTTTGTGCTCCGGCCAGCGGCGGCAGTGGTCTGACTCCGGCAGCTTCAGCGCTGGCTGTGGCTGCTGGTTTCAGCGCTACTAGACCTTCCAGGGAAACCCGGAAATTCACTGGAAGGCCTAGTAGCACTGAAGCCGGCAGCCACAGCCAGAGCTGAAGCCGCCAGAGTTGGGCCGCCGCCGCCCGGAGCGCAAGGTACTAGCGATCCCTGGGTGGGGAGGTAGGGTGATCCCTGGGGTGGGGTGTGTGTTAAACCACCCCCACCCCAGGGATCACCCTAGTACCTGCTGGTGCGGGCTCCGGGTCGCTGGCGGCAGCCTGGAGCCCGCACTAGCAGGGACTTCGGGGAAAAAGATTTTTTTTTTAAAGCCAGGCTGGGCAGGGTGGGTGGGGGGTGTTCCCCCTTCCACCCGCGCAGCCTGGACTGGGGAGGGAAAGTAAAGTGGGGTTTGGGGTTTTTGGTTTTTTTTACATTGCGGCCATTCATTTGAATGGCCGCAATGTAAAAAATCCGGTACGGGGGAATCCGGTAAACGGGCCGGATTACCGGGTTTAATCCAATACTGCCAGTACACCAAATACTGGGCAGTATCGGATACCGGAAGATCCGGAATTCCCACCCCACTACTATGCCTCCCACATTGAGTCCTGTTCTCGGGACCCTCGCCGCCTGTTCTCTACCTTTGACTCCCTCCTCAAGCCTCCCTGTCCTCCTCCTCCTCCTTTCTTCCCTTTCTGCTCAGGATCTTGCCTCCTTCTTCACCTTCAAGATAGACAAGATCCGCCTCGACATCGCTTCCCACTCCTCTCTTCTTCCCACTCCCACCCCTCTCCCTCCTTCTCTCATGTCCTCCTTCTCCTCTCCCTTAAGGAAATCTCCTCTCTGCTCTCCTCCTCCAACCCTTCCATTTGCCCCCTTGATCCCATTCCTTCCCACCTCCTCACCTCCATTACTCCCACTGTCGCCCCCTCCTTCCTGCACATCATCAACCTCTCCCTCTCTACTGGCTCTTTCCCTTCTGCCTTCAAACATGCCACAGTCTCTCCTATTCTCAAAAAGTCCACTCTTGATCCCTCTGACCCTTCTAGCTATCGTCCTGTCTCACTCCTTCCTTTTGCTTCCAAGCTGCTTGAACGTGTTGTCTACTCCCGCTGCCTTGACTTCCTATCCTCCAACTCCTCCCTTGACCCCCTCCAATCTGGCTTCCGCCCCCTTCATTCTACTGAAACTGCTCTCGCTAAGATCACCAACGATCTTCTGGTGGCTAAATCTAAACGTCTCTATTCCATTCTTGTCCTCCTTGATCTCTCTGCTGCCTTCGATACTGTTGACCACTCACTCTTGCTGGATTCCCTTCACTCCCTTGGCTTTTGTGGCTCTGTCCATAACTGGTTCTCCTCCTACCTCTCTGACCGCTCCTTTAATGTGTCTCTCTCCAACTCCGCCTCCTCCTCCTTCCCCCTCTCAGTTGGTGTTCCTCAAGGCTCTGTTCTTGGCCCTCTCCTCTTCTCGATCTATACCTCATCCTTAGGCAAACTCATTGCCTCCCATGGCTTCCAATACCACCTCTATGCTGATGACACTCAACTCTATCTCTCTACTCCCTCTCTCTCTCCCTCTGTTCAAGCTCGTCTCATCAACTGTCTCTCTGACATCTCTACCTGGATGTCTCAACGTCAACTCAAACTCAACATGGCTAAAACTGAACTCCTTATCTTCCCCCCTCATCCTTCCTCTCCTTCCTCACTGTCAATAACTATTGATGGAGTCACCATCCTGCCTGTCCCCCAAGCCCGTAGCCTAGGCTTCATCTTTGACTCAGCCCTTTCTTTTAAACCCTACATTGACTCTGTTGCTAAATCCTGTCGCTTCTCCCTCCATAACATTGCTAAGATTCGCCCTTTTCTCTCTGTCTCGTCTGCCAAAACTCTTGTTCATGCTCTGGTCATCTCTCGCCTCGATTACTGTAACCTCCTTCTCACTGGCCTTCCCCGGTCTCACCTTTCTCCCCTCATCTCTGTCCAAAACTCTGCTGCCAGGGTCATCTACCTCGCCAGTCGCTTCGACCATGTGCAGCCCCTCCTCTCTTCGCTTCACTGGCTTCCCCTTCCTGAACGAATCCTGCACAAGCTCCTAGTCTTCACCTATAAAGCTCTTCACAACCTTGCTCCCCCCTACCTCTCTGCACTTATCGCCCTCCATACTCCAGCCCGTGCACTTCGCTCCTCCTCTGTCCCTTCTCTCACCCTTCCACGCCTTCCCTGCTCCCCTAAGCGCCTTCGTCCCTTCTCACTTGCTGCCCCCCATGCCTGGAACTCCCTCCCTGTCCACATCCGCCTTGCCCCCTCCCTTCATACCTTCAAATCTCTCCTTAAAACTCACCTCTTTCGCTCTGCTCTGTCTGACTCTTTATCCTGCTGAGCCACTATTCCTATACCTACGATCGGTTTACCCTTATCCTTGCAACATGGACCTGCCTGCTGTCATTCTCATCGTAACCAAGCCAAGTACGTGCACTTGAGACCTCGCATCTTCATGAATGTTAGACCCCTTGTCTCTCCCTCTGTTCCCCTTCCTATGTCTCTCCCCCAGCTCCTGTCTCTCAGATTGTAAGCCCTAGGGGCAGGGACCATGTCTATTTTATTACTTTGTAAAGTGCCAGGTACACTGCTGGTGCTATATAAATGTTCGTTAATAATAATAAAATAATAATATTATTACTGGTTACATTACTGAAATTGGGGCCCCTTTGTTGTGGACACTTCACACATTGTTATTTGTCCATGGCAAGGGCTGTTGTACCAAGTGAGAGATTTGGGGGCAGGGAAGCATTATTCTCCCCCTCTTACAGAATATGCCCTGAGCAAGGCAAGCTCATATGGGAAGTTCATGACAAAGGTACAAATGGAAGCTAGGTTTCCTGAGTCTTAGTTCAATGCAATTTAGCCACAAAAACCTCCTAGAGACAAAGCAGCAGCAACAGGTGTAGCTTCAGCAGAACTTCTCTGGAGAATGAAGACTGAAATTACCAAGAGTACTGCTGAAGTTGCCTGAGCAATACAGAAAATGCATACAAGTGGGGTTTTCTTCGTTTTTGTTTTTGTTTGGTTTCCCCCGCCCTGTACTCTGTACTTTTTGGCTCTAATGTAGTAAAACTAGACATCAATTGAAAGTGGTTTCTCTTGTATTACACACAAAGCCAACCATTGTGTGATGAGGGCTGGGCTGGCTTAGTTTAAATTATGTCACCTTTCTCCAAAAATGGTCTTGGAGTGGCTTACAAAGTTTTAAAAATGACAGACAAAATTTGAACTGACCCAGCTTCAAATTCCCTCCCCCACACCTCATCTCAGAAATTCAAAAACAGGGACCCCAATATAAGAAAATTCCTACCTTGACCACCCCATATTTTCCCCTATTGCCATAGCCTCAACTTTTTAAAAATAGATAAATCCTTTAACCCATCCACCCCTTTCATGGGCATGGAGTGTGGTGTAAAGAGCACCCCCAATCCCCATACTCCCCTTTTCACAAAAGGATTGTGGCACTCTCACCACTCCATTTGCCAACACTCCCCACCAAATTCTCCAATCACCAATAGTTCCTCCTCCTGCCTAAAATTGCACAAGTACAAAATAAAAAGGAAAGATGTCAAGGGGAGGTGAGTCTTTGACATGCTGAGAATCACTGTCTCAGAATGCAAAATGTCCAGTCCCATGCCCAACCCTACAGATGTGCTGCTAGGAGTCTGACTTTGTCTATCACTTGCCTGGTGCCATTTCTTGTTGGGTGAGAGTGAACTATACTTGTCCCAGGAAACAGATTTATCACATGTTCCATATTAGTCTGAAGCTTTACTATCTGGCTATTTCCTAAGGAAAGGTACTTTGATTTCTTCTTGATGAAAGCTAGTTGATCTACGTACTCCATTTTTAAAATTTATATTTATAAAAAAAGTTTCTAGCCCTCATGGATGCAGAGAAAAGCTTGAAAATGTGACTAGTGTATAAAGTTCAGATAGAGCAGAGGTGGGCAAATGGTGGCTTGGGAGCTGCATGTGGCTCTTGGGCACCTGTAATGTGGGTTTTGCTGGAAGTGGCTGCCTGACGGTGTAGCCATGTGGTTCCTTCAGTAGCCAGGGAGACTGAGCTGCCACTACGGCACTACTGCAGAGCCTCCCAGGGGCTAAGGAAGCAGGGGCAGTGTGCACTGAGTCACTATTACTGATGTCCAATAGGGATGTGCGAACGCAGTTCGGAGTTTGGGCTGAACTCGGCCTGTTCGGATGACCAAACCGAACATCCGAATCGAATGCTCAAACGGCCGAACAGTTTGAAAAAGTTCGGATGAGTTCGGGGGTGGGAAAAAAGTGACTGGAAGGTGGGAAAAACGTGACTGGAAGTGGGAGACAGCTGAGGAGCGGACTTCCTGGCACCAGGGGTGGAAACCAGGGGTGGTTTCAGGGTCAAATGATACCAATACCAGAAAAAAAATTGAATTCGGTTTCGGTATCGATAGCACTATTTTCGGCTGTTCGGCCAAACCAAACTCTACCGAACAGCCGAACCCGAAATCGGGTTTTCGACCTAACGTCTGAACAGCCGAACCACATTCTGTTCGCCCATCCCTAATGCCCAACCCACCAGACCATCTAGGAGCTGGCTCTCTGACATGAGGTGTGGGGTCGAGGGAAGCACGCTGTCCCATCCTTGGAACTGGGGGAAGCAGAGAATCAATGTCAAGTGTCTTGCAGCTCTTAGCGATATGAAAATATTGGTATGCAGCTCTTTGGGCTTGAGAACTTTGCTCACCCCTCTACTAGAAGAAAAGTTAGACAAATCTACACTTCTATCAACCTCCATGATTTTTAGTCACTAATGATGATATTTTTGGAACTTGATTCAAAACTCCGTCCCTCCCCCCCCCCACGGTACTTGTGGTTGTTAAGTCTCTTTCACCTCCTAATGAAACAGACAAGAAAACCGCCACCAATTAGTCTGAAGAGTTGAAAACACCAGGCCAGGAGAAGAGGAGAGCACTCAAGGGACTGAAGGCAGTTCCTTCTTTCCAAAACAATGGAAATGATGAGGACATTCTAGGATTGTTCTCTAACTGCATCAAACGAGGGCTCTTGGCAGCCCATCAGATCATGTGCCAGAATAAACTGGGTTTGGAGGGTCCAGGGGTGTGACAGGAAAAGTTGAAGGTTTCAATGAGGGCAATGAAGTGCCAGGAGTGTTAAAAATAAAGACTCTCTTGCTTAAACTAAACATCCCCGGTGTGGAATGGGGGGAGTCATGTCACGAACTGACCGAATAGGCCACAGCTGCTTCTGGAACTTCCTCTCTGACTCTTAAGTGTTTCCCTTTCTATTTTCTTATTCTCTGGGAACAATTTCTTTTGTTCAGTGTTTTTTTGTTTCCTGCCGCCCTCTGCAATGACTTCACCTCACTCATTCCTAGAGTTGGTAGGACTTTACTGGCATACAAATGAGAGAAACTGGCTGAGGGGAGAAAATCCATCCAATAGTTTGGACGCCAGTGAGGGTGTGGCAGAGAAATGAGGGAAAAGATGCAACATGAGCTGAGTCAATGGCATGGCGGCAACATCACTGAAACGAACTTTCCATTGTTTTTATTTTTAACCCAAACTTTATATCGCAAGATGACTCTCCATGGGTGTAGTTTTTCCAAATGGTCACAGGGTCTCCTCTCCTCCCCCCCCCCCCCCCCCCCCCCCCCCCCCCCCC
>QEPC01003194.1:3929585-3955691 GCA_003113815.1 Sphenodon punctatus
ACTGTCCCCTCGCCCTGTCTCCTGCTCCCCCCTTTGTCTTTGTATTTTAGATTGTAAGCCACAGGCAGGGACCACGTCTAATTCTATGTTCTGTACAGCACCAGGTCATATGACTGGCGCTATATAAATGTCTAATAATAATAATAATAATAATACCGATAGTCCCACCCATACTGGATAAACCCTTACCCTGGGCTCTGCCCTTTCCTGACTTAACTCATGGTTGCGCTCTCTTCTCCGCAGCTCACACATTGACGCACTCTGGCTACTGCACCCGGCTGTCCTGGCCCCAGCCACATGTCTTATCCAACAGGGGAAGGTTTGAGATGCTGACCTCTGGGTCCGCCTGCTCTCCGGAGTTCCCTGGCTTCTCTGAGAAGCCACAGTCCAGCCAGAACATCTGGCTCCTTCTGGCTCTTCCTTTTGCTGGCTATCAGCCGAGTGCCCATGGCCTTCAGGTGCTCTGTCCTCAGCGGGCCTTCATGACCAGACCAGGCCTCCAGTTGAGGGCACTTCTGGCTTCCCCAGCGTGGCTGAGCAGTGGGTTTAAATGGCCTGTACCACCACTGGTGGGCCTCTTAAAGGGGTCACAGCAGTCCTGGAACAGGGCACAAAGCATCCTGTCCTGCTACAGCCTCCAGAGGGAATTTGTTCATTGCTGAACAGCTCTTCTTGTTAGAAAATGTTTCTGATATTTAACTGAAATCTAGCTTCCTGTAATCTGAGTCCATAATTTCTAATTCTGTCCTCTGTAGCAATGATGAACAGTTCCTTGTCACCTTCATAGCAACGCTTTTAGATATTTGAAGACTGCTATGATGTCTCCCCATAGTCTTCTCTTTGCCAGGCTAAACAAACCGTGTTTCTTCACTTTTCCTCATAAGATTTGCTTTCCAGACTCGGTATTAGGGATGGGAATTTCGGTTTCGGATAAAACCAAAAGTACCTGAAAATGGCCATTTTGGATTCATCTGAAATTTCGGTTCTTTTTCAGTTTCGGTACTATCGGATCTTTTGCATTGATTTTTGTACCGGATATTTAACACCATAGTTTGTCCCCCATTGAAAAACCACAATGTTAAAAATCTGGTACAAAAATCAATGCAAAAGATCCGATAGTACCAAAACCGAAAAAGAACCGAAATACATGAGAACCGAAACCGAAATTGACCATCCCTACTTGTTATAATCTTTATTGTCCTCTGAACCCACACCAATTTGTCAATGGCATGGGTTAACACAAAAATGAATTTAGCAAACTTTTTCAGAAACAAATGTGCAAATATAAAGCTAGACATTTGGTTTGGCTCTAATTTGGATCTACCACAATAGATATCAAGATCTGCTGTGGAAAATTCCAGAGCACTTAAATGCTCTGGAAATGGGTCTTGTAGAAAAAACAGGTGAAGAGACACATGCATCTTTTGCCAATGGAAGAAGATGAAGTAAGAAAAATAACTTTTGATGTATCTGCCATTTCTATTTTTGTTTTAATGACTTTAAACTGTTAGCTTATAAATGTGCTAACAAGATTAGACAATATACAATGGAAGAAGTTGCTTAAGGCTCCCAATGGACTCTTGTCGACCGTAAGACCCACCAAATAGAACAAAATCTGTTTTCCCAGAACAAAGGGGGAGAGAGCATCAGCTGAGCTGCACAATGTTGGAAATAGGAGTCGTCATCTCAAGGATTCAGACAATAAGTAGGATTGGCTCAAGGACACAAATTTTCCATAAGATATGACAATGCGTTTCCTGAATGGGTAAATGTAAAGGTCTCCGTAGTCATAATTTTAAAACCTATTTTGAAGCAAGGCTGCCCTGGATTTCATGCTCTTGACCAGGTGCCCTACTAGGGAAGCAGGAGACAGGAGTGAGTCAGATGGCAATTAACATGTGGGTGGGGTGGGTTTCTACATTATAGGGGGTGGGAGGGAAGGAATTAGAAAAGGTTATGTCCTATTTTTAGGACTTCGGTCTTAAAATTTCCCTCTTTGCTGAATCTCCTCGTATGAGGTCTCCTTGGGCTCAAAAGAGTTTTTACACATTGTTCTGAGGAAGAAAAAAATAGCAATTTTTTTAAAGAAGTTGGTCACTTCTCAACTTTTCTCCACAGCCAAGAAAAGCTTTGCAGTTGCAGACGCCTGTACTGTATTTCTGTAGTTGAAATAAACCGCTTTTGATGGGAATAACAACTTTTAATGTAAAGGCCATTCGTTTATATGGTGGGTTGTTAGCAGACTGTTTGTACATGAGGCACTGGCTTCAATGGAAGACGCTCTCTGCCCCAAGATGCTTAGAATGTAATATGTATCTTCTTAGCCTGGGGTCACTGAGGAGCTTGGAAAAGCCACTAAACCCATTCACTTATTACTTGGTAAAGATCATTCACTCTTAAGATGCTTATACACCACAGGAGTTATCAATTACAATTATAACACTAGCCACTCATGTTTGGCTTTTAACACACATCTTCTGAAATGTTCAAAGGTGCATCCTGCTGAGAAAAGCCATGTGTTTTTTTTATTATTTATTTATTTAAATAATTTTTATCCTGCCCCTCTCACTCAAAGGCAACTTGGGGCAGCTCACAGTAATGGTGGCTCACAGTTTTGAGGCATGTTGAACGTGTTGCTGCAAACACACTACTTTCACTGACGTAGCCACTGATACATCTAGATAAATGCATCACTCTATTTCCAGTCTCCTGCCATGCAAGGGACTGTGGAGACATGGACGTTTTGTGAAGGGACATTGAAAAGACACTACTTCCTCCCGATCTCCATGGTGGTTGTGGAGTGCTAATGTTTTCATAAAGTAAGTGATTTGATGGGCAAGCAAAATAAAATTTGTTCTCCTATTTCAGGGCAAAGACTGTTATCGCTGTTTAACAATCCAACTGAACTTATTTTATATTCCATAATTAAAAAACCTCTGGTTTACAAGAAAGTTAAGGCTCTTGCAAATTCAATTATGCACTAAAAAGCATGGAAATTGCAAGTTACTTTATATTTATTTTATTTATTTATTTATTTATTTATTTAAAACTTGAATCCATCACCCTCTCTGACCACAGACAGCTCAGGGCGGCTTACAACAATAAAAACAAAATAACAATAATAATTCATAAGAACATAAGTGCCATACTGGGTCAGACCAATGGTCCATGTAGCCCAGCATCCTGTCTTGGACAGTGGCCAATCACGGTGACTTGGGAGAAGCACCCAACAAGTCACAATGGGGGATCCATTCACTGTTGTTTTCCCCCAGCTCTCTCGCGCCATGTTCCCTGATCCTATCAGGTCCATTAGCAGATATTAGCCAATCTTCCAGAAACTTGTCCAAACCTCTTTTAAACTCAGCTATAGTACTGGCCCTTAGGGCAGTAGATTCCACAACGCAATTATACACTGAGTGAAAAAATATTTTCTTTCATTTGTTTTAAACTTGCCACCCATGTTTTTCATGGAGTGTCCCCTAGTTCTAGTACTAGCTGAGAGAGGGTAAAAATAGCTGCTCCTTGTTTATTAGTTCCACACCACTCATGATTTTATAGACCTCTATCATATCTCCTCTCAGTTGTCTCTTCTCTAAACTGAAGAGCCCTAACCTACCAAGCCTCTTCTCATACAGGAGCCCTTCCATGTGCTTGATCATTTTTGTTGCCCTTCTCTGTACCTTTTCTAGTTCCTCTGTCTTTTTTGAGACGGAGAGACCAGAACTGCACACAGTATTTGAGGTGCGGTCACACCATTGATTGGTATAAGGGTATTATGACATCCTCCGTTTTATTCTCTATCCCCTTCCGAATAATTCCTAACATTCTGTTTACCTTTTTTGCTTTTTTGATTGCTGCTGTGCACTGTGCTGTGGATTTCATTGTATTGTCCACAACCACCCCGAGATCTTTTTCCTGAGTGGTAACTCCTAACTTAGTACCCAGCATTGTGTACACATAGTTTGGATTATTTTTCCCTACGTGCACTTCTCCACATTAAATCTCAATTGCCATTTAGATGCCCAGACACCCAGTGCCATAAGATCCTGTTGCAGTTTCTTAAAGTCTGCTCGTGTTTTAACTACCTTGAATAACTTGGTGTCATCTGCAAATCTGATCGCCTCACTCTTAACACCCTTTTCCAAATCATTAATAAATAAATTAAACCGCACCGGTCCCAAGACAGATCCCTGTGGCACACTACTTTTTACATCTTTCCATTGTGAAAACTAACCATTCAGTCCTACCCTTTGCTTTCTATCTTTTAACCAGTTTCTGCTCCATAGTAAGACACTACCTCCTATCCCATGACTTTTTAATTTTCTCAAGAGTCTCTCATGAGGGATCTTATCAAATGTTTTCTGGAAATCCAGGTACATTATATCTACTGGGTCTCCTTTGTCCACATTCTTATTTACACCCTCAAAGAATTCCAACAGTTTAGTGAGGCATGACTTACCTTTACTAAATCCGTGTTGACTCTTCCCCATTAAGCCATGTTTGTCAACATGCCCTGTAATTCTGTTCTTAATGATGGTTTCCACCATTTTGCCCGGCACAGACGTCAAGCTTTTACTGGTCTGTAGTTTCCAGGATCGCCTCTAGATCCCTTTTTAAATATTGGGGTTACATTTGCCACCCTCCAGTCCTCGGGTACATTGGCAGATATTAGTGACAGGTTAGACATTACAGCGTCATCAGCATATTGGTGACGGCTCACTCCGAACCACCTCACGACCTCACCTAATGGCTGCATGTACACATTGAGCAAGAGTGGGGATAGAATAGAACCTTGCGGGGCACCACATGAGAGGTCACAGGGGGAAGATAACTTCAATTAAAATATGACCTAATATAAAATCCCCTTATCACCTCATTTCCCCCCCCCCGGCCCCCATTCCTCCCTCACCCATTCCCTCCACCAAATGCCTGGTGGAATAGCCAGGTTTTGCAAGCACGATGAAAAGTCAGCAGGTCTGGGGCCAGGCGAGCCTCTTCCAGGAGGGAGTTCCACAGCCGAGGTGCGGCCACTGAGAATGCCCTCTCGATAGTGACCCCCCAATTTACTTGGGGGACCTCCAAGCAGACACCCCCAGTTGACTGCAGGGGCCGGTCCAGGACCCAGGGAGTGAGGCGGTCCCATTAATAAGTCGGGTCGGGGCTGTGTAGGGCTTTAAAGGTGAGAACCAACACCTTGAATTGGGCCTGGAAGAAGATAGGCAGTGCAGAGAACAGCGCACTGGTGTAATGTGCTCCTGGTGACCTGACCCTGTAAGGAGCTAGGCCACCGCTTTCTGCACCAGCTGCAGCCTCCAAACCACCACCAAGGGTAGTCCTATGTAGAGCGCATTACAATAGTCCAGTATTGAGGTAACAAAAACATGAATGATGGTGGCCAGGTCGGAGTCCGAGACATAAGGCCGAAGAAGCCACAAAACCAGATGTAACTGGCGGAAAGCCCCCTTCGCCACCATCTCCACCTGGATATTCAAGTGGAGCTAGGAATCCAGGAGCACCCCTAGACTCCACACCTGGGAGACCGGTAGGGAACAAACTGCATCAATGATGGAGGAAATCACACCTACCTCTCTCCCCATCAACATTACTTCTGTCTTGTCAGGATTCAGCTTCAGTCAGCTCTGCTTATCCAGTTCCCCACAGCTGCCAAACACTGGGAAAGCACAGAGATTGCCAGCCCTGGGTCTGATGAAAATGAGAGGTACAGCTGAGTGTCATCAGCATATTGATGATGGCTCACTCTGAACCGCCGCACGACCTCACCTAATGGTTGCATGTACACATTGAACAAGAGTGGGGACAGAATAGAACCTTGTGGGACACCACATGAGAGGTCACAGGGGGAGGATAACCTATCCCCCAGCACCACCTGCTGGGGCCTACTGGCTAGGTAGGAATGAATGAAACCATTGTAAAACTGTCCCACTCAGTCCTGCCCAGTCCTGCAAGCGAGTCACCAACAGCTCATGATCAACTGTGTCAAAAGCTGCCGAGCAATCTAATGGGACCAGAAAGGTTGAACGTCCCTGGTCCATCTCCCGGCACAGGTCGTCGACCAAGGTGCAGTCTCCATGCCATACCCTAGACAAAAATCAAACTGGGAGGGATCTAGAAAGCTGAGGCTATTTAGATGCTCCCGGAGCTGCTGATCCACCACCCGTTCAATAAACTTCCCTAAAAAGTGAAGATTAGAGACTGGCCAATAACTGGCAAGCGAATTAATGTCAAGTGATGACTTCTTGAGCAGAGGCTGGACCACCACCTCCTTGAACATTCTGGCACTCTGCTCTCCTGAAGGGAGGTGTTGATCACTACCACCAGCAATGGCCCTAACGTCTCCTGGCAGGCCTTGATCTACCAGGTTGGGCACAGATCCAGTTCACAACAGGTGGCCCTAACTGCCCCCAGAACATCCACAGCCCCCGATGGCAGCAACTCCTGAAACAGATCCCATGAAGTCAGACCAGACAGGGCTTCTGCATCCTCTGACTCTCCTCCTTTTGCAGAAACTGCAGCACCAAAGTCGTAGTGAATCAGAGCAATTTTATCCGCAAAGTAGTTGACAAACATGTCACAGCGAGCTCTGGAAGATTCCAAGTACAGGCGGAGGGAGGCTGGACTGACCAGTGCCCTCAAAACTTGGAACAGCTCCGCTGGATGAGACTTTGCATCTGCTATGAGGGCAGCAAAGAATTCCTTCTTTGTTGCCCTCATGGCCACAGCATAGACCCGTAAACTAGCTCTATGCCGCAACCTGTCAACTTTAGCCTGAGAACGACGCCATCATCACTCTAATCGCCGTCCTTCCTGCTTCAAGCACCGCAGCCCCTCAGTAAACCAAGGTAACCTGCAGCCTTGGAGCTGGGGGTGGTGGATGCCTCAGAGCTGTCCGGTCGATGGCCTCATCCAGCAAGGTGTTCCAAGTCAGGCTCCTGCCTTAACTTCCATGCCATATTAGCAGTAAAGACATTGTACAATCTCACACATTGTGCTCTCTTGCAATTTAGACTCCATGCACCCACACTTTGCCTTCGTCTTTCAGCCTCAATTCTCTTCCTCTTTGCAGGTTGAAGGCAACACTGAAGCTGGGGACAGGAGGGCATTAGCTGACCCCTCACCCCCTCCGTTTCCTCTTTAAGAAAGAGAGAACTTAGGAGTTCTGGCTCCCACTCCCTTTCCCCCTCTAATCTACTTGGTCCCAGCCCTGTAATAGAGAACTCAGGACTCCTGGCTTCCAGCCTCTCCACCCCACTCTAATCTAGGGGTGTACACCAGGGCCCCATGTCGTTTTCGTTCATTTTTGTTATTCAAAAACATCACTTTTGTTGTCATTATTAACGACAGTCATTTTTGTTCAGTATTGTTATCATTATAGGTACCGTTTTAAACGAAGATCTTATTTTTGGTTTTGGTATTGGTATTGTTGTTGATTTCTATGAGCAACTAATATCTATCTAAATCTAAGGGAGACAGGGGAAGGGAAATTATCTATATAACTATTCTAATCTATATAGCTATAATATATATCTCTATCTAATCTATACTACCTATCTATATAAAATGTACGGGGGGGGGGAGAAGTGCAGGGAAAGGGAGAAGGTAAAATGTAGAGTATGAGGAAGGAAAGATATTGGTAATACAATGAGGGCTAGGGAGGATATTTTGTGTGCCAACAAACACCACAGTTCTGTAAACGCAACCTAACAAGCAGAGCTCTCACAGAACGGAGAGGAAAAAGCCTGGCCCTCCCATTATAAAGGGTTGCAGTGCCCTCCCCCAGAGCCCCCCTGATTAGTTGTGGGAGGCAGCAGGCATTGAGCGATCACAGAGTCCCATGAGACTGCTGGGGCCTGCTTGTGCTGCTCATTGGCCAGGGATACATCCATCAGATACTGTTGAGCTGCTTGTCCCTCCCAACACAGGCACAGGTCAAGAGTTCAACCCTTAGGACTCTGCGATGTCTGCTCCCTTCTCCCCTCTCCACATTTTCCCTCCAAAACCCAACTGCCACAGCACTAGTAATGACAACGATAACGACAATGTTGTTTTTGGTATCCTTCTCGGTTGTCATTTTCATTATTGTTATCGTTATTCTCGGTTGTCATTTTCATTATTGCAATAACAAAAACAAAAGTGACAATTTTTGTTATCGTTATTGTAATAACGAAAATGACATGCACGCCCCAGTAGGCTGCACTCCCTTCGCAGGCAACTCAATAGTCCTGGTTCCGAACCAGTTCTCCTCTCAACCTTGTAAAAGACAACCCAAGAGTCCTGGGTCCAAGTTGCCCCTCTAACCCCCACTCTCCTCACAGAGAACTCAAAAGTCCTGGTAAATATGATGTTTGTCTGTATGTGACATATGGAACAGAAGTGTGTGTGTGGAATGACAAAACAGGATTGGAAATGGAACAACAAGAAGGGAGGCTATTGGGAGTCAAAGGACAGGGAGTCATCTATGGTAAGTGGGTAAAATTATAGGACTGCTTCCTCAGATATCCCATCAGTCTTCTGAATCAGTTATTTCACTCAGAACCTTATTATTGTAACTCTTTCTAACTCCTCCTATCATTCCACTCACTTAATCCTGCACACTCTTTGTACTTTTCCCTGCCATTCCAACTATTCCACTTACTGCATCTGGTGCCTTCCTCATCATTTCACACCCTCTTGCCTTCCCTATGTACTCCCACAGATGCAACTGTGTTGTATAATTTCACAATCACTTAATTGGATGTTGAAATGACAAGAGTATTTATTTAGAAATTGGCACTGCTGTTGCTTCCATTCCTCCCAATGGTCATTCCATTGTATTCATTTCAATGCATACCCAACTTAGTTTTAATTAAACATTTGTATACGACTCTACCCAGCTTCGCTGTGCTCTGAGAGGACAGTGGAGACTAGTGGGTAAGAGGGACGGTTGTGAGCCATTAGTCACCTGTTCCATTCTCCCCAACTGAAATGAAGGGATGGAGGAAAACGAGGGTGGTGAGGGGCCAGCTCATGCCCTCCTGTCCCCAACTTCAGTGTTTCCACCAACCTGCAAAGAGGAAGAGGATTGGGCTGGGAGACGAAGGCAAAGTGTGGGTGCATGGAGCTAAGTTGTAACAATATGTGAGACTGTACAGTGTCTTTACTGCTAACATGGCACGGAAGTTAAGACGGGAGCCTTAACTTACAATTTCCATGCTTTTCTGTGCAGTATTGAATTTGCAAGAGCCTTAATTCTTCTTGTAAAACCGGGGCTTTTTGATTATGGAACATCCAAGTTTTTTGTTAAATAATACAATGTAATGGAGAAAATTTATCCTGCTGGCACAGTAGAATACTGAGCAGCATAACTACTATGGGAGCAAAGCTTTGGGGAGGCTAAAGTGGAAGAGCTGTTCCTTTCCGTTTAAAAGGTTGTTACTTCCTTCAAATAGCAAGCAAGGCGAAGCTGAATTTTTACTGGTAGCTCTGTGCTTTACTAAGAATTCAACAACTTTGGTTTGGTTTAAGCATTGCAAACTTCAAAAAACTGGTCTCTGATCTCTCTAGCTCATGGATTGTACAGGAGTCTTCTACTCTACCCCCCACTGTTAGAGATCTTTTCCTTGTGCAACACTGGCCATTCTGCTTTCTATAAGGACCTTCCCCTGTACAGGACCCTCTAGCTAGTTCACTCCTTGTACAGGGCGCCCTGATTATGCTGTGCCCATGTACAGGACCCTTCGTCTGGCGTAATGCTGCCCATCCTTCAGCTCTTCCCCAGCACAATTATTGCCAGTATTTTGCAGCTCTCTGTCTCTACAAGACTCCCCACTTTACTCCCCCTTGGATAGGGCTCCCTTTCTTGTGCACCATTGCCCACTCTGCAGACCTCCCCCTGTTCTGGGTTCCATATTCTGTATCCGGTGGAGCTGGGAGAGCAGGGCAGGCTGCCTGAGCCGCTGCCTGGAACCTTGTTAATTTCACTTACTTCCCGGAGCGACGAGCCGGGATTCTGCGGAATGGGGGCAGAGCCAGGGACCTGCGGGGATGAAGAGCAACCGGTGAGCCCTTCTGCTCTGGGGAGCAGGGCGGGATGCCCGAGCCGCTGCCTGGAACCTTGTTAATTTCACTTAACTGCCAGAGTGACGAGCCGGGACGCCAGGGAACTGCGGGAATAAAAAGTATTGGTTCCCTGCGGGCGCGAACCAAAAGGCAAGAGCACAAGGGTATTGCCCTTGTGCACAGCCCTTGGAGCAGTCCGGAGCTAGGAGTCCCCCTTCTTATACGTTTGTGCTGGAGCACTGGGTCCTTTGCAAGACCTGACCCGATAGGTGGACATTGGCTGTGTGCTCCTTGTGGAAGGGGTTGAAGTAGGAGTAAGGGCATCGTATTAACACGGAGCTGGAGATCGGCTCGTCTTCTGTACTACAGTCATTTCCCTGGGGAACTGAGTGATTCGGAGAACCAGGGGTACAGATAGTGGCCCTGAGGGAAGGGAGGCATAAACAGCGGCTGTCTCTGGGACTAAGTGACAGTATTTTAGCCGGAAATTGAGTGGAGATGGGAGAGAAAAGAGCCAGGGGCGAGGGATCACCGTTTGGTGGCCCCACGGAATCTCCAAGATCCAAATGTCCAAAAATAGATCTCCCCCTAAGAGTAGGGTCCCCCCCATTGTTACTATCTAATAGATTTCAGTGCCTGCAGCGACTGGATGAACAGGTGGTCCAGGATATAGAGGCCACTTGCCAACAGTCTGAGGGAGATGGGAACCTGCCCCAGTGTAAGAAGCCCCAGGTGGATGATAGTTCTACTAGTTTTTCCCCGGATTTATCAGTGGCAGAGGCACTCAAGTCTCAGTGCCATCTGATAAGTAAAACTCAGTCTTCTATTTGCGAGCATAGCTGATGCTAACTAAGCCCTTCTCTGGATCAGAGAGCAACTGGCTGAGGTTTTACATAAACTGGATGCTGGTCAGCCCGTTATAAAGGTTGAGGAGGGGCCCCCGAGAAAAGCTCCCCCAGGTGATCTGGATTGTCAGCCAACTGGGAGAGAAAGGACAGCTATGTTAGCAATAAGCCATAGACGTGTGACCTTACTTGAGCGGCATCTACTACTGCCCAGTGCTATGTGGGTTAAGGCTCGGCCTTTGGGTAATGGGCTAATACCACGGTGGGACGAGGTAGGTGATGTTGTCTGAAACCTCTCTCTACTGCTGCGCATCAAAGTTAACCCTGGGGAGGTAGTGGGTGTGACTCGGTTGAGAAGTTCTAGTAAATCCCTATGTTACAGGTTATTATTTAAATCAATGTTACTCCCGGGAAAAATGTTTAAAGCTAGGAAAAGGCTGGGCAAAGGTGTCTCTATTGGCAGAGCTTACATGACAGGTGGAGGGACTGACTCCGCCGCTGATTCAACATCTCTCATACAGTTGTCCTCCCCAAATAGGGTGAATCTGGGTGTTCGCTGCCAGGGGGAGGGGTTAGGGATTACACCTGGGCCGGCCCCCATTCGGACTGTTTTTACTGACCTTGAGGGTATGGATATGCATGCGACTCCTACATCATTGGGAACAAGTCAGCAGGTGAAGAAAGGACCCCAGGCAGGGACCTTAGAAGCACGTATGCCTTTGGTATGCAGGCGAGCCAACTCCCATAAGAGGGTCCCAGAGGGGGGACAGTCTGGGATTATGGAGACTGAGGGGGTTGTGGAGTTGTTGGTTAATGGAGGTGTAGATCAGGCTCAGCCCTGTCTGGTGGATGCCAGTCAGAGTGCCAGCCAAGGGACATTAGGAAAGACTGCAGCTTATCCCAAGACACAAGGAGGTCAATTGCTGGTAGTAAAGAAAGAATGGGCTAGGTCCCAACTGGATTCGTTCCAGTTGCAGCTTCAGTGTTTAAAACAGGACTATAAAAAGCTCCTTAGAGATAAGAAATTTCTTTTTTATGCAAAAAAATGGGCAGAACTAACCTCAACAGCATGAATTGGGGATAGCAAAGCATTCTGGAAATGATTTAATAGAATAATCCAGAGCCCAGGGGATGCTGGTCCCTCCTGGGTTCCCAATTCCAGTTGGGAGCAGTTCTTTGGGGATCTGTACAAGGTACGGGACGTGGCTCCTCTGGGTAGCTTGAATGGCAGTCCAGAGGTGGTCCAGTCCCCTATTGAGCTGCATCCCTCCAAAATAGTGAGGATGATTATGGCCCTAAAGGACAACAAGGCCCTTGGCCCGGATGGGCTTTCAGCTGAAGTGCTGAAGGCGGCCCCACAGTGGTGGGCGTTAATTCTCTGTCGGGTCTTCAATATGATTTTCCAGGGGGGGCCGGTCCCGCGGAGTTGGGGAGCAAGTTGGATTGTCCCTATCTTTAAGAAGGGTAACAGGAAGGATCCGAGCTGCTACAGGCCTATAAGTCTTCCGCCCGTAGTGGGAAAGCTTTTTTCAACCATTGTCTGCCAGCATCTTCAGGAGTGGGCAGAAAGTAAGGGACTAATATCCCCAAGAGCAGTTTGGTTTCAGGGCCAGTAGGTCTACAACCGATTGTGCCTTCATTATTTTTATTATATTTATTTATTTATTTCTTGCATTTGTACCCCGCCCCTCCTGACAACAGTTCAGGGCGGCTTCCAAACGTCATAAAACAAATAGAAAACACATATAAACAATTTAAAATACTCAGACAAATTAAATACTTTAAAACAGGGCCCCGGGATACAACTTAAACATTAAAACAATAGACAGGGTAGGGGAGATGAACAAAAACCCNCCAAAAGGCCTGGGCAAACAACCAGGTTTTACAACACCGCCGGAATGACAACAGGCTTGGGGCCAGGCGAGCTTCCTCTGGAAGGGAGTTCCAAAGGTGCGTTCCGGCCACCGAGAATGCCCTCTCCATTGTGGCCCCCCACTTTACGTGGGGGACCTCCAGAAAGGCACCCCCGGCCAACCGCAGGAGCCGCTATGGGGCACGGAGTGCGAGGCGATCCCTGAGGTACGAGGGGCTGAGACTGTGAAGGGCCTTATAGATCAACACTAAAACCTTGAACCTAGCTCGGCACGCTATTGGCAACCAATGCAGAGTCCGGAGCACAGGTGTAATGTGTTCCCGATGACCCGTCCCCATAAGGAGATGAGCCGCCGCATTCTGCACTAGCTGCAGCCTCCGAACCAGGAACAAGGGAAGTCCCACGTAGAGTGCGTTGCAGTAGTCCAGCCTCGAGGTGACGAAGGCATGGATGAGGGAGGCCAGGTTCGGGATGGAGATGAACGGATGCAGCCTACGCACCAGATACAACTGGCGGAAGGCAGCCTTAGAGACTGCCTCCACCTGCCACTCCAGGCGGAGGTCTGCATCCAATATCACCCCCAGACTTCGGACCTGCTGAGCTATCGGAGGGCGAACTCCCCCAATCAGGGGAGCCACTACCTCCCTCGCTCTCCCCACCAACATCACCTCTGTCTTATGGCACATCTGATCTCAAAGTATATTAGAATAAGAGCCAGAAAGCTGTTTATGGCCTTTGTAAACTACGCAAAGGCCTTTGACTCCGTACCATGAGAGAGGTTATGGAGTAAACTGAAAGGGTATAGTATAGATTCCACCCTCTTGGCTATAATAGAGGCTATTCACGAAAATAATGTGGCCAGAGTAAGGGGTCGGCCTCCGACTCCTGCGGGTGCCGCAATTCCAATAAACAGAGGTGTTCGCCAGGGTTGTCCCCTGGCACCTCTCCTTTTTAACCTCTATGTGGCTGATTTGGTGGCTGCACTTAAGAGTAGCAACCCACACCCGCGAAAAATTCAGGACTACCAACTGTATGCACTCCAGTATGCGGGCGACCTGGTCCTTTTTGCCCAAACTGAAAATCCCGTAATGGCTGCTCTGAGCCCTTTATTAGAGTACTCCACTGTAAATGGCCTTGAAATAAATGTAGATAAGTCAGATTATGATAGCAGGGAGCAGATTTCATCCCCAAAAGTGGGTAGTGCAGGGTTATTCCTTTGAGGTGGTGAAGGTTTTTTCGTATTTGGGGATCTTCTTCATCCCGAAGGGCACATGGTTGCAGCATACTAACTTTAGAGCCCGGGTGGCCAAGGCTGCAGCAAAGGTGATTCTGAAAGTCTATAATGCCTCATATGGACTATCCATCTCAGCAACGTTAAAGGCTTTTCAGGCCAAAGTGCATGCTATGTTAACTTTCGGGTCAGAAATAGCTACTAATTCAGAGTGTTTGGTCCTGGAATGGGTCCAAAATTTCTTCCTTAGAAGGATTCTTAGGGTGGGGGCCAATATGCCTGGTGCAGTTGCCCGGGCAGAACTGGGAGTGCTCTCAATCGAGCACCACTGCAGGATGGTGTTCCTGGCGTATTGGCTCAGGACCCTGGAATATGCTCCTGATTCCCTGAAGGCGCTGTGCCTAGGGGAAAAGCTGAGGCATGAGGGAGCCCGGGATTATCCTTGGTTATGACATTTGGCGGGACTGCTAAGCCATTTGGGCTTTTCACTCCAGGGTTTTCAGGGCTACTCGATCCCCTCTATGAGAAGAGCTATAGAACAGCGGTCTAAGGATGTGGCAATGCAGGAGGATCTTGCTGCTCTCAGGGGATGGAAGGTAGCTCCCACCCTGGCCATAAGTAAGATTCGGTTCAGAAGAGAACCATACCTGGATATCCTGCGTAACAAACAATTGAGGCGTCACTATACATTATTACAATTTGAGCTGGTTCAATCTGCAGTTGTTGAGGGCAGGTTCGCCAAGATTCCCCATGAGGATCGCAAATGTTTGTGCTCCCTGGCAGAATTCGAAACAGGGGAGCATATTCTTTTTAGGTGTCCCTACTATATTCATCTGAGGGAGTCCTGGTTGAGCCCAGTGTTGGGGGGTAAGAAGGTTAGTCATTTGGACTCGCTTATATATTTGACCAATCTGTCACAGCCCGAAGACCTTTGTTCTGTTGCTACCTTCCTTCCTCTGGCAGCCAAAAGGCGGGTTAAAATTTGTAATTATTTGTTTAGATCAAGAAAGCCCAGTAGTCAATAGATTGTCTTGGATAACTAACCGGAGCTATGGCTTAGCAGGTAGATGGGTGATTTTTCTGGATCTGTCAATATAATCTACAGGTTACCTTGGATGCCCCTTATTCTATGATCACTTTTGCCACTTATTTATGATGACTGATAACGATTAGTTTGTGTATGTTGTATTGTGTGTTTTATATTTTATACTTCTGCCATGGTATGTGCTGTTTTTGGTTTGTGTATTTGTTTGGCCATGGCGAAAGCTGGTGCTGAATAAAGATATGACTATGACTATTCTGTATCCCCAATAAAGCTGTTCCCTGTAAAGTGCTCCCCCTGTGCATGGCTTCCACTATAGAAGCTATTTACAGAGGCTTGACCCCTACTCTCTCCCCTCAATGTCTCTGCCTCCCGGCCACATGGTGCACACTTAACTCAGTTAGTGGCCTCTGGAGGGTTAGTTGTCAGCTTCCCCCTGCTGGTCACTCCCCGCCGTCCAGCTGCTGCTGAATGCCTCCGCTGAATGCTGCTTCCCAGCTCTGAGTTATCCTGGCCTCTTGGCTCCACATCTCCAGCACTTTTGCTTCTCAGCTGTGATTTTCTCAACTGCCCTGCACGGCAGCCACTTCCGTCCAGATGCATCCTGTCCCACTCGGCCAGCGGCTCCCTTTTTTGTTTTTGTTTTTTTGTTTAAGAGCCCCGCCGTCACTTCTCATAGGAGGATTGAAACCTCCATAAAGAGCCATCAGCCTTTACTGTGAGTTTGGAACAGGAGACTCTTGTCCACCCTGTCAACAGACGATAAATTCTCCACAGCCATCCACTAGTGTACCATGGTATGCAGACGAAGAGCCACAGTACATGGGGGTGGGGAGAGATCTCTTTTGACTAGTGGGCAGGCATTCATAGTCCAAAAAATGGGTCATGACTTTGGATGTTCCCCACCCCCGATCTCTGACTTGTACAAACAGATAACTTGCATTGTCGTATGGACTGTTATATCCCATGTGCCACACTGGGGCCACATGGGATATAGTTATCTTTGGCAGATATGGAATTAGTACGAATTGCTGCTCCAGGCAAATACATACACAAGCAACCGTACAGCTTATATTTAATGAATATAAATACACTTTCTGTGAGGAGATTTCCTCTGCAAACTATCATGGGGATAGAGGGCCTACATTTGGTGTTGGATTTGGCCAGAGACAGATTAGGGATACTGCTGATATACTGGGCACCCACCTGTATGGCAGCTTCCCTATCCGCACTGGCCGAGCTGGTGTCGGGGGTGGTCTTGCGGTCCCTCAGGGCACTAGTCCTGGGGGACTTCAATATCCATGCCGACACCAGTCTTGGAGGGGCAGAGCGCGAGTTCATGGCTGCCATGGCAACTATGGCCCTGTCTCAGAGGATGGTGGGCCCCACACATATTGGAGGACATACCCTAGACAAGATATTTTGCACAGGCCTTGAGACTGGGGATCCGTTAGTGGGGGAGGTGTCAGCAGAGTCCTTGTCATGGACAGATCATTATCTCCTCCGGGCTGGTATCCTGGCCACCAACAATGCAGGTCCCTGTGGTATATGGAGGAGCTGCGGCGGATGAAGCGGGAAGGGTGGCGGTTAGAGCAACGGTGGTGTCACTCGCCTGCTGAAGTTGATCAATTGCGGCACAGAGTCTGGTTGCATACCTATGTCATGGCGGTGCGGGCAGCAAAGAAAGTTTTTTTTGCTGCCGTCATTGTGTCTGTGAAGTTTCGCCCAGCGGAGCTTTTTCAGATGGTGAGTGGGCTGGTCAGTCTGGCCTCCCTCTGTCTGGATTTAGAGTAATTGAATGCCCGCTGTGATTTTTTTGTGGACTTTTTTGCAGATAAAATCGCTCAGATCCACCACAGTTTTGACATGACATTTTTAACAGTGGGTGAGCCAGAGGCAGTAGGAGCCCCACCTTGTCCTGTTTTGTGGGATGAATTTCAGGATGTATTACCCTCAGACACGGGGGATGTTATGGGGACTGCTCGAGCTACTTACTGTGAATTAGATCCATGTCCATCCTGGCTAGTCAAGGCCAGCTGGGAGACATTAGGGCCGCTGCTGGCAGGGATTGTCAACTCCTCCCCTGGGGGAGTGCCGGACTGCCTTAAGGAGGCGCTGGTGAGGCCCCTGCTCAAGAAACCATCATTGCACGTTGACGTCCTGGCCAGCTATCGGCTGGTCTCTAACCTTCCCTTTTTAGGGAAGGTTATTGAACGGGTGGTGGCTCGGCAGTTGCAGGAGCACCTGAGCCAGATTAACTTTCTCGATCCCTTGCAGTCCGGTTTTTGTCCTGGATATGGCAAGGAGACTGCAGTTGTGGCCTTGGTCAAAGACCTCTCCCGTGATTTGAACCGGGGTCGTTTGACCCTGTTGATCCTATTAGATCTCTCTACTGCATTTGATACTGTTGACCATGAGTTGTTGGTGACTTGGCTGTGGGACTGAGCAGGCATTGGCGGGAATGTTCTTGAGTGGTTCCGCTCCTTCCTGGCTGGGAGAGTCCCAGCGTGTGGTCCTGAGTGATTTTTCATCTTCTCCCCGGGGCCTCACATGTGGAGTCTCACAGGGTTCTATCTTGTCCCCTCCCTTTTTCAATGGGTATATGCAGCCTTTGTGGGGGGGATTGTTAGGGAGTTTGGCATACAGTGTCATCAGTATGCTGACGACACCCAGCTTTATCTCTCCTTTTCATCCAACTCAGGCTCGGCAGTCTCGGTGCTTACCCGGTGCTTGGCAGCTGTGGGAGATTGGATGAGGGCGAGCCATCTGAGGTTAAATCCAGACAAGATGGAGGTGATGGTCGTGGGGAAGGCCAGGGGAGTGGTGGCTCCCATCATTGATGGGGTCCGTCCTACCCTGGTATCTTGGGCTCGGAGTCTGAGGGTGCTCCTGGACCCACAGCTCTGCCTGGATGTCCAGGTGGTGACTGTGGTGAAAGGGGCATTTCACCACTTACATCTGGTGTGTCAGCTTCAGGGCCCAATTCAAGGTGTTGGTGTTGACCTTTTAAAGCCCCTACCTGCAGGACCGCCTCACTGTCTGGATCCTGGATCGGCCCCTGCAGTCAGCCAGGGGTGCCCTCCTCAAGGTCCCCCAGGTCTCTCAGGTGTTGACCTTGCAGAGGGCGTTTTCTGTGGCCATGCCATGGCTGTGGAACTCCCTCCCGTTGGAGGTCCACCTGATTACCGACCTCCCCTCTTTCCATAGACAGTGTAAGACCTGGCTGTTCCGCCGCGGTTTTCCCAAAGGAGAGGGGGTGGGTGGGTTGGGTTAGGGTGGGGGGGAGTATTTTGTATTCTGTTTTAATAGTATTTTAATTGTATTACTGCTGTTTTAAATTGTTTTGATATGTTGTTAGCTGCCCCAAGATGCTTTTAGCAGGAGGGGGCGGCATACAAATTTTATAATAAAAAAAATGACATCTAGGTATTAGCAGCTGAGTAGCAGCCTAAAAACTGTTGCATAAAGGAGTGTTTCAACAAACCCATTTAGTGCACAGGTAATTTCATTTGCTGTCCATATAAGTGTTTATGGACACAAGGTCTTAAATATATGCCTGTATTTTCCTGCAAGAAAGACACAATAGCAGGCTTGTTTCTTCCCTGCCCCTGCTCCACCATTCTACGGCAGCTAACCAATGAAGGGTCTACTATTTTTTTAAGTACAATTGTTTATTTTCTCCCTTCTTGTGTTCTAGTTTTGTTTTCCCTGGCATCTGATGGAACAATCTGTACTGTTGTTGGGGTGGTGAGATGACCTCAATAACCTGGTGTTAAGGTCAGAGTCTAGTCTTCCTGACTGGAATAACAGGTCTCGAACTTCCATTTGTCCTGGAAGTACCAAAAACTGGGCCAAGAGATTAAACTTTCCCCCTTTACGTTGTGTGGCCCTGTTCACAAAGGAACTGCCAGAACTGGGGAAAAGAAGCAGCTGTTTTGTAAAGGACAGGTTGGTGGGCTGAAAACATTACTCAAATACTATATCATTGAGCCAACAGTAGTTTAAATGATGCTAACAAGCAGAAGATCTTGCTGCTGACATATATTAGGAGATGCACAACTGATCAATTAATGTGGGGAAATCACCACTATTTCTGACCAGTCCCACAGCTGTACTCCATCTATGACTCAGGAGTTAGAGGTGTGCACCAGGGACTCATGTCATTTTTTGTTTTTATTATTTAAATCTGTCATTTTCATTTTCAAAAATATCAAAATTTCATTTTTGTTTTTGCTTTCGTTTTTGCTTTCCATTGATTTAAATGGAAAACACATTTTCAGCTGCAACGTTTTTGTTTTTCATTATATTTGGATGAAACTGGGGTGGGGTGGGGTGTGTTGTACTGCAAATTGAAGTGTACCAAATTCCAGAAAGATTGGATAAAAGAATCAGATTTTATACGCAGTTGAATGATGCTATTTTGCAAAAATCTGCATATATATTCCTGTTTGTCTCCCATCTACTGTGGATGAAATTTAACAAGATTACACCCCTCCCCAAATTTACTATCTTTCAGAAGGATTGGATAAAGGGTCCTGGTGGTATATGCAATTAACCTGTAAATGTATGTCTGAGGTGGGGTGGGGTGTGTTGTACTGCAAATTGAAGNACCACAGTTTTGACATGACATTTTTAACAGTGGGTGAGCCAGAGGCAGTAGGAGCCCCACCTTGTCCTGTTTTGTGGGATGAATTTCAGGATGTATTACCCTCAGACACGGGGGATGTTATGGGGACTGCTCGAGCTACTTACTGTGAATTAGATCCATGTCCATCCTGGCTAGTCAAGGCCAGCTGGGAGACATTAGGGCCGCTGCTGGCAGGGATTGTCAACTCCTCCCCTGGGGGAGTGCCGGACTGCCTTAAGGAGGCGCTGGTGAGGCCCCTGCTCAAGAAACCATCATTGCACGTTGACGTCCTGGCCAGCTATCGGCTGGTCTCTAACCTTCCCTTTTTAGGGAAGGTTATTGAACGGGTGGTGGCTCGGCAGTTGCAGGAGCACCTGAGCCAGATTAACTTTCTCGATCCCTTGCAGTCCGGTTTTTGTCCTGGATATGGCAAGGAGACTGCAGTTGTGGCCTTGGTCAAAGACCTCTCCCGTGATTTGAACCGGGGTCGTTTGACCCTGTTGATCCTATTAGATCTCTCTACTGCATTTGATACTGTTGACCATGAGTTGTTGGTGACTTGGCTGTGGGACTGAGCAGGCATTGGCGGGAATGTTCTTGAGTGGTTCCGCTCCTTCCTGGCTGGGAGAGTCCCAGCGTGTGGTCCTGAGTGATTTTTCATCTTCTCCCCGGGGCCTCACATGTGGAGTCTCACAGGGTTCTATCTTGTCCCCTCCCTTTTTCAATGGGTATATGCA
The DNA here is from genome assembly GCA_003113815.1 of Sphenodon punctatus. NCBI lineage: Eukaryota > Metazoa > Chordata > Lepidosauria > Sphenodontia > Sphenodontidae > Sphenodon > Sphenodon punctatus. Next base: position 3,949,997 of record QEPC01003194.1, read on the forward strand.
GCCTTTGTGGGGGGGATTGTTAGGGAGTTTGGCATACAGTGTCATCAGTATGCTGACGACACCCAGCTTTATCTCTCCTTTTCATCCAACTCAGGCTCGGCAGTCTCGGTGCTTACCCGGTGCTTGGCAGCTGTGGGAGATTGGATGAGGGCGAGCCATCTGAGGTTAAATCCAGACAAGATGGAGGTGATGGTCGTGGGGAAGGCCAGGGGAGTGGTGGCTCCCATCATTGATGGGGTCCGTCCTACCCTGGTATCTTGGGCTCGGAGTCTGAGGGTGCTCCTGGACCCACAGCTCTGCCTGGATGTCCAGGTGGTGACTGTGGTGAAAGGGGCATTTCACCACTTACATCTGGTGTGTCAGCTTCAGGGCCCAATTCAAGGTGTTGGTGTTGACCTTTTAAAGCCCCTACCTGCAGGACCGCCTCACTGTCTGGATCCTGGATCGGCCCCTGCAGTCAGCCAGGGGTGCCCTCCTCAAGGTCCCCCAGGTCTCTCAGGTGTTGACCTTGCAGAGGGCGTTTTCTGTGGCCATGCCATGGCTGTGGAACTCCCTCCCGTTGGAGGTCCACCTGATTACCGACCTCCCCTCTTTCCATAGACAGTGTAAGACCTGGCTGTTCCGCCGCGGTTTTCCCAAAGGAGAGGGGGTGGGTGGGTTGGGTTAGGGTGGGGGGGAGTATTTTGTATTCTGTTTTAATAGTATTTTAATTGTATTACTGCTGTTTTAAATTGTTTTGATATGTTGTTAGCTGCCCCAAGATGCTTTTAGCAGGAGGGGGCGGCATACAAATTTTATAATAAAAAAAATGACATCTAGGTATTAGCAGCTGAGTAGCAGCCTAAAAACTGTTGCATAAAGGAGTGTTTCCACAAACCCATTTAGTGCACAGGTAATTTCATTTGCTGTCCATATAAGTGTTTATGGACACAAGGTCTTAAATATATGCCTGTATTTTCCTGCAAGAAAGACACAATAGCAGGCTTGTTTCTTCCCTGCCCCTGCTCCACCATTCTACGGCAGCTAACCAATGAAGGGTCTACTATTTTTTTAAGTACAATTGTTTATTTTCTCCCTTCTTGTGTTCTAGTTTTGTTTTCCCTGGCATCTGATGGAACAATCTGTACTGTTGTTGGGGTGGTGAGATGACCTCAATAACCTGGTGTTAAGGTCAGAGTCTAGTCTTCCTGACTGGAATCACAGGTCTCGAACTTCCATTTGTCCTGGAAGTACCAAAAACTGGGCCAAGAGATTAAACTTTCCCCCTTTACGTTGTGTGGCCCTGTTCACAAAGGAACTGCCAGAACTGGGGAAAAGAAGCAGCTGGTTTGTAAAGGACAGGTTGGTGGGCTGAAAACATTACTCAAATACTATATCATTGAGCCAACAGTAGTTTAAATGATGCTAACAAGCAGAAGATCTTGCTGCTGACATATATTAGGAGATGCACAACTGATCAATTAATGTGGGGAAATCACCACTATTTCTGACCAGTCCCACAGCTGTACTCCATCTATGACTCAGGAGTTAGAGGTGTGCACCAGGGACTCATGTCATTTTTTGTTTTTATTATTTAAATCTGTCATTTTCATTTTCAAAAATATCAAAATTTCATTTTTGTTTTTGCTTTCGTTTTTGCTTTCCATTGATTTAAATGGAAAACACATTTTCAGCTGCAACGTTTTTGTTTTTCATTATATTTGGATGAAACTGGGGTGGGGTGGGGTGTGTTGTACTGCAAATTGAAGTGTACCAAATTCCAGAAAGATTGGATAAAAGAATCAGATTTTATACGCAGTTGAATGATGCTATTTTGCAAAAATCTGCATATATATTCCTGTTTGTCTCCCATCTACTGTGGATGAAATTTAGCAAGATTATACCCCTCCCCAAATTTACTATCTTTCAGAAGGATTGGATAAAGGGTCCTGGTGGTATATGCAATTAACCTGTAAATGTATGTCTGAATATAACATCTTTGTAGTTCAACCAGTGAACATGAAATTTGGCAGGGCACTATCTCACACTTTCAGGATCATCTCTGCCAAATATCAGAAATATGTGATAAGGGGTTCCAATTCTATATGTCTGCACAGCATATGCAGAGAAGGAGCCTATGCCAGGAATACTCTTACATGTCAGTGTGATATAAGATCAGTTTGTGATGCCAATTGGCCAGCAGAAATGTCAACCAGATATCCTCATTCTGTGCTGCGACCATCCCAAATTCTCTCCCCCACTTGTTACTGGGAAGTCGGAAAGCATCTGTTTAGGAAAGAGCCAACAGAGATTCCCTTATGTCCTCTGTCACAGTGCTGCAGGATGTGATTGTGGTGATAATTGGTCAGCGTGGATGTGTAAACTATGTCGCCTGACTTCTGGGATGCTATCCCCAAAGTCCCAGTTATGTCCCTTCTATGTCCGCCTCGGGACTGCCCCCTATGCCCGCCTCGAAGCCACTACCAATTGGACTTGTAAAGCTGGAAGCATGCAGTAATTGGTCAGTGAATGTGTCTGTTTGTCTGTTGGGTTTCTCCCCATACTCCCTCCTACAGCCTCCCTCTCCCTGCCATGCCAGGTCCTGCCTCTGACTGGCACTGCATTTGCTGCTCTTTATCTGAATAATGGTCTTCAAGGGGACATCTTCAATTGCTTATAAAATTGGGTCCATTTATTATATTGTCCTGTAATTTGGCAAAGCTGACAGGGAAGGTATGTGATAAATTTCTGCCAAATTAAACAGGATGGAATATAAAAATGTTACAACCGGAAATGTATTTTCAGGTTAATAGCTTATAACATCAGGACACTTTATCCACTTTTTCTGAAATTTGGCAGGATTGGTACACTAGTGGAGGGACATAATTTTCCCATGTTTCATTCAAATTGGATGGAAAATAAAAAAAGTTGTAGCCAGGAATATGTATATGGAGCTTAAAATTACAATGTTCAATTGCTTCTAGAATTGATCCCTTTAAGCCAGTCTTTTCAAAATGTGGTACATATAGTGCCCTATATTGGGGGGGTACAATCTCCCCAAGTTTCATAAGAATTTAATAAGAAACAAAAAAAATTATATTCAGAAATAAGTTTGTGTTTCCCCATTATTTCAAAAACAAAATTTCATTTTTGTTTTTGCTTTCATAATGATTATTTGTCATTTTCGTTATTACAATAATGAAAATTAAAATCACAATTTTCATTTTTGTTATAATAATGAAAATGAAATGCACACCCCTATCAGGAGTCTCCAATTCAATGGGTGTGAGCTGGGGTGTGGCTTGTGAGAGTGTTACTAACACCTCACTGAAATACTGGAAATGGAGCATTTCCAAACAAGCAAGCAAAACTTGAAAGTTACCCAAACAAAATATTGATTCTTCTTGGTTACCGAACCTTTTGCAGCCAAATTTCCAGCTCACCCCTCCAGCCCAGTATACTGACGTCTTCGTGGTGATTTGTTCCTTTTGAATTCTTGACAAATAGTTAGTATAAAATTAACTCACTTTTTTGGCTAACCTTCTGTTCTTTGGTGTACAGGCAGTGGGGCAGCTAAATGGGGATCAATTACTCTGATATCCTTGGGACAAGAGAAATATCTCTCAAAAGTCTGTACTCTTGTAAAAAGTGGGTTTTTTTTATAAGTGATACTTTGACTTTGAAGTGACACCACCTCACCAGTGGTAACATTATGCTGCTTTGAAATGGTTGTTTGACCATAGGGTGGGTTTCTTCTATGGACATCTTGAAGAAAAAACCCACCCAAATATTGGTTTGGCTAATGGCTCTATTGCTGAGAGCTTTCCCACCTAGAGCATTCAAGACTCAAGTTCTTTTCACATCTTGTATTAGATGTTGAGATGCTCACGATCATGACACAAGAGATAACTATGAGTTTTCTTCTAAGGTTACATGTAATGTTATTGTTATTGAGTAGCTATTGCTAATGGTTTTTGTTAATTACCACCTACAGATCTGAGGGGTTGTGAGAGGAGGTAGCCCTCGAAAGGTTAGACAGCAATGGCTTTTATACTACATGAAAGCTCTTGCATGACAGTCCTCTGACCCTGATTCTCAGTATTGTGGCATCCATCAAAGTTCAGTCTCTGCTCTCCTCTTATAGCCATGTCCTGGAAAACGCAGCAACATAATTTGACTCATGATTTGGCCTCTTCTGCTGGTATTAACAAGAATGGAGTCAACGGGTTTTTCTACAGTCCGTTGTAGCATCACCTCCTGAATGCTATGGGTTAGGCATTGCCCACATTTATCTAACCATACAATAGGCTGTAGAGTGAACAAATTATCTCTATTGGGTCTTCTGCTTTCAACAAAGAAGAAACTTGCAATGAAGGTACAGGGCTCCAGTGCCACCAGTTTTACACTCCTTGTCCTCCCCCTGCTGACATTTATATTCCTACACAGATGACAGTGCCTGCAAGAGTACTGATTGGAAACATAGTTGGATCTTGGTTAAGCACCTTCCTTGTTTGACCCTCACAACGTATCTGTACTTATTAATGTTTTTTCCTCCATCTGCTACAAATTGTGGTTGGAGGCAGGGACAGGACCAAGTGTTAATATTAAAGGGCAGGGAGCTGATTTAATGTGGTAACAGGAGAGGAAGGAGACTGTTACTTTGGAGGATCATTGTAACCAAGCCAAGCACGTGCACTTGAGACCTCGCATCTTCATGAATGTTAGACCCCTTGTCTCTCCCTCTGTTTCCCTTTAAGTCTCTCCCCCAGCTCCTGTCTCTCAGATTGTAAGGGGCAGGGACCATGTCTATTTTATTACTTTGTAAAGTGCCAGGTACACTGCTGGCGCTATATAAATGTTTGTTAATAATAATAATAATAATTGTCTCTGGACTACAAAACCAAACCTGAGTCTGGCATGCTGTTCTGAATGCACCTTACTTAAGTAGCTGCAAGGGTGTAGCTACCATGGTGCGGGGGGGCTCAGTTTCACCCAGACCCGTGCCTGTGGGGGCCCATGGCCGGCCCGAGCATTATGGCTCGGCTGCGAGGGGGCCCACCCACCGCCGCCGGCCACCCTTGCAGTTGCTGCCTGCTGCTTCCCCTCCTCTGCAGCTTGGCGAGGGGCTCTCCTCGCCACTCTAGAAGCTGCAGAGGGGAGGAAGCAAGCGGCAGGCGGTAAGGAAACTTTTTTTTTTCCTTTTTATATTGCCCATGCCGGGTCCTGGCCCCCGGGGAGGGAAAGCAGTGTAGCGCTGCAGCTCACCTCCTCTCCCTCCCCGGCGGGGCTAGGACGCAGCGCAGGCAATTAAAAAAAAACCAACCAACTGCCCACAGACTCTTTGCAGAGGCGGCGTTGCTCCAGGAACTTGCACTGCCTCCCTGTGCACCTGCAAACCCAGTCCCAGTGTGGACTCTGCAGGGACTGGGTTTGCAGGCGCAGGGAGGTAGCACGCAAGTTCCTGGAGGAGCAATACCGCTACCGTGCAATGGGGACCCCGGGGCCCAGCCTCAGGTTAGTGGCGTGTGCCCCCCCACCTGCCCCATGCCCCCTTACCTCCTGCCCCCCAGCCTGCAGTGTGCCCCATCCCCCTTCCCTCCTGTCCCACCCTCAGCCTGCCTCATCCGCCTTCCCCCCTGCCCTCCCAGCTTGCCCCCACTCCCCTTCCCTCCTGTCCTCCCAGCCTGCCCTCCTGCCCCCAGCCTGCCCCCACTCC
>QEPC01003194.1:3956427-3968941 GCA_003113815.1 Sphenodon punctatus
TTTTACTCAGCAGCAAGGAGTTCCCAGTGTAAACTAATGTTCTGCCCATCACATCTTAATACTGAAAACTCTTTGTTGCTGGATTTTTGGAGGCTCCGCCTACAATGTACAAGCCCCTCCCTTGAGCTCTGCCAGCCATAAGGTTCCGCGTGGCGCTGAGACAGATGCCAGGGACGGGCAGACCACCTCCCCTCCCTTAAGCCCCACCCACTTTGGGTTTTCAGAGCACGCGCGCATGCTTTGCACGCGCACACATGAGGGGCCCATAACTAAGGCTTGAGCCTGGGCCCTTCTCAACCTTGCTACGCCCCTGAGTCGCTATGACCTATTCTGATCATCACAAACTACCTGGATTATTCTGTCCTTTTCCCCCTTACATTTTCTCTACATGAAGAGTCCCACTTTTTTCCATTTTAATACTAAAAACTGGCTGCATCTCTCCATAAGACCCTCTTGTGGTGTGCTCCTTTTTTACTGGGGTTTTAACAGCTATTGGATGGTGTAGCAGAGTGGAATTGGGGTCCGCTGCTATAAGTCCAGTAAGTGAGTGAGGCTCCTTTTTAAGGAAGGTACAAGCCTCCTTGAATGTCAGTTGTGGAGGGCTGTTTAAAAGAGAAGCTGCCAGCTGAATGAGGAGAGAGATAGCACCTGAGGCACAGATCAGGAGCTGGATTGCCGGACAGGTGAGGAGATGACTGCCCCAAGCCTGCAGGCTTGGCAAGGCCAAGAGAGAGAGTGGGGCTGAAGTGGTGCCACTGTCAGGGCTCCAAGGGTTACAATATTGAGATATTGGAACATACATGGTGAAAGGTGCTGACAGACCACCAGGGAATCCTAGGACAGTCACTGTAAATAAAGAGCACCTCAGACTGTGGACGAGGTTTTGGTTTGTACTGTGTATTACTATTATTATTAAATATATTTTTACCCCATCCCTCCTGCCTCTGGCACCTCGGGGCGGCTTACAATCATAAAATAGAATATAATACTATAAAATGCTATAAAACATAGCATTAAAATATCTGGCAGTCAATATACAAAAATCATCATAGTGTGCCGAAAATACAACCCCCCCACCTTCCTTTAACCCCCCCCCTCCCCCGAATGGCTGGTGGAAAAGCCATGCTTTACACTGACGTGGGAAAGCAAGGAGATCCGGGCTGAGACGGACACCCACTGGTAGTGAGTTCCACAGCACAGGTGTGACCGCTAAGAATGTCCACCTATTAGTCACCACCCGCCTCTAGAGAGGGACCTCCAGGTGGCAGCCCCTGACAATTGCAAGGGCCACCCACGAGCCCGGGAAATGAGGTGATCCCTCAGATAGCTAGGGCCCAGGCCCTTTAGGGATTTAGTCGGGTCCAGAAGACTATAGGTAGCCAGTGCAGGTCTCGGAGCACTGGTGTAATGTGCTCCCAGTGACCTGTCCCTGTAAGAAGATGGGCTGCTGCATTCTGTACCAGCTGCAGTCTCCAGACCATCACTATGGGCAACCCCATGTAGAGCGCATTGCAGTAGTCCAGCCTCATCTGTAGTTGCGCTACTACAGAGGGTTCATTTTGAGGTGTGTCTAGTTTTAGCTTGTGTTTAGCCTTGTTGTGAGTTTTACATTTTATTCTTCACCTTTCGTTTGGCGCAATATGGCCTGATGGCCACTGCGCCATTAAATTCCACTCACTCACAATGGTTCTAGAACTTTATCTTTTTACCTCTTCGGGTTTTTTTTTGTTTTTTTTTTAATTTTGTGTTTGGTGCAACATGTGGCCTTGTTGCAGCAGCCCCATAAACCTCTAGTTACCTACCTTTCCTTGGGCTTAAACCCTATGCTGTAGAAATTATCTTCTCATTTAAACTGGCCATAGCCAATGTTGGCACCATCCATGGCAGAGACTAAAAAGAACTGAGTTACAGGAATTGCTTGCAAACATCTCCAGTGAAAATTATCAATGAAATCTAACCTTCTCCTATGGCAGTCTGGCCATTTTGTACTGTACAAGTTAGTCAAACTTTAGAGTGAAGTGAATGCTAAATTCTCCTGCTCCGCGCCCCAAAATAGGTTGGTCACACTGTTTCCTATTTCTAGGCAATCGGTGTTGTGTTGTCTATCAGCTACTTACCCAAGCCGGTGACTCAGTTGTCTGGCTAGTGACCTTAGGGAGAAATGACATATAAATAGCAGAAATGAAACCTACCATCCCTCACACCCACTAATACTTTACAAAGTTGTTCAGGAAATTTATAATGCATGAGGCAGCAGCAGTACCATATTAACTTGCAGACTCCAGACATTATGCAACCTTTAGCTTTCCTAATTATGCTGTCCTTAACAATTCCTGCTGGCCTTCACACATGTGCCTGCCCTTACAAATGTGCACAATAATTCAAAGTACTTTAACCTTTACTCTATCAAAATGGAATGCTTGATTTTTTAAAAAAATAAACCGTTAAAAGCAAAATATTTTTTTAGTAGTGGTTGTTGCTTTTGAGAGACTAAGCCATCTGCATTCCAACCATTGTTCATCAAGATTTAGCTTGAGGATTCTGGAAAAGGGGGTGTGTGAAGCAAGAATTGCTAGGGACGGCTGTCAGTGGGGTTCCAGCAGTCGTACAATCCACTGTGCAGAACACCCCGTTAGATCCCGTTAAGACCACCCCCTGCACACAATCAGCATGCCCCCCTGGCCAGTGAGTATGGCAGGGTAAAGAGTGGCAGATCTCTCAATAGTACTACGCACAACACATTCTACATCCAAGCGCGTACGGGGCATTGGGGGTTGGAGGTGCAGGGGACAAGGGCAACTCCCCATTGGCCACTCAGTTGCATGGTCACTGTGGTGGCTCCCTCCGGATCCATGGCATTGCTGCAGAAACCCCTCCCCCTCACCAGTTGGACACAGAATGGTAAACACTGTTAAACACCGCCCCCCGCATCCAGCAATAATGAAAGTCCTCTCTGGCCATACAAGCACAAGTTCCCACAAAACACCCAACATCTATGTGGATGTGCCCGTCTCTAACTCAGCAGAGGCAATGCAGCAGTGGGAACCCATACTGCAACACTCATGTCGAAACCATGTGGACAGATAGTGACTTAGTAGGGCCGAAAAGGACACTGTGATGGGGGTCTGAACATGGGAAAAAGAGCCCATGCTGGTGACCCAGAGCATGAGTGGCCCCCAGTGGGATGTGTACCAGGGAGGGGGACACCATTCATCCCCTAAGAAGCAGTGCCCCAGACACGTGCCAGCGGATGCAGCAGGGCATGTGTCAGGGGCAATGATGATGTATGTGTGGATGGGTTACACAGGAAGAGGCAAGAGGGATCATGGTGATGTGATCCAGCACCACTTACATAGGGATGCACAATAGTCCCCTTCGAGAGGGGACAGTACACGATGGGGGTAAATCAAAGGATCAGTTCAGCTGGTGAAATATCCATGTGGAGTGCCAGACAAACCATACACACCACCCTGCTGGATAGTGGTTGGCAGGTATCCCCAAGGGAATATCTTAGCCCGGTCTGCTTATCTATTGCAGATAAGATCCATGCCTATCCATGCCCCTGTAGGCATGTATACCCATAGGCCTGACAGCAGATAGCAGAGGTTGGTGAGGAGGAATGCTCAGAAACCAAAAGTAATGAAAAGGTAAAATATTTATTAAGAACACACAATGGGAACAAAACCAACAGGAAACATCAAAAAAAAATCCCAACCCCCCCAAGAGTCCAATAGCATCACATCAATCATTCTTTGCAGAGGGACTCACTGCTGACTCCAGATGCCACACCCTGGTTACAAGGCATGCAACCTGATGCCGGAGCCCCCTCACATCCTTCACCAGTGCATGCTAGTATCCATCAAGTAGGGAATGAACTGCAGGAAAGAGGAGTACATCAATGTAGGAACAATATATCAACTCTCTAATAACACATTTGAGGGACATGCACTAGTATAGAGCTCCATAGCCACCGGACCTGATCAAAGGAATCAAGAGCACATGCGAGGGTGGCAACCCCAAAACCAAAACGCAACACATTTAGGGTGTCCCCCACGTACCATTAGGATGGTAGACTTGAGCCCAACAGAAAATTTCCCCCCTGGTAACACAGAAAAGCACGACCAGTGGCATTCAGCCAAATCCACAAGAAGCTCACCTTTTGAGTCCAGCTGGGTGTTCATGGCCTCCAGGAGCCTCTGAATGGACTGTAACATTTCAGGGGCTTGGCTGCCACTTCTCCTCTGTCCTGTCAATGGGGCCAGGTGCCAGCTGTTCAACATCCCCCTGTCGAAGCTGAGGGGATGCAGGAAAACAGGCAGACACCTCTTGCTCCTGGACATCAGTAACAGGGGAGGCAACGTCCCCCTCCCCAGCCATGGATTCCCGCGCATCCGATGTTCACATGGATTCATCAGGTTGCACTGCGGCTGTAAAAGGAAGTATTGGTGGACATGTCACATAGTATGTGACACAGCTCATGTCTGTGCATGTGGTTAGGGTGGCTACGTCTGTCACAGGCCACAGGGTGAGGAGGGAATATGATTAATAGTAAAAAATACAAATATGGCACCACAAACATAACAACAAAGCTCAGATCTTCATGTCAATGGGTTGGACATTAATGATGGACATGATCCATGAACACACGCACTTGCTCATCGCGCAAGTGAATGGCATGTACATGAAGCACACTGAGGTGGGAAGGTCATGGGTGCCAGGGTCCCCATGTGACCCACAAGAGCCGCCCCTGCAATGGGAATAAACCTCTCTCACCCCAAGCCAGCAGTACCACTACTAGTACTAATACTTATCATTCCAATCAATCAATGAGTTTGAGTACAAGCTTTTCGCCATGACTCCAACATACAATACACAATTATTAAAGATAAAACCTTGCACAAGCAGCAATTATATAAGAAATTATAGCAGTTACTTCCTCAGAAGATATGTTGCTATAACCATAAAATAAAATCAAAGCCCAATCAGAGTAAGGTATCAACCTCAAACAAGATAAACCTAGGGGGACTTAAATCCCCTTCTTGTGACTTCTGCTTTCAGGATAAAGAGGGCATTGAAGATAGCCTCCTCCTTGCTTTTTAGAGCACTTGGTTCCGGAACCAATGAGGGGAGGAGCTACTTTAGATCTAGTCCTAAGTGGCACACAGGAACTAGTGCAAGGAGGAACTGTCGCTGAGACACTAGGCAATAGCAATCATAATATAATCAAATTTGACATAGTTGCTGGAGGGAGGAAGTTAATTAAAAGTACAGCACTGGCTTTTAACTTTAAAAAGGTAGGCTATGCCAAAGTGAGAAAGCTTGATAGAAAGAAACTAAAAGGCTCAGTTGAAAGGACTACATGTTTNCAAAATGAGGAAGCTAGTTAGAAAGAAACTAAAAGGCACAGTTGAAAGGACTACATGTTTGCATGAGTTATGGATTCTGTTGAAAAGCACCATCTTGGAAGCCCAGATTACATGCATCCCACAAGTTAAAAAAAGGTAGCAGGAGGACTAAACGTCTACCACTGTGGCTAAAGGGAGACACAAAAGAGGCTATTAGAGCCAAAAAGGCATCCTTTAAAAAATTGAAAGCTAGCCCCAATGAGGACAATACGAAGGAGCATAAACACTGGCAACGTAACTGTAAGGTGCTTGACAAAGAAAGAATTTGAAAGGAGACTTGCTAAAGAGGCAAAAACAAATAATAAAACCTTTTTCAAGTATATCAGAGGCAGGAAGCCTGCTAAGGAGTTGGTTGGGCCATTAGATGACCAGGGAGTAAAAGGGGCACTTAGGGAGGATAAGGACATTGCAGAGAAGCTAAATGAGTTCTTTGCTTCAGTCTTCACTGCGGAGGATGTTACCCATGCTGGAACCCTACTTTGTAGGTGATGAATTGGATGAACTGTCACAAATCAGCATGACCCTGGAGGAGGGAGGTTCTAGAGCAAATTGACAAGCTTAATACAAACAAATCACCAGGGCCAGATGGTATTCACCCCAGAGTTCTGAAGGAACTCAAATGTGAAATTGCAAACCTACTAGTAGTAATTTGTAACCTAACGTTGGCATCTGGCACTGTACCTGAGGACTGGAGGGTGGCAAATGTAACCCCAATATTTAAAAAGGGATCCAGAGGTGATCCTGGAAACTACAGACCGGTAAGCTTGACGTCTGTGCCGGGCAAAATGGTGGAAACTATCATTAAGAACAGAATCACTGGGCATATTGATAAACATGGCTTAATGGCAAAGAGTCAGCATGGATTTAGCAAAGGGAAGTCATGCCTCACTAATCTCTTGGAATTCTTTGAGGGCGTAAACAAGCATGTGGACAGGGGAGACCCAGCAGATATAGTGTACCTGGATTTCCAGAAAGCTTTTGATAAGGTCCCACATAAACGACTCTTGAGAAAATTAAAAAGTCATGGGATAGGAGGTAGTGTTTTGCTATGGATTGGTAACTGGTTAAAGGATAGGAAGCAAAGAGTGGGACTAAATGGCCAGTTTTCACAATGGAGGGATGTAAAAAGTGGTGTGCCCCAAGGATCTGTACTGGGACCAGTTCTTTTCAATGTATTCATTAATGATCTGGAAAAGGGTGTTAAGAGTGAGGTGATCAAATTTGCAGATGACACCAAGTTATTCAGAGTAGTCAGAACACGAGCAGACTGTGAGGAGCTGCAGCAAGATCTTACAAGACTGGGTGCCTGGGCATCTAAATGGCAGATGAGATTTAATGTGGACAAGTGCAAAGTGATGCACATTGGGGAAAAATAATCCAAATTATGAGTACATATTATGCTGGGTACTAAGCTAGGAGTTGCCACTCAGGAAAAGGATCTGGGAGTGATTGTGGATAATACACTGAAATCCTCAGTCCAGTGTGCCACAGTGGTCAAAAAAGCAAATAGCATGTTAGGAATTATTCACAAGGGAATAGAGAATAAAACTGAGGATGTCATAATGCCTCTATACAAATCAATGGTGCGACTGCACCTTGAATATTGTGTGCAGTTCTGCTCGCCCCATCTCAAAAAAGACATAGCTGAACTAGAAAAGGTACAGAGAACGGCAACAAAAATTATCCAGAGTATGGAACAGCACCCGTATGAGGAGAGGCTTGATAGGTTGGGGCTCTTCAGCTTGGAAAAGAGACGGCTGAGAGGAGATATGATAGAGGTCTATACAATCATGAGTGGTGTGGAACTTGTAAACAGGGAACTGTTATTTTCCCTCTCAACTTGTACTAAAACTAGGGGACACTCCATGAAACTCACAGGTGGCAGAGTAAAAACAGACAAAAGAAAGTATTTTTTTTCACTCAGTGTACAGTTAGGCTGTGGAATTTACTGCCAGGGGAGGTGGTCAAGGCCAGCAGTATAGCTGAGTTTAAAAGAGATTTGGACAAGTTTTTGGAAGATAGTTCATTAGCAGCTATTAGCCAGATAGAATTGGGGAACAAAACCCTTTGCTGTTGGGAGCCTGGGGATGACCCACAGGGAATGGATAGCATGGTGACCTGTTGGGTGCTTCTCCCAGGCCCCCATGACTGGCTGCTGTCGGAGGCAGGATGCTGGGCTCGATGGACCGTTGGTCTGACCCAGTATGGCACTTTTTATGTTCTTATGTTCATGAGGAGCAACCAAATAAGTTTCTCTCAATGGGAGAAATGTAAATTCTTAAGATAGTCAAGTGGTAGGAACGCTTCCCTTATTTGATGGAAATGAGGACACTCAAACACATAGTGGGTGATGTGTTCCACAACACCAGCTCCACATAAACCCAATTGAAATTCCCTGGGGATCTGGGCTTGCCTTGCCTACCCTCCAAAATAGCTGAGGGCATATGCTCAGAATGTAATCTGCACAAGGCAGCTGCCAGGATGTGGGATATTTCCATAGAAAGATATTTTTTTAGCCCGAAGTCTAACTTCCACAGGCTATAGAGAGGTGCAACACTCCTAGATCGAATATCAGCAAAATCATTTTGCCTAGAAATAACGAAGTGCCTCTGAGAGGCTAACTTCTTCTCTGCTAGGGAAAAGATATCATTCCAATTGTGCTGCTAGACGTATGCAGCTCTCTATGGACACGTGTAATCACAGACATGTCCCTGGCTAATAGGATCAAAATGTTATATGGATGAGGGGCAACAAACGTGTTCCCATTCAACGGATGGGGGATGGATGCTAAAACTTCCCCAATGCCACCTAGTGATTCCAGGCTTCTCAGGTCAGAATCCAACAACTTACCCACTACACTACACAGGCCCTCTAGAGCCCTGTACTGAAGGGACAATGCACAGGGAAAGGGAAGACCATGCCTGCAACCTGAAGGGAATTTTCTGTTGCCCCCATGATGAGCACACAAGGTAGAGTGGGGAACATGATATGATCGGGACACCCTTAGCTCAAACAACCCTACCAAAGGGTGCAAGGTGATGTGTAATGGGAGAGTGTGAAATTGATTGTGAACAGACCATTGGAGCACATTGCATACGATGCCCCAATTGAATAGCAAATCCCTCCCTTGGTGCCTGGGTTCCCCTGACCACCATTATGTGGCCATCAATGTTGTGCCCAAAGTCCCCTATGGCGCCACCTATTTGCTCAAACCCCTGCCTCACCACTTGTGTCAGCTGTTCCATGGACGTCACAGTTCCTGTACAGCTTGGCCACATCCTCAACAGCCTCACGCACCTCTCAGTGCTCCTGCCTCTGTGTCTGTCACTCTATGACCTCATCAGCCCAAAGATCCCCCATGTAGCGGGGGAGGGCCCGGCCAACAACAGGGAGGAGCACCCTCTTTCCATCCCGGCCCCATGCAGGGGGAACACCACCAGACGGTGGAGGGGGAGGATCACCATGATCTATATGCCTTGGACATACAGTCAGGGCAAGGGAACAAAAATGAGCCTACCTGTTTGCAGAATGCGTGACATGGTTCAGGCATGCTTCTTTGTCCTGGGTGTATCCTGGGACACTGCAGTGGCATATAACAGTAACTGTTCATCACCCCTGCCTATACTACACAAAGCACCATGGTTGTTACTGGCCTGTATATGACTCGCCACCCACCATCTTTCTCCTTGCCCCTGCTGCCGGTCCCCTCCACTGGTACTAGACCTGGAACCTTCAGAACAGGATCAAATGGTCAGTTCAGTGCACGGTGCTACTGTTAGAATGATATTCGCTAATGCATGCATCTCACACATCAAGGTTGCAGAACAGTTACCAGGAACTGTGCCATGGACTGACCATGATGTAAGTGGCCAAGGGCCTGCTCACAGGTCAACAAACTACGGCATGGGGTGTATGTAACCATGCTATGAGAAGGATATCTGGAAGTGCATGGGCCCATTCCCTATTACCAAACACTCCATACCATCTACATTGGATTAGACAGGGGTCCCACTGACCCCATCCCCCCAAGTATTCCAAGATGGGAGGGGAGCAGAAGATGGGAACAGACACAAGGTGCCTCTCCTGATGCCCCTGATAGAATTTCTCCTAACCCCCCTGCCCACCATACCTCCGTATGCCCAACAAGACCCCAGTTGGTACAATGGTTGCCCCACTCTCTACCTCCCTCAAGGAGACCCCTCTCTTTGGCTCCTGATAACTAGTCCACCCCACCCCCCTCCCACGCACAAGAAACCTCAGCGGACCAACAAGATGTTTGGGGGAAGAGTGGCCAGAGATTATACTGAGAGCCTGGCATCCCCAGAGGCAGACTGGCAATAGAGACAGGCAGGAAAATCCCCCATACTCCCCTCAACCCTTCCTAAAAAAGCTTTCCCCTACCTCTACCCCACCAGATGTATATCCCCCATTTTCTTCCCCAAACCCATCCTAACCACTTTCATTTCCTCCCCCATGCCTGTACCCCTGCTCACTGGGGGCCATGACACCATCCCTCCAGCCTTCCTGTGACCTCCCCTCGTGCTTGCGGGGGACCATGGCACACCTGATCCCCCATACCTGTAGCACCCTCTAAGTGGGTGGCATGACACAACTCCCGTCCCCCCACCCCTGCCTGTGTCTCCTCCCTCCTCCCCACTCGGGGGCCATGGTACCACCACCCTATAGCTATCCTCACCCATCAAACCTCCCCCAACCAATATCACTCTAAAACCATTAAAATACAAGACAAAAAAAATAGGTCCAGCCTCTGGCTACCGAATGGCCGCCAAACCTTTCACATCTGCCTTGGCCATCTCCTTCAGGAGGCTGGAGGATTTTTATCCACTTCAGGGTGGGGGGTAGCCCCAAGTGTTGCAATCCAGCCCCAGCCCCTAGTTCTACTCCCCCAGTCACAACAGCACCTTTTTTCTTTGGAAGAGGCTGAAAGCTATTTATTTATTTTGATTCATATGCTGCCCTTCCCAAAGGTTCAGGGCAGCTCACAAACAATAAAAATACATAGTAAAACACATACAAATTTTATCCACTGGAGGGCAGGGGTCGAGGACGGAAGGCCGCCAGTTCAGACCCAAACCCTAGTTCCACTCCCCCAGGAGCAACAGCACCTTCAATGGGCCATATATTATCTGGGATAGGCCCATGGTTGTCATGGAGGCCATAAAATTCTACTCTGGTTCTAAAAGGCTGAAATCACTCAATATAATAAGTCTGAGTGATCTCAACACAACCTGAGACCAGCTCTGCCAGAGAACACAGAGTCTGCTGTGCAGAACAATGGTCAACACACCACAAGAATCCCCAGTCTGTTCTGGGCCTTGAGCTCAAGGTGGACACATTGTGTTATGCAGGTCAAACACTGGATTCATTCAATAGACCAGATTGTTTTCACAGACCATAGCCACTGCCACCTCACACAGCCCCTAATCCTAGACTGATGTTGCAGTGGAATATCCAGCCAGCATCACCTGGACCTGCACTGGCCTAGATGCCTCGTCCAGCCAGGTCTCAGTAATGCCATATGAGGTCAGCGGCCTCATCCTGAATAAGATCAAAGATAGTAGTGGTTTTGTCTCTGATCTCGCATTAAGCACTGACGGATCAGCTGCTCCACTCTGGCCTAAACCCCTCAACTATCCTGAGAAGGGGCGGGTGGGGGGAACAGAACAGACACCAATTGTCTACCCCTATAGTAAGGTGGGGGGGTCAATCAAACCCTTCCCTAACACCCCATACCACTCACTTCCCAGCGACCCCTCCTCCTCCAACTCCAGAAGAAACTGGAGGGCATGGCCCAAGCCTGATACCCTAAATAAAAATGGTTGTACCCACTCCTCTGACCAGGGTTTTGTGGTGGTCCCCCAACCATTCCCTCTTCCCCCAAAGTTTCCCAACCGTATACCCAAACAAAAATTCTAAAAATACAATAGGTCTATACCTGGCTTGCCCCAATCTCAGGCCTCCAGGTACAAACAGATGGCAAATGGCCCCTGGTGCTGGGTTTTTTTTTTCTTGCAGCTACCACAGACATCCACCTGCGTAAGCAGGTGGCCTTATAAGCAAGCCAGAGGGTCAGGGGGTGGGGTAAGAGTAGCCTCATATAGTGAAGTCTTGAAGCTCTTCCTGTAACCATGAGAAGTTAAGAGACCTACTGAATCACACAGCAAAATGGTGGCAATATCAGGAATGGAAACCAGACTTACTAACCCTTGTCCTGCTTCTCTATTAGACAATTCTACCTGCCTCTATAGACTACTCTCAGTTTTTGTAGATGACACACTTTTCCTTTATAATTCCCTCCAGCTCACACTTGCCCTGGACAGTTATCTACCTTGTGTGCAGAGATGGAATTAAACTTCTTCCAACAGTATCAGTTACACTGATAACCATGTTATTCAGTTAATATGGTTGAAATCAACAAGACTGTGATATGGATAGGGCCTAGGTTCATGATTTAAAAGCAATCTCAAAGAAGTGGGCCTTTAGGTAGGACTTGGTGAACAGGGAGGCAGCCTGGTGATGCACCACCTCAGGAAGTTTGTTCCAAGCAGACTGTGCAGCAAGGTGGAAAGCGCAGAGTTGGAGAAGGAAACAGATAAGAGCATCTTGCCTGATAAGTGGAGGTCACGAATAGGGGTGTAAGGTGAGATAAGAGAGGAGAGGTACTGAGGAGCTGTAATGTGAAGACACTTGTAGAGGAGTTGGAGAAGCTTGAACTGTATGCTGAAGTGGATGCAGAGCCAGTGGAGTGACTTGAGGAGAGGGGTTACATGACCAGCCGTAATGAAATGCAAGGAAGTTGAGTCTTGCAGCTGAATTTTGAATAGACTGTAGTGGAGATAAGTGGTTCAGTGATTGATCTGTGTGGATCAGGTTGCAGTAGTCTAAGCGGGATATGATAAGAGAATGGATTAGGGTTTTAGTAGTGTGTTCGGACATGAAGGGATTGATTTTGGCAATATTATAGAGGAATTATTATTATTATTAGACATTTATAAAGCGCCAGTCGCATGACCTGGTGCTGTACAGAACATAGAATTAGATGCGGTCCCTGCCTGTGGCTTACAATCTAAGAGACAAAAACAAAGGGG
>QEPC01003194.1:4019568-4044237 GCA_003113815.1 Sphenodon punctatus
CCCCCCTTCCACCCGCGCAGCCTGGACTCGGGGAGGGTTTTTTTGTTTTAAAACAGTTTGGCTGGGGCTTTAAATTTTTTTACATTGCAGCCATTTTTAAATGGCTGCAATGTAAAAAACCGGCACACTGAAATCCGGTACCGGGGGCCGGATTACCGGGCCGAATCCGATAATGCCGGTACGCCCGATACCGGCATTATCGGATACCGGTAGATCCGGAATTCCCATCCCTACTACCTACATCCGTTTGGGGTTATGGGGCCCTGTGTCTTGGGGGTGTGGCTTGCTGTGGCCATTCCTCCAAGCCTCTTGTGCTTGATAGCTCTGAGGTTATGGTGGATCACACTGTTGGTGTGTTTGGAGCACTACCACT
The DNA here is from genome assembly GCA_003113815.1 of Sphenodon punctatus. Classification (NCBI taxonomy): domain Eukaryota; kingdom Metazoa; phylum Chordata; class Lepidosauria; order Sphenodontia; family Sphenodontidae; genus Sphenodon; species Sphenodon punctatus. The sequence continues at coordinate 4,019,942 of QEPC01003194.1, forward strand.
CACAGCAGAGCCTTGGAAACCATAGGGATTCTGGGCAGAGTAATAATCTCGGGATGTCATTGCATAACCAGGCAAGTGGTTCATCACCATTACAAACCCATTTTTATGGGCCACCAAGCAGAACTCAATGGAACATTTTGAGACCCATTACTTGTAAAATTAAACCCTGGTCCATTAAGGTGTGTACTTAGCTTTGCTACTATGATACTATCTCACATTGACCATGTACAGTCTCCCCTCTCCTCCCTCCACTGGCTTTTCCTCCCCCTTAGCATTCAGCATAAGCTCCCTGTCTTTACTTATCTTCAAGACTCTTCATGGTCTTGCTCCCCCCTTTCCTTTTTGAACTTATTCCCCACTATTTCCCCACCTAATTGACCTTGCAATTAGTCTCCTTTGCTTCCAGGACCATGTCTGGCTGCGTTTCCACTGGGGTCCCGGCTCCCAGCACCCATGGGGCCCCCCATCGCTGGACCTTCCACGAGACCATGGCCCTGTGTGACCTGTGGCATTCCCCGGCTGTGCAATTGCTCCTGAGTTGCCCGGACAGCCTGTCCAGTGCCTATGCGACTCTGAGCTCAGGGCTGCACTACTTTGGCTATGAGGCGAGCGCCCGCGGTTGCCGACTGCATGCTGAGACCCTGGGCCTGATTCCCTTTCCTGATGGGCACGTCCCAGAGATGAGGTGCTCGCATGTGGGGTGGTTGGTGGCGGAGACCATGTCTGCTCTGTCTGTGTGCAGCCTGGCTGCCTACATGGCCTGTCTGAATGAGGGGGCCCTGCCCTGGCCGTGTCCTACTTTGGCTGTGTTCACGGGGTCCGTGGGTACCAGTGATCACGTGAGGCAGTGTATCATCGGCTGTTGGAGCTTGGTCACCTTCTGTGGCCCCCTGCTGCTGACTATGGCTTGTCGGAGCCCACTGAGGTGGAGCTGGTGGCACTGTCCGGTGTGTGGTCCCGTTCCAATGTGCAGTTGGGGCTCACCACGCAGGATCCCTTCGAGGCGTACTACCTGGTCACCCACCACATATCTGTGCTGGGCTACCATCAGGGCATGATTCAGTGGCCGCACTTCATTCAACTGGCAGGCCACCCGGCCCCGGGCCCCTTCGTTGCCCCCTGCAGTTGGATGTGAGGCCCCCTGTGCCCCAGTTGGTGGCCCCGCGGTGAGCTCCCGCCTCCTCCCCGCTGCCACAGGCCACTGCCTGCTTCCTCCATGATGTCCCGGCCTTGCAACTGTGCTGTCTGTTTCCCGGGGTTCCACTGCCCCTGTCTGTGGCTCCGGGCCCCCTCCAGCCCCCTCCCCATTCGCCTCTGCAACCAGTGCTCCCCTCCGTGGCTGCCTTCTCCTGTGGCCGAGTCCTGCTCTCCGTGCCTCCACCCAACTCCCCAGGTTGCTGCTGACCTTCCTCATCCACCGTCACTACCTCCTGTGCCCATGACCCCACCCCCGGGGTGCCTATGTGACCATGGGGTTCTGGGGCCCCTGGTCTTTGCCTTCCGGCATCCGCTCCGGGGGTGTGTGTGCATCTGTGGACCGCCTGCACTGCCCCGGCTCTCCTGCATTCCCACTGTGGCACCCTCGCTGGTGCTTGGGTTGCCTGCCTGCCTCCTGGGCCATTCCCGGGCTGCTCCCTGTTCTGTGTGGCCTTCCCCTGTGCCTGTGGGCTGGCCTTTTGGGGTCCCCCCATTCCAGGACTTCCTGTGTAGTTGTGGGGGTTCCTGTGCAGCCTGTGCTGTAGTGGGGGTTCTGGTTACCGTTTCCCATGTCCTGACCGGCCCCTGGCCTGGTCCCCCCCTTCTTCCCTGTCACCCCCCTCCCCCCTGTGCCCATTGTGCCGTGTGTGTTATCTGTCCCGCTGTGTCCCCCCTTCCCTTCCTTTCCCATGCGGGTGTGAGTGCGCCCGGGCATGTGCGTGTGCTGTGTGTTCCACTGTGCCCTCATTGTCTCTGCGCCTGCTGTGTGTGTTGCCTCAGCGGCTCTTCTACCTCTTCCCATTTCCCTTGTGTGGGTGTGCCCTGTAGGTGCTTTTGGCTTCCTATACCCTCAGTTGGCCATGTCTGCCTTCCACCCCTCCCTGGTGCCTTCTGGGTGTTTTGACCATGGCTGGGAATCAGCGTCATGTCTGTTGCGCTGCCCCGGCCCATAGTCTGAAGGCCCAATTCCCTGCCATGGTCCCAGTCCCATCACGTCTGTTCTGGGCCTTCTTTGACCACGGGCAGTGGTTGATTGGTTCATCACTGCTGGGAATCCACTGTGGTGACTCGGGCCCACGTAACGTCTGAAATCACCCAGAGTGAAGCTGTGGCAGAAGCTGCCAGGAGCATCCCTGCCCTTTCCATGTGACCTTCACTGACACTCTGGCTTCCAGGTTGACTAGGCCTGATTTCGCAACTGGCTGCATGGCAGGATTTCGCAATACCAGGGGAAGGGATCTACAGCCAGCATGGCTGGAGGGGTCATCCCCTGATTGGACTAGGTACAGCCAGGTAAACCTCAAGGACCAATCACGAATGAGGGGTAGTGGGCTTCTAAAAAGAAAGACACACCTCTCAGGGAAAGTCTTCTATCTTGTGTTCTGTTTGCTCTGGACACTGACCTTGTGCTATGGAGCTAAGGGAATGGCTCCTGGCCTGTTTGGACTAAACTGAACCTAAGGACTGAACCCCTTTGCTGCAAGGCAAAGGCGCACCTGAAGCTGTGAGTAATTGAATGTTACATCTGAGGGACCAGTTTAGGCTAGATGCTACTAAAAAGGCCACTGTGCCTAAACTGTTCTGATCAATTGCTTTTGCTCAAGGATTCAAAGTACCTCACATGGTTGGTTAACCTGTGATGCTGGGTTTAAAATACCATTAAAGTAATATTCCTTTTTCTTGATCTAAAAGATCTCTGTGTGTGTGTGTGTTAGCAAATACGCCTTTATACGCTCAGGCGGCAGAAATTGGGAACTGTTTTATACTGGCCTGCGAGCCTGGCTGTTTAAAGAAGCAGAAGAGGTCTCATCCTCCCCAGAGGGATGAGACTGGAAATTTAAGTAAATACTCTGGTTGGTGGCAGTGGGAAGAGACCAGATAATAAGTGGGTAACGGGGTGCCGGGAGACTGGGGTGAACCCCAGTGGGCTCCGTTACGCCACAGAAGCAGCCAAGCCCTACAATATTAAGGGTTGCAGTGCCCTCCCCCAGAGCCCTCCTGATTGGTTCTGGTAGGCAGAGGCATTGAGGAATCACAGGGTGCCATTCAACTGCTGGGATCTGCTTGCACTGCTCATTGGCCAGAGACATCCATCAGGTCCTTCCCCCTCTCAGTTCAAGACTATTTCTGGCTCCGAGATGTCTGCTCCCTCCTCCCTTCTCCACATTTCCCTCCAAAAAACACCTGTCAGGCTGCCAGGCAATAATGAAATCAGTAACTACTATTATCATTATTGAATGTTATTTTTTGTCCTTTTCATTATTTCAATAATGAAAATGACAATTTTAATTTTCGTTATTGATATAACGAAAATGACATGCACACCCCTAAGACAAATCCTAAAGATTAGGAGGCCTTTATATTAAGGTATAAGCACCTTCAGCTAAAGTGTTTCAGTTCCCATGCAAGGATATATTATTTGACAAACTTCTTGATCTCTTTAACTTTACTCAGTCCTTATTATTGTTATATCTAACTTGAAAAGTGGAACTGAGTGCGCTTGATCTGTATTCTTAGTATTTTAATAAATAAGTCACTCTGTGCAGACCTATTGGCTCCTGCCAATGCATCTTATCATTGGTGTGTGTGTGTGTGAGAGAGAGAAAACTAAACAAATGTATTGAAGTTCAGGAAGCTAAATTCCATGTCAGATTTTTCTTGGGCACTGAAAGACCCAAAACAGCAGGTCATCCTTATCACAATGTACAATTCTAGGAAAATGAGAGGGTAGTATCCATGAGGGTTTGATAGTGTCTATTCACTTCCCTACAACACTCCCTTTACTTCCAAAGTCTGACAGCTACTTTTTAGAAGGGTTCTTTTTGGCTAAAAAGCCTATATGAGGTTAGGCTTACATGCGCCTTCCCTGTCAAAAGTTATTGTTGAGGCACAGAGCTGAGTAAGATTTTTCTAATAGATTAGATTAGGGATGGGTGAACAGAACCGAGTTCGAAAATTTGGTTCGATTCAGTTTGGAAATTCGGTTCAGTTTGGAAGTTCGCTTTGGTTGACCGAACTATTTGAGTTCGGTCTGAACTCCGAACTTCCGAGCAAAGTTCAGAAATTCAAACCCTGTTGAACTAAATGGAATATTATCTTTTAGGGATGGGCGAACAGAGCCGAGTTCGGAAATTAGGTTCGGTTCGAAAATCGAGTTCGGTTCGGAAGTTCGGTTCGGTTGACCGAACTGGTCGAGTTCGGTCCAAACTCCGAACTGCGTTCGCCCATCTCTAGATTAGATTGCCTATTGCTAAGACTAGTATTTGCAGTCTGTTAACTGTAACAAATATTACAAAGCCTGATTGTTGAATGAGATAAGACTCCCCACTCCACTCGTTGCCAAAGCAATGAATTTGCCAACATTTTCTAGGGTGTGCTATGGGTTTTTCCATTTTAGGAAGCCTCCAAAATGTGCACAAGAAACAGGCTAGCAAACTAAAATGGCCTAAATGGCTGGCTCTCTTCCAGCGATACCTAATTTACTATGTGAACTTGCATGGAATCCAGGGTGTGTAGCAAAGCTGTGAAGGGTCCAGGCCACAATTATGGGCTCCCCCTATTGCTGACTCAGAAGTAAAATAAAAAACTAACAAAAAACAGAGACTGCTTTTAGACGTGCGTGGTGAACACGCTGCATAACATCATGCTGCATGTAAATATCCCGCGTGTGGAATTTAGACGCGACATTTTGTACATTACAGCCGGTTGCACGTTCTTTTAAAGCCGCAAATAAATACCTCGATGTCAAGGTATTTAATTTGCGGCTTTAAAAGAATGTGCAACTGGCTTTAACGTGCAAAATGTCATGGCTAAATCCCCCACGCAGGATATTTACACGCAACGTGAGTTTATGCAACATGTTCGCCATGCACATCTAAAAACTGCCAAAAACAGGCACATAAAACTGTATGCAGCGTACACAAATAAAATCTCTAAAATATACCCAGTTTGTATGTCAGTGAGAAAAGTGATGTTCTATGTTATACTACACAGAATTAAAGAATACGTTCTCTTTTTGCTTTCTGCACTGCAAAATATTCAGTCATCTCCTTAGTGTTTAAGTTCCTTGCACAATCATTATCAATTGATAAGCTAGCTAGTCCACTCAAGCAAGTTTCAGTTATGGTATTTTTAAGAGGTCTTTTTTTATCAGCTTCAGTTTTGAAAAAGATTGCTCAGTTGTTGACACTTTCACTTGAATTGTGAGAAACAGCAAGCAACCTGTGTGCACACCAGAAAATGTAGAAAAAAATAATATGATTGTCTACAATCAATGTTGTTGCAAGTTGCTTCGCTGTAGATAGCTCGGAAATATCTGACTTCAGGCCTGATCTAAGTGACAATGTTGGTGAATAGCACAACCAAGGTCTTTGTAGTTTAATGCCAGCTGTAGACTTTTTTTTTTAATAAAAACCAGCACTGAAATGGTGCCCTTTGTTTGGTCCATCTACTTCATGAGGAAAAGGTCCAGTTGGCTTACAAAGACCATATCACAAAATGAAACATTTGAAAATGATCGCTCAGCTGTTGACTCTGATTTGCCTGATTTACACTCAGCTGTTACCTAATTTACTATGTGAACTTACATGGAATCCAGGGGCATAGCAAATTGTGAAGGACTGCAAATACTAATTCATCAGCATACAGATACCACTAAAATTAGCTTAGTCTGTTGGGCATTCTTCGCTGTTATCTATATTAATTTCATTTTGCTTGTTTTCTTGAATACTCAGCTTTCTAGTACCATCAGCAGGCACGTCACTTAGCTTATCTATATTGTTACTGCTTTCTGGTTACTGGCCACAAACATTGTTTCACTACTTTTGCAGCTGGTGGAAGTAGCAGAATGAAAGTAGGGGTATGGCGGAAGTAGTGGAATGAAAGTAGCGGAATAAATGTCTCTATCACACCTGCTGCTCATTGTGGAAGAGCTTTTTCCATTGGAAAAGGCTACCGCAGTGGCTTGCCATTTCAGTCCTAGCCCAAACCTGTAGGGATGGTGTCAGAAAGGCTCAGAATGAGTGGAGGCTTGCAAGAGATGCTAAGAACAACAAAAAGGGGGGGGGGGGGTTTCAGCTGTGTACGAAGCAAGAGAAAGAACAAGGAAGCAGTAGATCTGCTGCTTAGTGAAGATGGCAAAACGTTAACAGGTGACAGAGAGAAGGCGGAATTACTTAGTTTCTATTTTCTATATTGATTGATTATCAAGAATTGCTGCTGATTATCTTGGTAAAGTGTTCGGGGATCTGGGGGTTGATTACTCATAGCGAGGGGAACATATTAGCTAATTTAAGTTCTGGATCCCCAAAGGTGTTGGAGGAAGAAATATGTTGATTATTATTATTAATATTATTATTATAGCTGCGTATACCCACCAATGCTACATCTAACCTGAAAAATTGGCTAGGCCAGGTCTCCCTCAATGGCTTTCTCTGCAAACAGAAGACAATAGGGTTCCAATCTGGGGTCCGACTTTACTTACACAATTGGAAATAGTACAAAATGAAGTTTATTAGATCTATCCTCCACATGCCCAGAAACACCCCAGTTGCATTAAGGAGAGCAGAGTTTGCTTTTTCTTCATTGGCTTCTTTAGCAAAAGTATATATTTTAAAGTTTTGGCTGTTTAGGTTTCTGTGAACAGGACTGTTTGGCTCGCTCGGTCTTCCTCTTATCAGTCTCCAGTCCCTGGGAAAACAGTATTACATCTTTGCTGTTGCATCTGGTCTTTTCTAAAAATTATTTACTTCCATGCCTTATTGTAAAGCCCTTATCTTGATCAAATGCCAAATTAATGATCAGGAAAAAACAATTTCTTAATGAAGCAATATGTTCCCAAACGATTTCGGAGGTTTATAAATGTTTGCCACTTCACCCAAGGGGAGCTGCTTATTTATTCTTGTTACTTAATTGGTCTAGCAGGACTGCATTCATCATAGCTAGTTTTGGTATGTTACCATCTGCAGTAACCGAAGGTCAATTGACAAACGATCTAAGATATTGCATATGTTGTCCACAGCGGACAATGGAGTCATTGGCACACGTCCTTTTTAATTGTCATACAGAGAACCTCACTGTGAAATTCTTGACCCAATCATCTTAGCACTGAGGGCGTGTAGTCAACACAATGCCTTGGTGTCCCTCTTGAGGGATTCTGACCCTTCTATAACCACTCGAGTGGCAAACTTCTGTGCTATAGCTATCAAAATCAGGAAGATCATTCTGGAGAATGTGTAATTATGGCTACCTCCTCCGGTATTGTAGCCTTGGTCCTTTGCTTGTTTAGGATATGTGATTTTATGTTTGTTTACTGTATTTGTGTCACCACGGTGCTATGACAATAGAATTGTTGTTTTTGTAGACAACTGCATATACCCACCAATGTTGCTTCAAACCTGAAAACTGGCCAGGCCAGGTCTCCCTCAATGGTTTTCTCTCTACAAACAACACACAAAGAGATGTTCAGCTATATAGCCCAACTCATTGTGATCCTCACTTTGCTCACCTTTCAAAAGTCTTCCCATGCCACACACTCCAAATACTGAAAGAAAGCTGATGACTGAAAGAGTAGGGATGGGCGAACGCGGTTCAGATGTTTGGAGTTCGTACCAAACTCGGCCTGTTCGGACGTATGAACCGAACTCAAACACAGCCGAACAGTTCAGTCATGTTCGGATGAGTTCAGGGTTGGGAAAAACATGACTTCAGGTGGGAAAAACGTAACTGGAAGGGGGAGGCAGCTGAGGAGCAGACTTCCTGGCACCAGGGGTGGAGACCAGGGGTCATTTCAGGGTCAAATGATACCGATACCAAAATATTTTTTTCAAATTCGGTTTCGGTGTCAATAGCGCTATTTTCAAATGTTCGGCCAGATTTGGCCGAACCGAGCTCCGCCGAACTGAACAACTGAACCTGAACTCGGGTTTTTGAACCAAATGCCCGAACATCCGAACCGTGTTCTGTTTGCCCATCCCTATGAAGAGCCCACAGCATCTCAACAGAGGAATTCCTGCCATTCTCCATGCCCACCTTTTGGAGGGAGGGGGCACGGTGGAGGGAATATTCATGAAGGAGCAAAGGCAAATTTAGATAGAATCTCACAGAACTTAGTCCAAAGAGACTTAAAGTGAACTTTAACCCTGATATTGCAAAGCACTTATCTTGAAGCACATGGCACAGACCCCTCAGAAATCAATGCACTGTGCACCATTTTCTTGCACAAGTGGGTACCTTTGTGACTTAAGCTCTTTTGCCTCTGTAGTGGGGGAATCATTAAAATAGTTTTCCTTTCTCAGGGTTCTGCAAGCATTTAGTTGGGACAGCAGGGTAAGTGCTTTGGGATCTTCGTATTATCGGATCATAAACAGTTATACAGTAACAATTTATAAATCCTCCACAATATAAAAAGGAGGCCCTAGATATTTTTGTTGCATGTGAAATTTAAGCACACCCAGTAATGCCAAGAGACAAAGCAATGGTTTCCAATTGCAACAGGTCCCCTGCAATCCTGTTTCCGTTTTATATATCTTTTATTGCTGGGTTGTAGGCTCAGGGCAATTGCTGCTGCTCTAGGCCTCTCAATGAGTCTTTGGCTCTGATTGTTGATGGGAGGTGCTCTGCACCAGACATTATTTCAACCTGTTTGAAACTCATTGGTCATGTAGGAAGCCTGGCCTACCAGCTGTGTAGGTGCTTAAAAATGCACTCATTAAAATAATGTCAGCATTTGCAGGGAGACTAGAACCACCTCCTTTAATCTTATTGCCCTCCTATTCAATTCCTTCTTACTTTGGGCCAATTTTAAATTGAAAGCTGAAAGTTCCCAACCATACCAATTGGAAAAGTGAATGGGAGCTGCAGAGAGCACATGCCAAAAGCCTATGGTGAGCATAATGATAAGTAACAGGGATTAAGCAGACAGAAACATTCCAAATAGCACTGGACCATGATCTTCTGGTGGTTCTTGGAGGAGCCGAGCATGGGTTCATGGTCGCCATGGGCTTGTCCCAGAGGGTCAACGGCCTGACACATTTTGGAGGACATACCTTGGACCTCATCTTTTGCACTGGCCTTGAGGCGGGTGCTATCAGCTGTGCCCTTGTCATGGATGGATCATTACCTCCTGCAGACCTCCCTTCTAGCACATGTCTGCCCCCGGAAGGGTGTGGAACCTACTAGGATGGTCCATCCCTGGAGGCTGTTGGACCTAGTGCAGTTTCTAGGCACTCTGGGGGAGTTACCCTCTGACCTTGATGACCATGTCATTGATGACCTCGTCAAACTATGGAACACCTTGTTGATGGAGGCCATTGATCGAATGGCTCCCAGGCGCCCGTTGCCCAGGCGGAGGCTCCGCAGACCTTGGTTTTTCGAGGAGCTGATGATGTTGAAGCAAGAGGGGCGACAGTTGGAGTGACGGTGGTGCCTTCCTCGTGCTGAAGCCAACAGATTGCGGCATAGAGCTAGTTTACAAGCCTATGCAGTGGCTATGCGGGCAGCAAAGAGGGAGTTCTTTGCTGCCCTCATAACGTCCGCAAAATCCCATCCAGCGGAGCTGTTCCGGGTTGTACGGGGGCTGGTCAGTCTGGCCTCCCTCAACCCTGGGGTTGAGTCATCATCCAGATTGCGGCATAGAGCTAGTTTACAAGCCTATGCAGTGGCTATGCGGGCAGCAAAGAGGGAGTTCTTTGCTGCCCTCATAACGTCCGCAAAATCCCATCCGGCGGAGCTGTTCCGGGTTGTACGGGGGCTGGTCAGTCTGGCCTCCCTCAACCCTGGGGTTGAGTCATCATCCACCTGCTGTGACTTTTTTGCGTATTATTTTGTGTAGAAAATCGCTGTTATTCATCAAGAGCTCGATGCCGCACTTAATACAGTGGAAGATGTAGAGGTTATAGAAACCCTGGCTTGTCCGATTTTGTGGGATCACTTTCGGTCGGTGACACCCGCTGACGTGGTGGGTGTGCTTGGGGAAGTTCAAGCCACTTCTTGTGAATTAGATCCATACCTGTCCTGGCTGGTTAAGAGTTGCCGGGAGACAATGGGGCCATTGCTGGCCGGGGTGGTCATTGCCTCCCTGCGGGAGGGCAGAGTGTCAGGCTGCCTCAAGGAGGTCGTGTTGCGGCCTCTGCTCAAGAAACCATCACTTGATGTGAACTCCCCTGCCAGCTATCGGCCTGTCTCTAACCTTCCCTTTTTAGGGAAGGTTATTGAACAGGTAGTGGCTCAGCAGATCCAGGGGCATCTTGACCGCGTTGGTTATCTTGATCCTTCTCAGTCTGGCTTTCATCCAAGTCATGGCACTGAGACAACATTTGTGGCTTTGGTGGATGATCTCCGCCGTGAAAAGGATCGGGGTCGTTCGACCTTATTGGTTCTGTTAGATCTTTCAGCAGCATTTGATACCATTGACCATGAGGTATTGGTGATGTGCCTGCAGGACAGTGCAGGGGTGGGCGGGATCATTCTTGAATGGTTCCACTCATTCCTGACCGAGAGAACTCAGTGGGTGGTACACGGTGATTGTTTTTCATCTTACCGAGACCTTTCCTGTAGGGTTCTGCAGGGTTCTGTCTTGTCCCCTCTCCTGTTCAATGTGGATATGCAGCCGCTCAGTGAGGTGATCAGAGGGTTCGGGGTGAGGTGTCATCAGTATGTGGATGACATCCAACTGTATCTCTCATTTTCGACCGACCCAGGCCCAGCTGTCTTGGTGCTTACCCGGGTGTTTGGCAGCTGTGGGGGACTGGATGAGGGCTAATTGACTGTGACTGAATCCTGACAAGATGGAGGTGATGTTAGTGGGTAAGTCAGTGGAGGTGATGGCTCCCTCAATTGATGGGATCTGTCCTCCACTGACTTCCCAGGTACGGAACCTGGGGGTGCTCTTTGATGCGCAACTCTGCCTGGATCTCCAGGTGGAGGCTGTGGTGAGGAGTGCCTTCTGCCAATTACATCTGGTGTGGCAGCTTCGGCCGCTGGTTTCAGTTCCTGACCTGGCCATGATCATCCATGCTTTTATTTCCTCTCAGTTAGACTACTGTAACACGCTCTACGTGGGACTACCTATGGTGATGGCTCGGAAGCTGCAACTGGTGCAGAATGCGGCAACCTGGCTCTTAGTGGGACTGGACCACCAGGAGCACATTACACCAGTGCTCCGATCTCTGCACTGGCTGCCAATAGTCTTCCGGGCTCAATTCAAAGTGTTGGTTTTGATCTATAAAGCCTTACACAGCCTGAGCCCTGCCTACTTGCAAGATTGCCTCACTCCCCGGGTTCTGGGCCAGTCCCTGAGGTCAGCCGGGGGCGCTGTGTTGTAGGTCCCTCAGGTTTCCTGGGGGGCCATGCAGAACAGGGCGTTCTCGGTGGCCACGCCTCTGGAATTCCCTCCCGGTGGGGGCCTGTCTAGCCCTGGACCTCCCAGCATTTCGTAGGAACTGTAAGACCTGGCTGTTCCATCTGGTGTTTGGCGAGGGAGAGGGGTAATGGGGTGGTAGGGGGTGGGAAGGTTGGTGAGGGTGGGTGGGTTTTTTATTTTTGATTATTATTGCTATGATTATTGAGGGATGATGTTTTAATGTTTTATAGTAATTTTTGTTTTTAATTGATGTTGTGAGCTGCTCCGAGCTGCCTGTGACAGGAGGGGTGGGGTATAAACTCTTAAAATAAATAAATAAATAAATAAAATAATATAAATAAATTAGTGGACCCATAGGATAGCAATGATGTTGAACATGAAGAGGATGATGCTAATTGGGAAATTTCAGATGTATAGCATATTGACAAAAGCCGTGGAAGTGAAAATATAATGGAAGTGTTCTATTTTCTGGTCAGCTCTGATAATAAGACAATCAGCCCATTCTTGTACACAGAGAAGAGGTAGTGATGGATTGAAGGTCTGAGAAAGAAGAAATTGAATTTATAGTTCCTTCCATCCTCAATTAGTAACAAGAAAAGAGTGCTTATCTGGTTTTATTAGAGCCAAATTTTTCAACATGCAAAGATTTCATTAATTTACTAAAATAAAAAATCCATGGAAATTTGATAATTTCTCAGATTTTTTTTACACCGTTTGGTTAAAACTAATGCTTTTCTAATATAGTATTCATGAGACAAATCATAGGCTATTTTTACATGGTCGGCCCCACCCACCGCTGGATGTTCCGGCGTATGTGTGGCGGTGGTGGTGGTGTGTCTGTGTAAATGGGCTGGTGGTGGGTAGGGGGATGAGTGTGCACTGCATGTCCTCCCATGTAAACATCACAGGCGATGAGTGTTTGTGTGTCCACACTCCCAGTGCACACCCATCTACACCTATGGGGTCATCCAGAAAACTGGAGGAGGCCCCATGGGTGGAGGTGTGTGTGTGTCCATGTAAAAGGACACCCACCCACCCACCGCGTGAGCACACCCGGGTCCTGCCCTGGGGGGCGGGGGGGCCATAGGCAAGGCCGGCCCGAGGCAGGGCCAGCCCCCTCACCTGCAGCGGTGTGTGGCAGCAGCGGGAGGGGTGAGGGAGGTGAGAGGGTGGAGGAGCCGGTGGCTGGGAAAAGAGCCCAGCATATCTGCACCGGCTCTTTTCCCGACCGCCGGCTCCTCCGCGATGCATCTCCCTCACCCCTCCTGCTGCTGCCACCACCAGGTGAGAATGCAGACTAAGTTCTTCTGCTGCCTCCCCTCCCTGGCTCCAATCCCTATCCCGTCTCTGCCTCCTAGTAGCGCTGCAGCAGCAACAGCGGGACACAGATGGGGGAGATAAAGCTGGTTGTTTACAAACAGCTCCTGCCCATGTGCTGATCAGAAGGTCAGCTTGTACCTTGTAAAAAAGGTTCTTCAAGATGGAATGGCTTCTAACATTCTCAGAACTGGGTTGTACACGCTCACCCTATTCAAATAATAGACCACATGATGGTCTCGAGCTCCTCTAGTATAAAAAGCACTCTCCCCCTCAGAATGACAGTTCCTTCCAACTCTTTCTAGAAATATAAGGAAAAAAATTCCATGTGGAGCTGGAAGGGTGGGTGTTGTGAGAATGTTCGGAGCTATCTCAAAGAACCTTGTTTACAAGGTAGCAACCTTCTGTTCTTCTTCGCGTGGCTCCTCACATGCTATTTTTACATGGCTCTGAAGGGTGGGGGAGGTCCATGGGCATGCCAGTGCATGGACAGGGCCTGCACATGGCTGCACATGCATCCCCACTCACCCCCCACTCATCCACACCCAGCATGGGGGTGGAACTGGGCAGATGAATGTCCTCCTGACTCCCCACCCTCCCCAGCAGCCATGCCCCCATCATGTTAGTTCAGGGGATCTGGCTGGGTCCCAGTCACGGTGCCGGTCCCACTCTTGACCAACTAAGTCTGTGGCATCGCTTCGGCACTTCACATTAGAAAACACCCACAGTGTCCTGAAATCGAACCTTGTTTCTTGAGCAAGATAACATAATTTGTGGTCAGCAGGAAACTGGCAAAATTTGATTTCATCTTCCTTCACTTGTTTATCAAAACAAGTGTTAAGCTTGGAACATTGAAAAAGAATTTGCCGCATATGTCCATATCCAATAGTTTTTACAACAGATAAATGCTTTTTAACTCTTGGAATTAAATGGATAATTTGATAAATGGAAAACTCTGCTGTCAAGTCTTTGTCAGAAAGGTCCCTTTCAAATGGGCCGGCTACACCGATGCCCACCGACCTCCACCCATCTCCACACAATGAGCATGCGCCATTGGTGCACGTTGCTGCATGCGTGGGTGATGGGTGGATTGCAGGAGCACACATGCACCCCCATGGGTGGGCAGCGTGTGGGTGGCCCATTACATGGATGCCGACTCACCTCCACGCACGGAGCATCTGCCGTTGATGCCCGTTGCTCTGTGCATGGGCAGAGCACGGGAGCATGCACACACCCCCCACACCCACCATGGTAATTGCATGGACACCCACCTCCCACGACCACTCACCCGCACACGTGAGTGAAGGGGGGTGGCGTCCGTGCAAAAAGGGCCAAAGGTTGTATCCATTTTTCAGTTTATTATTCCCTCCTACAGGTGCTGACAAGTCTTTGATGATAGGATCATTTTCCCACTCTTTCTTTATCTTGAGGATCCATGTTCATAACTGACCGTTTATTCACCTTGCATTCTTGGCATTCCACAAAGCTTTCTCATTGCAGACATGAATGCAACAACCTCCACTGAAGTCTTCTCCACTGAGAATGAATTATCATAACTAACACTTTCCACTGAAATGGAGTCCCCAGGTTCATCATCATCACTACACCACACCATTACCAAAGAAAACATCTCTTCCTGTTGCCATTAGTTTGCCATTAGTTTTTTCTGTGTCGGCTTCTTTCACTTGATCACTACTTTCACAAATGTATAAACACTTTTACTAGGATTCAGCTAAGGAAAGATGCATCAGAGAAAGTCTGCCAGGAGGACACCAGCGATAACATGCAGTGCCAAACAGCAATGCATCAAATTCACCTGTTGTCAACGCGGGCCAAGCACCCCCACATCATCTCCATGAGAGGCACAACATAGTCTGAGCAAATAAACCAGTCCACATGTGTCCAGAGAACCATAGGTTGTCAGCGACACCCACAAGGGAGCGCAGCGCTCGAAGGGCAGGTACCATCAGATTCTGTAGCGGTGTTCACACATGCAACAACCACGGCCACCCATGTCCCAAACGTCACCGCAGATAGGGTGGAGGTGGTCAAAAGCTCTGCCCCAATCCCCCAGTGCATTACTCTGCCAGGACATCATAATCATCAAACAACCCCACACAGCACCCCAATGACAGGTGCCATTCAAGGGCAAAGCATGCACACAGAGTAACCATCATCACACAGCCCCGCCAGCAACGAGCACCCACCATACCTGTGGAGAGTCATCATATACTAGGCAGACAGGCAGCAAAACATACAAACATGAACACACAACCACCCAGGAAATGGTACATAGCAAGAGGATGGGGGGGGGGCAGAGGGCATGGTGGAGGCCAAGAATGAGATGTATGAGCGTGAGGTGCTTGAGGAAGGCTCGTCATGAAGGATGTTGAAAAGATGGACAATGGGGGGGATGGGCAGTCATGGGTTCCCACAGCCAGGCAGCATGGGAAGGGGGTGGAGAAGAGTACTGTGCACTATAGGAATTCCCTATGGTAGACAATGTGTATTCAGGGTCTCAGTGAGATATATGGAGTGGTCAAATGCATCCCTTCTGTGGTCTTCCAATTGTGCAACTCCCCAGTTATGCTCTGTACAATGGTCGCTGGTACTGTTGACACAGCATTGAAGCATTCTATAACATTGGCAGCAACTGTTTTATTGGCAACTCCCTCCATGTCCCTCATTGGAGCGTGCCATTGGACATTGAGCTGTCATCTCTTTCTCAATGACAGCCCTAATGATGTACATCTTACCTCCCTTCACTACCTGCTCGCACCCTGTATGTGAACAAGGCGCCATTCCCAGAGGACTTATGACTGGGCTTATAGGATGTGCAACGTTATTGAGTGTGCAATTGGATAAAACAATGTGATTTTGCTGTCAGCATGCCCCGAGGGGCCAGTTGCTAATAAGTCCAGGAAAAGTCTCCAGGATCTTTTTTGTGGCATGCATGCTACAGTTCATAACTTCACCATCAGACACGGAGTACTACCCATTCATGTTGATATAGAGATGACTGTAGAGCTGCAGCCACCTATACGGCCCCCAGCAGCCTAGGGCAGCTGGAGCAGACCACCACAGCATAGCCTGTCGCTGTTATGTTACTGATTTTTTCTTCTAGGTGTTGACGTGCTGGTCTCCTGCTACCTGCCGTACATGATGTAACTGGTATTTGTACAACCCTAGTGTCCCCCTTTCCTTTGTGCTCTGAGCCAAGACTTCCTCTGTGTCCATAGGACTCCAACGACCTGGGGGGAGCTAGTAATTGATTTTTGTGTACAAGCAGGCTGGATGGCTTGACTCTTTCCTCATTTCCCAATTAGTCTGCACTTGGCCCTATCACTGACCCTAACAACTGGGTAATGGTGCTGAATGGATTGGTGTGGACAAGCACCAGGAGTGGTAGGAGCAGAGCGAGTTGCTTGTCATTAATGCTGTGGTGCCTGCAGGGTGATCCCGGCATAAGGCTTTTGAAGGCCAGTTCTTCCCACCCTAATGGGGCCTATTGAGGGGATGGATGGTGAGTTGTGGGTTCAAGCGCATCGTTGCACAGTGTAGGGCTGGATGGAAGTGCCCCACGGCCTCCTTGCATGCAGCTGGAACCAACGTAGGGGCCAATAGCAGCGGGCCTGGGTTTCATGGTGCAGTGTGACAGAACTAGGGAATGGCTCAGTGTCCACCAGTATGGCTGCATTCCTATCTGCGGTGGTGGTGGTGGCAGAAGGAGGGGCGAGGGAAGACCTGGCAGCACAGAGGAGCCGGCTGACAGGAAAAGAGCTGGTGCAAACGGGAATCTGCCCGGCTTCTCGCACGCAGCTCAGGTCATGTCATCACCCCTGCCTCTGCCACTACTATTATCCCTTTGTAATAAAAGTGTGATGGCTAGGCTCACGCATATTCCCTAGAAATAAAACCTAAAAAAAGTAAAAATAGAAAATTGGTGCAGCGGTTAGGCTCACTCACCCTATGGGAGAGAGAGAGAGAAAGAGAGAACACTCACAAATTCTACCAACAAACAATTGAAATAGGGGTGTGCATGTCATTTTCATTATTACAATAACAATAATGAAAACTGTCATTTTCTGACAACCAAGAATAACAAAAACAACAACTGAGAATACCGAAAATGACAGAGAATACCAAATAACTAATGATAAGGGCCCTCCGCACCGCAATAGGGGCGGGGGGAGGTTGCCGCGCCCGCCGTTTTGCAGCCCTGAAGGGATGAGCGCGGAGGAGCTGCAGGGCTTCAGGAAACCCCGCACTGTTCGGCCTGGGCGCCTGCTATTGGCGGCCCAGGCATCAGGACCCGTGAACGGGCGCCTGATTGGTCGGCGCTGGGGACGCTCCCTCCCCCTCCCTGCTAGAAGGGAGGGGCAGGGAGGACGGCCAGCACACGCGGTTTTTCCCCCCCCTCATTCGCACCCAGCAGCGGCAGGCAACAGTTGTGCCTGCAAAGACAGGAAAATTGTGCCCACCCACCCATCCCCCTAATACTGTAGGTTTTTTGGTCAACCGGTTGCCACAAGGGGACGAAGAAGGAATTTTGCAGAGCACCCCAACATTAGGACGGCTCTGTTGTTTTGCCTTCTTTACAGTATAGGAAGAATTAAAATAATAATTGGAACTGGATTTGGCATGATTCGACAATAATTTAATATAGTTAAATTTAATTGGATACTAATTAGGTGTAATTGGAGAAATAAGGATGATTATGAATTGGAAACGATCCGTTAACGGAAGATTAAGAAAGAATTTAGTCGCACTCTTGCGGGGGTCCAGTATGGTTAATAGGCTGTTTTTGTTAGGTAGTTGTAGTATAGATAAGGGAGTCATCTCCATAAGAGATGGGGGATGATACCTGTTGACAAGCAGGGCAAGGCTGACGGCAGGATCGTTCCCCGGGGGGAGTGTCAAGCGGGGGTAAGGGCAAGCATGGCCCTCGATCTTAATGACACCATATACTCCTGACTCAGGCCTCTGAGGCATTTACCCTTCGGCCTTGGCCAGGGAGCTGTTCGAAGGGAAAAGTTTAATTTGAATTGGTAATGGCATTGGAGGGCATATCCACGCCATATATATACCTGTTAATGTTATTATAGGATTATATAAAATACTGGACCCAGTCGATTGCCTAGTGACAATCTAGCCAACGTTCTTGCTCTGATTGCATTAAAGAGTGCGGCCTTTTTTATAATCCAGCTCATGTCTCCGTGTCTCATTTCGGGGCTGGGGGTGCGTCGGCAACTGTAATGATACCAATAACAAAAATGAAAATGACAATGTCGTTATCATTATTAATGCTGTGGCAGTTGGGTTTTGGAGGGACAATGTGGAGAGGGGAGGAGGGAGTAGACATCTTGGAGTCTTAACAGGGTTGAACTCTTGATCGGTGCCTGTGTTGGGAGGGGCGAGCAGCTCAGCAGTATCTGATGGATGTATCGCGATTCGCTGGTCAATGAGCAGCACAATCAGGCCCCAGCAGTCTCATGGCACTCTGTGATTGCTCAATGCCTGCTGCCTCCCACAACCAATCAGGGGGGCTCTGGGAGAGGGCACTGCAACCCTTTATAATCAGGGGGTCCGGCTTTTTCTCTCCATTCTGTGAGAGCTCTGCTTGTCAGGTTGGGTTTACAGAACTGTGGTGCCTGCACACAAAAAATCCTCCCTAGCCCTCATTGTATTACCAATACCTTTCATACCCTACATTTTACCTTCTCCCTTTCCCTGCACTTCTCCCCCCTGTACATTATATATAGATAAGTAGTATAGTTTAGATATAGATAAGTAGTATAGTTTAGATATAGATTGAGATTAGATTAGAATAGTTATATAATTGATTAGATAATAGTTTCCCTTCCCCTGTCTCCCTTAGATTTAGATAGATATTAGTTGTGCATGGGAATCAATAACGAAACTGCTATAAAAAATAAAATCTTTGTTTGTATCTAACGTTAACAAAAATTATACTGATAATGAAAATGATAACCAATAATGATAACAACATTGTTGTTAATAACGATAACAAAAATGATATTTTTGAATAATGAAAACCGAAAACAACATTTTTTAATAACGAAAACCGAAAACGGCCTGGTGCACACCCCTAGAAATTACACACAAGCTGAATATAAACTATATAACCCCTGGAACAGACTTACTCCATAGATTTTTCATATAGATAAAATACTTTCCCATTCGAACATCTTTTACCTTGTAGAAAATCCCACACAGGTAACCAAATCATATAAAAGTACTGGTATTTATCCAACAAACCCAGCAAAAAACCAAAGGACACCTGATACTAATAAAATATACTATAATGTAAAACACAATATAAAATGTACAATGCAATCATGAAACAATAAATACAATATACATAAGGAGTATAGTTTAAACCATCAATGAGATAGCATAAAAGAGTAAATGGTGCAACAAGCCCAACGTGTTTCGAGCAAAAGCTCTTCTTCAGGAGCATTCTAAAAAGGCAAAGCACAATTGATTGAACAGATAGTTACCACAATATCATATAAAGACAAAAACAAAAAATAACATAATCAGGGCAAATAAAAACTCTATATCAAATACATAATAAATGTATAATAATAATAAAACCACAAATCTTTGAAGCACTGCAGGACTTAGATGTAAATATTCACACACGCTGTTGTATTTATCAAAAGGGTAGCAATCCTTCAATAATACCCTTCCGGGATGCATAGGCTAAGTGCCACGGTAGCTACGCCACTGACACCAATATTATCTACAAACCATATGGACACTGGGCACAAAATGGCTACCTGATCTGCCAATCGTTTTATGGGCCACCTGACTTTAAGTCACCAGAGATGCCTGTGGCAGGATGGGACAGGTAAAAATTTCTTAAATAAATAAATATATAAATTAAAAAATGCCTCATTTCCTTTTCAAAGCTCTACTGCCACAGCTACCTGAGAAACTGCTATTACTACTTTTTAATTCCGTGATAAAAAAGCTTAGTGTATTATTTGCAGGAAAAGGTGTTGGAGCTTTGAAGGGGCACTGCCTGTGTAACTCACTAGATAATATGCTTGGGGGAAGCTCTAGCAAGGGTCCTGGGTTCTCTTCCTCATGGTGGCCATACCACCTTCCTGTCTGCTGGCTTATTAAATAAATGGACATATTGCTCCCACTGCAGGGGCTCGTCAAAACACGCCCTCAGCCCTGCCTTCAGCTTCCACGCCAGGTCAAGTGCCTCATCGGACAGCTTCCTGCCCTCACGGCCACAATCTCGCCCACCAAGAATCTCATCCAGCCTCCTGTGGAGATTATGCTCTTTTATGCTATCTCATTGATGGTTTACCATCAAACCATTCTTATACCTCAGATACATACCTTTTGGTGATGTTAGACACCCCAATATCAACAGGATAGGAACAAGACACTGCCAGAACAGCAGATGCAAAACGTGTCAACACATTTCCACCACTGCTACCATCAAAAAAACATTCCAAATACAAGGAAACTACACCTGAAAAATCCTAAAATGTAGTGTATTTCATTCAGTGCACCCATTGCTGTCATGGAAGCTACATTGGTGAAATCCAGAAATCCATATACCTACATATGAATTCACATAGACATACAATTGTAAACGAAGTCACTGACTCTACAGTGGGCGGTCGCTTTTCCCAGTGCGACCACTTCATCTGTGATCTCAGAGTCCTCATCCTCAAAGGAAACCTGCACAATACCCTCAGAAGAAGGGCCTGGGAACTAAAATTCATAACTTTGACACCAAAAACCATGGATTTATAACAAGGACATAAACTTCTCCAGCCACAACAAAAACTGGTAAACATTTTACATTCTACTGCATATTTAACTTTTATTATCCTCTGTTAATAATTCCTTCATATTCAGCCTTTACTGCTGTGTACCATTTTCTTTCTGCACTAACATTTCTGTAATTTATGAATCATTTCTGTAATTTATTTCTGTAACCTCTACTTGTATTCCCACCTCCCTGTTTCACCCCCACACCCTCTAGGTTTTCCCTTTCTCCAGTCACCCACTTTACCTTGACTTCTGACTTACCACCTTCCTGAATCGTATAGTGTACTCCACCCTCCCTTGTCCCTTCACATCCTCCTTCCCCTTTCTATTGCTTATCTGCCCCTGTTCTCACCTTCCCCCTCCCTCCGACTGCTACTGCGGTTCATTTATCACCCTCTTTGTTTTGCCTCACTTCTGTCTCCCTGTTGTACCACACTCCTCCCCTCCCCTTTTCTGCTTCATTATATATACCCACTATGCATTGCTCAAAGCTTCAGTTCTGACTTTTACTTGCCTGAGGAAGGACCCTGCAAGGTCCGAATGCTTGCACATTTCTACCAACAACAGTTGGTCCAATAAGAAGTATCATTCAAACTACTTTTTTTCCATCTCTACCTGAACCAGAAATGGTGGTTTGAGTACTAATGGATATCTGTTTACACTCTGTTGAGTATCTATTCTGGCTTTAAAATGGGGAGGAAAACCACTGGTAAGTAAATGTCCATTTATTTAATAAGCCAGCAGACAGGAAGGTGGTATAGCCACCATGAGGAAGAGAACCCAGGACCCTTGCTAGAGCTTCCCCCAAGCATATCTAGTGAGTTACACAGGCAGTGCCCCTTCAAAGCTCCAACACCTTTTCCTGCAAATAATACACTAAGCTTTTTTATCACGGAATTAAAAAGTAGTAATAGCAGTTTCTCAGGTAGCTGTGGCAGTAGAGCTTTGAAAAGGAAATGAGGCAGTCATGGGTTCAAGTCGAGAATCTACTACAAAGAAAAATGCTCTATTGTTAGTGTTACTGTTTAAAATAATAATTAAAAAAATTGAATAAGCAAGAAATCACACACTTTCAGCCTGCCAAAGTCCAGATTTAAATTCTTGACTTGTCACTTTTGCCCAGTTATTTCTACCACCAAAACTATAAAAGGAGGACAACTCCCAGCGCAGACATTTCAACAGCGTCCTGTCCGCCTCCGTCCGTGCCAGCATGGAGGCCCTGGCTCCACCCTTGCCCAGAGCCTTTCTCTCCACCAGGGTGCCGCCTTATCTAAAGACAGCCTTGGCCATGAGAAATGTTTCTGCTGAATTCAAGGATGTTTGGATCTGGTCATAAGAGTGATTTTCTTTTAATCAATGTCATCATGCTTTATGCAGGAAAACACCACAGATAGTGAAAAATCCTGCCTCAGAATACTTGTTTTCCCTTCTACTGTCTTATAAGCCATAGAGGTGTGCATCAGGGACCCATGTTATTATTTTTATTTTTTGTTTTTGTTATTTAAATATTTTGTTTTCATAAAAATCAAAATTTTGTTTTCGTTTTTGCTTTGTTTTGATTTCCATTGGTTTCAATTGAAAGCACATTTTTGGCTGTAATGTTTTTGCTTTTCATTATATTTGGATGAACCTTGGAGGAATTATACCTCCTATGGAAGTCATTATGCTACCACATTTCAGAAAGATTGGATAAAGCAATACAATTTTATAAGCAGTTGAATGATGTTATTTTGCAAATAATCTGCATATATTCCTGGCTGTAGCATCTTTGTCTCCCATCTAATGTGGATGAAATTTGGCAAGTTTGTACCACTCCCAAATTTTACTATCTATGCCAGTTTTCAGAAGGATTGAATAAAGGGTCCTTGTTGTATAAGCAATTAGCTTATAAATGTATGTCTGCTTGTAACATCTTTGTAGTCCAACCAGTGTACATGGAATTTAGCAGGACTGTATCTCACACCTTCAGGATCATCTCTGCCAAATATCAGAAAGATGTGATAAAGGGTCCCAATTTTATAAGCCTACACAGCATATGCTTCTCTCCCCCACTTGTTACTTGAAAGATGGAAGCATCTGTATAGGAAAGAGCCAATAGAGATTTTCTTATGTCATTTGTCACAGTGCTGCAGGATGCGATTGTGATAACTGGCCAGCCTGGATGTATAAACCATGTCTCCTGATTGCTGGGATGCTATCCCCAAAGTCCCAGCTATGTCCCTTCTATGACTGCCACAGGGTCACCCCCGATGTCCGCCTCGAAACCACGGATTGGTCCTGTAAAGCTGGAAGCATGCAGTAATTGGATAGTGAATGTGTCTGTCAGTCTGTTGGGTTGCTCCCCATCCCCCCTCCCCCTGTCATGCCAGGTGCCTGCCTCTGACTGGCACTGCATGTGCTGCTATTTAATAATGGTCTTCAAGGGGACAACTTCAATTGCTTATAAAATTGGGGTCCTTTATCAAATTGTCCTGTAGTTTGGCAGAGATGACAGGGAAGTTGTGGGATACATTTCTGCCAAATGTCTTGTAAACAGGATGGAATATAAAAATGATAGTCAGAAATGCATTTTCAAGATAATGAATGATAACATCAGTACCCTTTATTTTATATTTATTTATTTATTCATTCAGCTTTTATGTCGCCCCCTCCTGCCATAGGCAGCTCGGGGCAGCATACAACAACACATAAAACATCTAAAAACAATTTAAAACAATAATACATAAAAGCAGCAATAATACCCCATCTAACAACCCACCACCCCCACCCTCCCCAAAGGCCAGGTGGAACAGCCAGGTCTTACATTGTCTACGAAAAGAGGGGAGATCTGCAGACAGATGGACCTCCGATGGGAGGGCATTCCACAGCCGTGGTGTGGCCACCAAGAACACCCTCTGCAGGGTTGACACCTGAGACACTCGGGGGACCCGCAGGAGGGCACTCTCCGATGACCGCAGGGGCTGATCCAGAACCTGTGGGTTGAGGCAGTCTCTGAGGTATGTCAAGCCAAGGCCATTTAGGGCTTTAAAGATAAGCACTAACACCAGGGGCGGATTGGGAAATCAAAGTGGCCCGGGAAAATATAGTGTTAGGGGCCCTGTGCCGGCGGCTTTGCCGCCGGCAAGCTGGAAACAGGCCAAGGGGGTGTGGCTTGGGGGCATGGCTTGGGGCGGGCAGAGTGCACCAGATTTGGGGCCTATCGGAGCTGAGTCCCCAGACTCAGATCCTCAGCAGCCTGGCAGGGATGAGCGGGAGGTTATGGGGGGATGGCAGGGGGAGACTGCCACTTGGTGGGTACTGGCCCTCGTTTCAGTGTTCTGGCTCCCCAAATCACTCCGTTTCAGTGCTCAGTGACCCCCAACCAAAAAAAATCACTCTGTCCCTTGCTATGCATCCTACAGTAAGGCTTCTTCATTCCTACATCAGCTGCACTAGTATTACACATGCCCTGTGTTTAGCATAGCAAAAAGAAGACTAAGGGGAGAATTGATACCAGACTTCAATATCTACATTATTGTATATTAAGGCATCATTCCTTGCACCTGTAGTAATGCTGCACTGGAACACAATTAAGGAACAGCCTTGAAGGAATGCACCCTTTCTG
>QEPC01003194.1:4047037-4160111 GCA_003113815.1 Sphenodon punctatus
CCAAGCCAGTCCAGGCCCCCCACAATTCCCCCCAGGCTGGCCCCACCAGCCCATGCCCCACCAGCCCAGGTCGCCACACCCCCCTGCCCAAAAGAGGCCCAAAAGAGACCCCAGCCGGCCCCTCCCAAGCAGGGCCCAGGCCCCCGGAAGGCCCCACAAGTCACCTGCGCCGGTGTCTGCCGCTGCTCCTCCACACACTCCTGCCGCTGCTCTGCTGCGCTCTCCACGAGAGTTCAGTGGAGTGAGTCACTGGCTCCTGCGTGCACAACCCAGTTGTGAGAATGTTTGGATCCATCTCGAAGAACCTTCTTTACAAGGTAGCAACCTTCTGATCAGCACATGGGCAGGAGCTGTTTGTAAACAAACAGCCTTATCTCCCAGCCCGCTGTCCCCTCTGATGCTGCACCGCTACTAGGAGGGAGAGTCAGGTAAGCCCTCCCCCCACAACCCAACCCAACTCAACAGGGGTCAGGACCAACAATTTTGTTGTTGTTGTTGTTAAGAATAATTTAAAAAAAGACAGCGTGACCAGCCTAGCCGGCCCACCGGGAATCTTCCCGGTGCATTCAATGGCCAATCCGCCCCTGACTAACACCTTGAATTGGGCCTGGTACATCACTGGCAACCAGTGCAGAGAAGGGAGCACAGGTGTTATGTGCTCACACCAGCCCATCCCAGTCAGGAGATGGACTGCTGCATTCTGCACTAGCTGCAACCTCTGGGCCATCACCAAGGGTAGCCCCACATAGAGCGCGTTGCAGTAATCTAGTCACAAGGTAATAAAAGCATGAATAATTGTGGCAAAATCCACATCTGAGACATATGGCTTCAGCAGACGCACCAGATGTAACTGGCGAAATGCTCCTTTTGCCACAGTCATCACCTGGGCATCCAGCCAAAGCTGCGGGTCCAGAGCACCCCCAGACTGTGGACTTGAGCCACCAAGAGGGAACAGACCCCATCAATGATGGGGGCCCTCCCCTCCCACCCCCTGCTTTACCCACAACCATCACCTCCATCTTGTCGGGATTCAATTTCAGTCGACTCGCCCACATTCAATCCCCCACAGCTGACAAGCACTGGGTAAGCAACGAGACTGCTGGGCCTGAGTCCGATGAAAATTATCCAATCTTTCTGCAATTTGGTAGAATTGGTAGTCTTGGGAAGGACATAATATTTACAGGTTAATGGAAGATAAAGAAGTTTTGGCCAGGAATGTGTATGCAGCTTTTCTTAAAATCACAATGTTCAACTGCTTATAAAATTGGTTCCCTTTATCCAGTTCTTACGACATTTCGTACACAAGTGACCTTGATTGGGGGTACGATCTCCTCAAGTTTAATCAAATTTGAACAAAAATATTATAAAAATCACAATGTTAAATTGCTTATAAAATTGGTTCCCTTTATCCAATCTTTGGGTGATTTCAGATGTTACGGGCGCCTGATTCACCACAGTGGATTCCCAGCGGTGGCGAACCGGCTAACCACCCCCCGTGGGCAAGAGAGACCCCAAACAGACATGACGGGAGTGGGACCACGGCAGGGAATCGGACCAGCAGACCACAGCCCAGGGCAGCGCAACAGACGTTACGCCGATCTCGGGCCAGGCCGTGGTCAAAGCACCCAGAAGGTGCCGGGGTGGCTCGTCCCGGCAGCTGCTGTGTGCCCTTTAAAACTCCCTCCCTGCCCTGAGTTGTTGCTCGTTGCCTGGCAGTGACGCTGTGTGTTTTGTCCCCAGCTGAGAATCATGTTACTTGATTCCACCCGGTGGTTGCCGTTCAGTCGTTACTTTTTTTTGTTTCCCAGTGGGAATCTCTTTGACCACGCTTTCGGAGATGGTCCGAGCCGGAGCTCTGGAAGCATGGTTATTTTCGACCCCTGGTGGGGATTGACTGTGGTGAACATCTGGTGCCCCCGAAACAGATGTTCAGGGCACTTTGGCCCTGCTGTGGGATTGACCGTGGTTCACTGTGGTTGACTGTGGGTGAAAACAGACATGACGCTAACTACCCTTTAACCACCCTTGGTGGTCATTTATGCATGTTTCAGGGCTGCATATGGCACCAATACAGCCTTGCAACATGCATAAATAACCACCAAAGGTGGTTAAAGGGTGGTTAGCGTCATGTCTGTTTTCACCCTGTGATCTTGTAACGTCTGAAAATACCCTTTATAAGATTTGGTACACATATGGTGATTTCAGACATTACGTGGTCCTGATTCACCACAGTCGATTCCTGGCGGGGGTGAACAGATCAAGCACCCCCCGTGGTCAAGGAAAGCCCCAAACAGACATGATGGGACTGGGACCATGGCAGGGAATTGGACCACCGGACTATGGCCCGGGGCAGCGCAACAGACATTACGCCGATCCCGGGCCGGGCCATGGTCAAAGCACCCAGAAGGTGCCGGGGCGGCACGTCTTGGCTGTTGTCATGTGCTCTTTAAATTTCCCTCCCCAGTCTGTGTTGTTGCTGGTTGTCTGGCAGCGACGCTGCGTGCTTTGTCCCTGGCTGGGAATCATTTTCTTTGGTTCCAGCCGGTGGTTGCCGTTCAGACATTACTTTTTGTTATTTCCTGTTGGGAATCTCTTTGACCACGCTTTCAGAGATGGGGTATTTTCAGACGTTACGAGATCACAGTCAACCACGCTCAATTCCACGTGGTGGCTGTGATCTCCTAACATCTGTTGGGGGAAACGGATGTTTCCCCCCAGATGTTACCGCGGCGTGGAATTGCATTCACCACGTGAGCGGCCGAAGCGGCGGGGCTGGAGGCTGTCACGTGTCGAATGCAATTCCATGCCGGGGTGAACCCCGGCGTTTCGTCTGGTCGGGCGCCACGGCCTGGGATCACCGGCGGGATCCCAGACCGCGGCGAATCCGGCCTGATGTGGCGGCCTCATTGGCCCCGCTGCCCGCCTGCCTCCCCGGAGGGTGGGCGGCGGGGTGCGTGGCGGGGGTGGGGCCATGCGGCCGCATGTTGCGCCGCGCGGCCCCGCCCCCTCCCAGATTCCCCGCCGGGATCCCCCCAGCACATCTGATACGGCGTGACGGGGTGATCCCGGCGAGGAATGAATTGGGTGATTTCGGTACGGGGCCAATGGGCCCCGTAACGTCTGAAATCACCCATGGTCCCGCTGGGAGCTCCAGAAGCGTGGTTAATTTTGACCCCATGTGGGTATTGACTGTGGTGAACATCTGGCGGCTCCGAACAGACATTCAGGGCGCTTTGGCCCCACCGCGGAATTGACCGTGAATTCACTGTGGTTGAGCGTGATCTTGTAATGTCTGAAATCACCCTCAGTGACCTCAACTGAGGGTACGATCTCCCCAAGTTTAATCAAATTTAAGTAAGAAACAAAATTATAGCTGGAAATAAATTTCCCCCCCATTATTTAAAAAACAAAAATTTGTTTTCATTTTCATGATATTTCATTTTTGTTGTTACAATACCAATAAGAAAAACTAAAAATTTCTTTTTTGTTATAACAACGAAAATGAATTGCACACCCCTAATAAGCCATTTGGGATTTTGATGAATGCATGAAGCCATGTGAAAAACCTATTAGTTATCAGGAAAGCCAAATTCTTTCTTTAGCTCAATAGAGAGATACAGTCCATTGACAACAGTGTGTAAAAACTCAAGGTTAATCCCTTATGGAAGTCTGACTTTCTTTTAATGTGGCCCCTTAAGTCAGGATGCCTATTTTATACAGGAACATGCAAAAACCTAGAGTTAAGCTAAACATAACCAATTAATTCATTTCCTTCCACAAGAGTTTGTAAAAGAACTATTTTTCTCATACTGCCAGGCCTGGCCTTTTGTCCACCGGAGGAAAGTTCTGATGTCTAAGTAACATTGTTGCCCTGTGAAGGACCTTGTATATGACAGAAGACCTGTTCTCCAGAGTTCACTTCTAAAGAGTTAGACTGAAGGGGTATGAAGACTGAAATCCTCTCAGTCCACAAGATGACAGTCCATTTAGCTCCTGGAGTAGCTTTTGGAATCACAGACATGAATGAGAATTAAACCGTCAACTATAGTACTTTTTCCCCAAAGGAAGCTTCTTGCATTCAGTTGAATGTTTCAGTTTAGTTTTATTGTTTAGGCCTTAGCCATAACAAAATTTGAACAGAAATTAAACAATAAAATTCATAATAGACCAGAATATCAGAAAACACAAATATACAATAAATAAATATAAAATATAAAATACAAATAGAGTTGAATGTCAAGACCAAACACTTGAGCAGGGGTGTGTGTGTGGGGGGGTGGGGATGGGAAAAGTTGACCAGAAAGAATTGGCAACTAAATTCCTTCTCACTCCAGCAGGCAATAGTTCCTCAAGGGCAAAGCTGAGCTCTGTTGTTGGAAAAATGTAGGGAATTTGATTTCTGGAGTAGTCAGGCAGTCTCTCCATTCTTCTTGCACTCCAGAAGGAAGTCAGCTTGTGTCTGAGGTAACACAAATGAAGGCTAACATTGCATATCTTACAGCTGTTTTAAAAACATTTCCTAGAATTACAGTGATTTTTGCCTTTCAGTGAAAAACAAAGATGAGGATGTTATAAGTTATGTTTCAATGGATTTGGTTTTGGCCAGTCAGTGTGTGCTGCTCGTTCTTCTAAACAGCAGCAAGGTGTCAGCTAGGCCTAATTTGCTGTTTACCCAAAATAAATCCGTTATTTATTTATAAATAACAGAAATCTGTTTATGAGTCAGGCTAAGTATCTACAGTTATACAATTATACCAGCTTTCCTGCCAATGAGTTGTTGTTCAAGGGGGAAGACAATTAGATCGCTTCTCGAGGCCACAAAGAACAGGCTTTCTGCCATAAGCCCAGAATCTGCTCTTTGCTGGCATGTCTGAAGAAGCCCATTTTATCATCATCCATCATGGAAGAAGGGGAGGTAGGAGCAGTGGCAGATGAAAAAAAGAGGACAATACAAGCATCCCAATGTAAGGATGAGCATAAGACAACAGTCACACAGAGACCCTTTTCACACAAGACACCCCCACCCATCTCCATGCAGTTTCGCTGGATGGAGACGCCCATGTGAATGCTGCAGGGGATGGATGGGGTTGCATGCGCACTCCCGTACAACACCCATCTACATCCATCACGCATGGAGCAAAGGGCTCCAATGCACGATACTATCTGAGTGGTGGTGGGTATGCACCCTTGGGAACGCGCGCGCACCCACCTCTACCCACCGTGGCCACCCACCGTGGTCAGCTTAAGAATGGTCAGAGAAACAAATGTTAATAATGATAGAACTTGCATTCTGTCACAGGGATGGGGGGGGGGGGGAGGATGAACTAGGGATGACCCCAAACACTCACACAGGGCCACCAGGCTCACGCTTTTCTGGGAAACACCTGGGAAATAATGCCCGTCAGGATAGTATTGTGGCCTTTTAGGTCTCAATGAGACCAGGCCCCCTATCATCATGGGACACAGAGCTCGCTTGTGAGAGTATGGCCTCACACCACACACTTTCACTGACAAGGGGGAGGAGAGAGATGAGTTAGGGGGGCATGGGGGTTTGGAGGGATAGGGAACCAGATCCAGGGGAAGGATGTTGGGGGGCTTTTGCTCTCCAGGGGGAAGGAACGAATCCCAGGGGAGGGGGAGGGGACTTGCGCTTTTCCCAGCCTCCACGCTCTCACACACTCACTCTGAGGGGAAGGACACAAGGGAACTCAATCCGCAATACACTCCACTCTCACAACTGACCAAGTCATGGGCAAGGGCAAGGTGAGGACAAAGGCAAGGCAAGGCAAGACATGGCAAGGGCAAGGGAAACAAAGACAGGTCACACTTAGCTTTCTTGGGCCAGCTTCTCAGGCTCTGATTACCGGCGCCGTGTGTCTCACAGCACTGGAGTTTATACTCCAAACTCTGCCCCTTGACATACCTGGAGCTGTGCACAGCACCACATGGGTTCCAGTGATGACCACACGTTACGTGAGGTTGAAGGCTGGGGCTTCTCGTGGTCGGCATTCTGGTGGGTTGCTTTAGCAACCTGACACTGCGGCAAGGCTGCCTGTGCTGCAGCATCTGTTTCCCGTGCTGACGGTGCCTTGGGTTGAATGGGAGTGGGGGGGCAGCTCTCCTCCCTACTCCGGAGACCCGAGCCCCCCCCCCTCAAGCAATGCCCACGGCAGCCAGGGCTAACACATTCCCAGGGAGAGCCTGGGCTAAAACAGGCCCTGACCACCCCATTTGTTCTGGATTCTGTACTTGAAAGCTTTCAAATGCTGGTATCAAACATAAGTGTCAAATTGCTGCTCACACCACCATGACCAGTGGTAAATATGAAGTTTTGGTGTTCCACTTCCTGCCTTTCCTGGTGGATTTAGGTTTTGTATGAACTTCCGGATTTTTTTTTGAAACCTTAAACTTCACTAGAAAATTCATTTGGAAGGGAAAGATGCATTTCTTGAATAAATATTAATGGAGGTGGACAGAAGGGTAGAAATCATGGAATCACAGAATGTTTCCAGACCCATGACCATCTTTGTCACTCTCCTCTGAATCTGTTCCAATTTGTCACTGTCCTTCTTAAAATGAGGTGCCCAGAACTGGACACAGTACTCCAGATGAGGTCTGACCAGAACAGAATAGAGTGGAACTATTACTTCTTGTGACCTGGACACTATGGGTGTCTTCAGACGTTACGAGATCACGGTGAACCACGGTGAATACCCACCTGTGGTCACCGTGTCTCGAACGTCTGTTTGCGGCGCGCCAGATGTTGGCCACGGTGAATCCCCACATGGGGTTCATTTGAACCACGCTTCCCGGGCTAGCCGGGGGAAGGTCCCGGGAAGCGTGGTCAAACGGACCCCGGGCCGTGACCAACGAAAAGTCATGTCTGGCCGTGCACCACGGCCGGACGCGGCGGCTGCATTGGCCCCGCCGCCCGCCCGTCTCCTCGGAGGGCGGGCGGCGGGGTGCGTGGAGGGGGCGGGGCCGTGTGGCCGCACGTTGCGCCGCACGGCCCAGGCCCCTCCCACTTTCCCCGCCGGGATCCCCGCGGCACGTCTGTTGTGCCGTTACAGGGTGACCCCGGCGGGGAACGAAGCCGGTGGTTCCGGTACGGGGCCAAAGGGCCCCGTATCGTCTGAAATCACCCTATGCTTCTGTTAATGTAGCCCAAAATTGCATTCGCCTTTTTAGCAGCTGTATCACACTGCTGACTCGTGTTGAACATGTGATCAACTACAACCTCAAGATTCTTTTCACACGTACTGCTGCCAAGCCAGGTATCTCCCATCGTATACTTGTGCATTTGATTTCTCTTACCTAAATGCAGAACTTTACTTTTATCGCTGTTTAATTTCATTTTGTTAGTTTTGGCCCAGTTTCCGTCCTGTCAAGATCAATTTGACTATTGGTTCTGTGTTCTAAGGTGTTAGCTATCCCTTCCAGTTTTGTATCATCTGCAAATTTGATAAGTATCCCCTCTACTCCTTCATCCAAGTCATTAATAAAGATGTTGAACAGTGCAGGGCCCAGGACTGAGCACTGAGTCTCCCCACTTGATACCTCCTTCCAGATTGATGGAGAGCCATTTATGAGCACTCTTACGGTATGGCTCTTCTTAAACTAGCTGTACTCCACCTAATGGTAATTTCATCTAACCCATATTTAACCAGCTTATCAAGAAGGGGATTTTGTCAACAGCTTTGCTGAAATCATGATAAACTATGATCTACTAAACTAGTAACTCGATCAAAAAAGGAAATAAGATTAGTATGGCATGACTTGTTCTTGAAAAAAACTCAGGCTGGCTCCTAGTAATCACAGTATTGCTTTCTAAATGCTTACAGATTGACTGCTTTATAATCTGCTCTAGGATCTTTCCAGGTATTGATGTCAGGATGACCAGTCTGTAGTTTCCCGGATTCTCCTTTTTCCTCTTTTTCATTTCTTTTCATTTAATACCCCGCCACTCCTGCAAAAGCAGCTCAGAGCAGCTAACAATTCAATACTTTTTTTTTTTAACTTTTAAAAAAAGTTTTTTGAAGATAGGGACAACATTTGCCTGTCTCCAGTCTTCCAGCACCTCACCCATTCTCCAAGTGTTCTCAAAAATATTAGACAGAGGTTCCGAGATTACATCTGCAAATTTCTTCAGTACGCTAGGATGTAATTAATCTGGCCTCAAAGACTTGAACTTGTTTAAAGTAGCTAAGTGTTTTCTTTATATTTTAATAGCTCTGGTACTACATGTCTAGTAAGTTTAGGACAAGGGCTATAAAAAAAACTCTGAACATCTATGGATAAACATCTCCATTGAAAATCATGCATACCTTGTATCCCTTATGCAGCCTTCCCATTACACACTTGCATATCAATGTTTTTTTTCTCTAGATAATGGTTACATTCTTCCCTTATGGAGGAATGCCCTTCAGTTTTGGTTATTAGTCTTAGATTATCATAGGAAGTGACCAGATACGCTTAACATAATAAGTCTTTTGAGTGAGGCATGAGTACCGTCACATTCCAGGGATCAGTCTCTGCTCAGACGATGGCTACCTACTGCAACCTATATTCTCATGCACAAGTGCAACAGCCTTGTAGCAAACACAGTACTGCCATATACTGGCAGTTTGACTCCATCGTCTTGAACCTTGCTGAGGGAGAGACGTGCACTCGTTTTTTCAGTTGTTAGGGAGAAGCCTAACACAAGCAGAACCACCCCGCCCCCTCGAATAGAGGGGACCATCTATGTCCTAGCTCCGCCATTTGGGGTTTGTTGCTCCCGCAGAGGAGGGCAAGTGCAGCAGAATGGAGCTAGTAGACCTGTGTAAAAGAGAGGCAGTCTGGACTGTACGCATGAGGTGTATTGTAGGCTGAATCCATGGCAATCTTATTCAATTCCCCCTCCTCTTTTGCACCTTCTTCATGCAAGACACACAGCCCGCTGACAACCAGAAGTAGCTGAAACATAAGTTAGGGAGCAGGTAAGACGCTGAGCTATCTCTATTGATAATGCAACCAGAGGCATGGATTTCTCTTGTCTAGCAAGGCTCCCTGATTGCAATTCCACCAGTCTGCAAGGCAGAAAAGCCATGTTGAGTGTGCCTACCCTATTTTAAGACCCCTCTGCCATGTCGTGAAGGCGGACAAGGCACATAGCCGCCTTGACCTAATTAAGAACCAGGGAAACTGGGGAGGCATAATTGAGTTCCTCCCACTAGGACGAGCGGTCCTGGACTCTGAATGGGCCACCAGCCCAGCTTGAAGTAATCAAGGGAATGCCAAGCCATGACTGAATTTCCCCTTGAAGGCCAGGTCCTTTCCTGGGCACTTACAACCCTCCACCCAGCCAGTATCTGCATATACAAAGAATCTTGCTAACACTCCTCATCTACTTTATTTATATTTATTTATTTTATAGATTTTTATCCCGCCCCCTCCTGCAATGCAGCTCGGGGCGGCTCCTATCCTGCCCTTTTTACATACGCAGGAACCTCTATTCCAACGCCGACTGTAGGTTTAGCTTTGCTTTGTTTAAAAACCCATAAGTGGTCTGGACTCCCAGTGTTCAAAGAGTCCGGTTTCTGGAGTGGGGTTGCACAGACACTCTGTGTGACACTGCTCTAGAAGCCCTCCCAGTCAGGTACCCCTCCTTGCATCTGCCTGCCCCGCTTCTGCCCTCAAACCTCCTGCTGGATCTCTGAAGTGCGCCTGTCCCCTCCACAATGGGCCAGGAAAGGTAACCCTCTCTCTGTCTTTCTCTCTCTCCTGTTCGCTCTAGTTTTTTTTATCTTTTTCTCCTTCTTCTGGCTACTAGGTTGCTCTAACCACCTTGCTCCCCACAACCTCCCTCCACTGATTCAGACTTTGTGTGTGTGTGTGTGTGTGTGTGCGCCTCTATGACTTGATCTCTTTTTAGGATACCTGTACTGCTGGTTCCCTTGAATAAATAGCAGTTTACTGTACCGAAACTTTGTATATCTAATTTCTACAGGGTGGTTTAAGGAGTCCCAGCGCATCACATCTCTAGATTAAAGTTCCCTAGTACTCGTGTGCCCTGACTGGAAAGTAAGCTAAATTCCCCAAATTGACCATTTTTTGAAGCACACCTCTGGACATTGGGACCTACTCCTCAGGGAGTCCCACTGTACAAGTTTGCAACTTGCAAGAGGCATGAAGGCTGTTTAAAAGCACCCTTCTGGAAGCCCAGATTAAATGCATCCTGCAAGTTACAAAAGGAAGCAGGAAGACCAAAAGTCTTCCACTGTGGCTAAATGGGGAGGTAAAGGAGGCTATTAGAGCCAAAAAGTCATCCTTTAAGAAATGGAAGGCTAGTCCCAATGAAAATAATATGAAAGAGCATAAACACTGGCAACGTAAATGTAAAATGTTAATAAGGCAGACCAAGAGAGATTTTGAAGGGAGGCTTGCTAAAGAGGCAAAAAGAAGCAACAAAAGCTTTTTCAAATACATCAGAAGCAAGAAGTCTGCTAGGGAGTCAGTTGGGCCATTGGATGACAAGGGAGTAAAAGGGGTGCTCACGGAGGATAAGGACATTGCAGAGAAGCTGAATGAGTTTTTTGCGTCGGTCTTCACTGCGGAGGATTTTGGGGAGGTACCCACGCCAGTTCCTTGCTTTGTGGGCGAGGAATTGGAAGAGCTGTTACAAATCAATGTGACCTTGGAGGATGCTCTAGGGCAAATTGACAAATTGAATACTAACAAGTCACCACCAGGACCTGATGGCATTCACCCCAGAGTTCTGAAGGAACTCAAATATGAAATCACAGACCTACTGTTAGTAATTTGTAACCTGTCACTAAAATCTGCCATTGTACCCGAGGACTGGAGGGTGGCAAATGTAATCCTGATATTTATTTATGTATTTATTATTAAGTGCTTATACCCCGCATCCTCCTGCACATTGGCAGCTCAGAGCAGCAAACAACACATCAAAACATCCATAAAAATGCATAAAACTAAAACATTAAAATATCAAAAATACTAAAAGGTAAGGATACTAAAAGGCAGAAAAACCTTTCCTCCCCAACTCCCCTCCCCCCCAAACGCCCAGCCGAACAACCAGGTCTTAAAAGATCTTCGGAGAGAGGGGAGGTCCAGGGATAAACGAGCCTCCATTAGGAGGGAGTTCCACAGCCTGGGTGCGGCCACCGAGAACGCCCTCCCCACTGTCACCACCTGGGGGATCTTGAGTCGGGTGCCCCCGGCTGCCTGCAGGGACCACAAAATGACCCGGGGCCTGAGGCGGTCTTGCAGCTAAGCAGGACCCAAGCCGTTTAGGGCTTTATAGGTCATCACCAATGAATTGGGCCTGGAAGACTATAGGCAGCCAGTGCAGAGAAGGGAGCACAGGTGTAATGTGCTCACGGCGGCCAGTTCCCGTTAGGAGACAGACCGCCACATTCTGCACCAGCTGTAGCCTCCAGACCGTCTTCAAAGGTAGTCCCACGTAGAGTGCGTTACAGTAGTCCAATCAAGAGGTAATGAAAACATGGATGCTGAACATTTCTATCTATGTGCTTACAACTGTGATGCCTCTATTCTTTCACTCACTCTTCCCACCCAACTGTCTCGTTTCCCTTTTAAACATGTTACTACTATGAGGGGAAATCAATTAAAGGGTGTGTACTTTGTACTTTTAATTAAAGGATGTATCATTAACACAGGTGTTAGGTCATCTGAAGTTAGAGATAGTATTTCACTTTCTTGAATTCTCTTCCCGAAGAGCTCTCAGAGTGCAAGCTAATGCGACGGTGCCAAAGTGCGGCCTCTGACTTAACCGGTCTGGAGTTGGACCAGCACTGTGGTTGGGATCTGTTCAGGTCCCCAAACTGACATGATGGGGGCCTGGCCTCTGGACGTGCATCCATGCTGCTCCCAGTGGGCTGCTCCCCTCCCTGATGGGTGGCCATGGTGCAGCAGGAGCCAGAACTGTGGGGGCTCTCCACATTGGGTAGAAAAGCAACCGAGCCTGCTCCCCTCCTCTCTGCTGGGGAAGGGCCACTTGAAGCAGTCCTCAGTCACCGCCCTCCAACGCTGCTTCCTGCTCACCGACACTGCTGCCGATTCCCAGCGCGTGTGCAGCACGCCCCTCCCTGTTTCCAACATGACTTTTTATTGGTGGCATTATACCAATCAAAGTTCAAAAAATGTGGATATTTTTTTTTATATTTCCCCAGTTCATCTAGAGAACAGCTAAGTTTGGTTGCTCCCCCTACTTCTGACACACTCCCTAGACAAATTATGCAGCCCCCTCCCCAGTTTGACAACCATTGCCCAATAACTTGAAAACTGGGAAAGTCTCTTTACAAAGCCATACAAAGGGACATTTATTACTGATTGCTTTATTGATACTGCATTACAAATGAAAAGTACAATAGGTGCAGAATTCCAGGCAGTTTGTCTTACATATTAGGTTGAGTGCACACAAGTGAAATAATTCAAGATACATCAATACCCTTTCCCCTACCCACCCACCCTTCCCGCCATATAAAACATGAGCAGACAATAATACATACAATGACAAAAAAAAAGTGTTGTTTCTATTTAAACAACAAAATACAATTCTTCCCTTCATTTAGTGCAGAGGCAGCTAGGTCCATCACCAAAAGACTGAGCCTTTGCAATCAGGCAGGATGAAATGAATTAAGCTAATATGGATACTGACACAATGGAACCAGTTATGGGGCCTTGCTCTATTCTTAAAGTGCTATTTCTATGCACTGACGGTTGGAAGAACAGCTCTCAGGTTTGTTTTTTCCCCAGCAAACAAACTATAAAACATTGGCATTTTTAAAAAAAACGACTCCCCCCTCCCCCCAAAATGAAGAAATCCTCATTTGTATACACCAGGAGTTGGGAACTGATTGTGCCACATCTCTATAGGAGCTACACACCAGATTCCACTATATTGTGTTGTGAAATATAGCACCCTCCTCCCCACCAATGGTGCTCTGTAAAATAAGTCAAACTCGCTCTTCTGCTGTTTGGTATTGAAACCAAAAATTCAGCACTGGCAATGTGTGTGTGTGGGGGGTGGGGTTGTGACATTCATGACTACTTTTGTGGCACCAGAGGAACCGTACTGAATCCATATTGTATTGTCAAGATCCAGCCCCTCTGCTACAACAGGAAGCTATGAAACTCCCCTTACCCTTTCCTTGGCTCACAGGAGCTCTGTGTGCATTTGTACAGGTTTTGCATGTAAAGCATGAGACAGATCCTTTGGACCAATTTGGTTAAAATAGCAGCAGAGATCTTCATAGGCACCTAAAGTATTTGGATTCTCACCCTCATTCATTTTTAGCAGGCCACTGAGTATAGCCTTAAGTGATTCTGAAAATCCAGCCATAAAATGCATAGTCTCCACTGTTGCTGTTACTTCAAGACTAGAGGTCTTCTGAAAAGCCATTGCCTCCTCCATTTTAAAACAAAATCTTCCTAGGATTGCTTAAGAGCGTCTTGACCTCTTTTTCAAACTAAGTTTCTTCAGAAGTAATCTGTCATCTGTTGCTTGATGCTCAGAAACTTTAAAGGGGTGAAGTTTTTTCATCCTCACCCTCAAGTTCAATGTATGGTTAGTTCTTTCCATTCATGTTAATGGGGCACCCTCCCTTCCATATTTTAAATGTATGGATGGATATACATAGCAAAGCACTGCTGCTAAGCTAGCAAAGTAGTACAGACTTCTGGTCACCTATATTGGTCAAATCAACTCACTTTTGCTAGAATTTTACACCAGCAGAATTCCTTTATGTGGTATGGGAACAAGAGGAAGCTTACTAATTAGGAATCAGAAGATAACCTCTACATGGTAAGGCTCCCTTACGTACGTCTGTAGTTTTTAACTTAAGACTGAAACTCAAACATTAAGCACTTAGTGGCCAAGGGTAAGGATTTCACTTCTTTAAAGATACAAGGGACTACCTAATTCTAGAAGGAACTTGAGTCAATATGTCTAGAGAAGCAAAGCCAGCCTCGCACAGGTTTGGATTGGATTAGGGCTCCATAGAATCTATTTGGATGCTTGCTTACTTAAATCCAAAACAAACCCTTAGCATCTAGAGCTAAAGACAGTAGGAGACTTTCCACAGCCCATTTGCATTTAGTCTCAAGAGGAACCAGGCATCGACTCCAAAAAAGTCATAGTAACTAGATAAAAATTGTTGAGTTTGGGGGAAAAAAAAAAAATTGGTTGTAGAGATTTTTTTTCTCTAGCTATTTCAGACCTCTCCTGTCCAGCAAAAGCAACGAAAACTTTGAAACCTTCCCCA
Source organism: Sphenodon punctatus (assembly GCA_003113815.1). Classification (NCBI taxonomy): domain Eukaryota; kingdom Metazoa; phylum Chordata; class Lepidosauria; order Sphenodontia; family Sphenodontidae; genus Sphenodon; species Sphenodon punctatus. Next base: position 4,061,326 of record QEPC01003194.1, read on the forward strand.
CTTGCTTGCTCATATAAAAATGCAGTTTTGTGTGTATGTATGTTTGTTTTGTTTTTGTTTGTGCAGAGCTATTTTTTCAATTTTTAAAAAACTGGATATAAAAAGTCTTATGTAGAATGAGGATTAAGATTCTTACTTTAAACCAAATGGCAGTTCACACACAGAAAGATGACAAAGGCCAGACGTTAAGAGCAGAAGTCACTTTAGCCCTAAGGAATATTTTTGGTACAGTTTGTGACTGAAAAACTAAATAAAGTCATTGTGTTCCTTCTCACACAGCACAATAAAAGTCTGAGGAGAGACAGCTATTCAGAATGCTCTTGCATTCATATGGACAAAAAGTCTCCAAGGGAGAAGAGGAAAATTCTTCCCACAGTCTACATGACCAAGGCATTTAAAACAAATGGACCTTGCCACATTATTTAAGTGGTTGACTTCCTTCTTAAGTTGATAAACACTGTCCTGAAGAGTCAAGTGGATAGATTTAGGAAGGTACCATACTTTAAGCATGGGAGTAGTTTCATGTCCCTATGGAAGCATTAGACTGAATGCTCTCAGACCCTAATCTAGAAAGGTACTTAAATACAATCCTAACTCTTGTAAAGCGCTATCAAGTCATGATGGAGCCGTATCTTCACTTTTCACTGGCTTAAAATGATCAGTGAAAGGCAGCCATGAATTGGTTCCTCAAACTACATTGAGGTCTAAGCCAATGATAGACCGCAATGTAGGTCTAACGCCCAAACACAGGAAGGTTCAGATGCAAGGTCAGTTGTTCCTAGACTGACATCAAACAATGTGGACTATGGGTGGTCACAGGGTGCATTGGCTCCAATGCAGCCCTGCAACCTGTATTTCTCATAAGTGTCCTCTAAAAATGTGCATATATGGAAGCCAGGAGTCTAGTCTGCAGATGAGGTCACTATCAAGATTGATATACACCGCATGGTTTTGTGGGATTCCATTTCACTCTCAATTGAGTAGATCATGTCAACAAGGTTAAGGAACCAATATCATAGTCCCAAACGCTGCTTTCAGCTCAGTTAACTTAAAAATGCGGACTCTGCATGTTATTGGGCTTATATGGTCCCAAATTTTTAATACACTGAGCACTATCAATCCAATGGGATTCAAGACCACCCACACCCCATCGTGCAAGCATTTAAATCTTGGCTTAATTTCATGCACAGATTGAGGGATCATCTTCAAACTAAGCCCATGCTTAAGTGCTTTGCAGTATCGGAGGCCCAAACTCACTTGGAATTTTACAGGATTTAGCCTAAAGAGTCTATGTAAATTTCCCTCTGCTCCTCAATGAACATTATCCCTGAAAAGAACTGCTCTTTCCTCCAGCCTCGGTACCACACAAATTACAGTAGAAGGAAAAAGGTAGGCTTCATATTACAGATGGATAGTTAACAGATGTTTTCACCTGTGTCCCCCACCCCACTTTTTTTTGGTACAAAGCAGCTAGAAAAGCTTTTAAAAAAAATAGAAAGTAGGTTTAAGAAATCAGTTCTTTGTAGTTGCTCTTTTTGTTCTTTGCCCCAACTTGGTTTCCCTCTCTATATATATTTATAACAATAAATAAAAGGCTTTCTTTGTGTATTACAGTGCCATTCTTTTCCTTTTAAACAAAAAACTTTATGGCTCAACATTGCAAGGTAATAATCTACAAAAAGTTTACATAATAACCTCCCCCTCCCTTAAAGAAAAAACCCATAATAGGATACAATTCAAGTAGTCTTGAAGTTTTAAATGTATGGATATATAAAGCAAAGCAAGTATGGAACTGGTTAAGTCTCCATTTCATGGGCAAGAGTATATCCTAGGGGGAGAGGTATTGGGTGGTCTCCCTGACATTCCTAGTTCTTAAACTTTATGTAGATAAATATAAACCGATCTGTTTTGACATCCCTCAAGATACTAGTTCTCATACCTATTCCTGAGCTTCAAGTGCCAGAACTGGTTTTTACCTCTGCCTCCCACAATGCATCAGCTGACATTCTGCTTTCCCCCCCCCCATGGAGGAAGGCGCAATGCGACTTGACGCCATACTGGAGGTGGTGAAATTGGCCAACTGAGCCTCCAGGCTAAGCTTAGAGCAGCCCTGTGATTGCTCTAAGTTAACATGACCTCCTATGCAGAAAAGACTTGGTGCTCCTGGCACTAAGGGAATGAGGAAAGATGGCTTGGAGCCATTTCATCACTCACTATACAATATGCTGCAAATATCTCCCATAGGTCAGCTCTGCCCTCCTGTCCCAGAATGGCATTATGTTACCTATTGGGCTTTCCCAATTTCAGAAAGTAAGGCATGAACTAAAAGGGAGACAGTCAATCATTGAGCTATTCTTCATGGGGGGGCGGGGGAACTCACTCAGGCACCGGTTCTTAAAACTTAAGCACATGCCTGGGTAAGCATGTAAGTACTCCCACATGAAGTACCTTGCTGAAACAGTCTTGAGGTCACTCAGAAGATAGAAGAAGGAGACAAGAAAGGACTCTGGAAAGGACACACAAGCCTTAGTAAGAATACTAGGCTCCCTAATTCTGCTAAGGCTTATGCATGTCTTACACAATGTGACTAACGCTACAGGACTGCTTGCAGTGTATAGTATTATTAAGCATATGCATGTGCCTTTGGAAGAAAGGGTAGTAATCTGGATACCACAAAAATGTCAGAATATTTGACTTCCAAATTTTTTTTACAGAAAATCTCCCTTTGGATCTAAAATGTGTATAGATGCGTTTCTGTATATCTGCAAGTGCGTGCATTGTGTATGAGTGACAGCCAACTAGCTCAATATGGTCATGACCAAGCTATATTTCAGAAGAGAAAAAAAACAAAAACAACACACACTTTTCCTAAAACGAAAAGCTAAACATTTCAAGTTCAGTATTTAACATCTTGTCCTTCCCGCCCCACCACCCCGATCTGGGTTCAATCCCTCCCCCGGCTTCCAACTCCACTTTAGAACCAATAACACATTTAAACATTACAATCCCCCTCTTCAGATACTACACAAAAAAAGTCCCATAAAAATAGTGCTTTTTTGCCAAAAAGTTATATAATATATTATATATATAAATCAACTAAATCCGTGGCGCAAATGTGCAATGCAGATGCCTCCGCCATTTAAAGTGAACATTAGTTCACTTCCTCTTCTCTCTCTCGCTTCATCTGTGATTTTTTTTGTTTTTTATTTTTTTTAAAAAGGTGCAAGTAGATTTGGAATCTTGTAATTAAGAAAATAAAAAAGTGGGCCTCCTTGGAATTTCTTCTCAGTTTTTGTTTGTTTTTAAAAGAAGGTGCAAAAGAAAACTGCTCTTACAAAAATAATAAAAAACGAGCAAACTAAAGCAGGGGTGGGAATGAGGCAAACTACAAGCCACCCCCTCGAATTTCTCCCCATTTTATTTATTGTCAAGACATGGAATGGATTCTTCAATTTCGCATCCTCTCTTACTCTTTTTTTCTTCTCCCGTTGGCACCCGGGTTGAAAGGCTGTGGCCCAATAGTTGTAAAAGTTCAAGTGCCTTAACTGTCTCTTTTTAAGTACAGGCTGTAAATACTGGGTAGGAAGGGAACAAAACCAAGTTTTTTAAAAAAAGAAAAAACCCTTTAATGCTTAAGGACAATGCCACAGAAATGCTGCTGCTGCCGACGTTGTACTCCTGATCTTGCCAGTTGTTCTGTTCTCTTTAGATTGGCGTTACTTACGGTGCCCCCTTTTTTATTGCTCCTTGATGTGAAGGGCATTTATTTCCCCTCCCAAGCCTTGGCTTTTGGGAGGAAGGGGTGGGGCTAGAACTGAAAAGTTCCCTCCCCCCAAGGAGATTGAAAAAAACCCCAATCCATTTGCAAATACTTCACAGTTCATTTCTGGTTGCCTGATGGTTCTGAGGAAACTTGCATAACAGGCTTCTGGCTGGGCAGGATGATCAGGGGACGATGGACCTTGGTTTCATCAGACTCTTGCAGCTCTTCCACCTGCCACCGATACCTGTGGGCCCGGAGAATTCTGGGAACCTCTCTCTTGAGGCGCTGGGAGCTCTTTTTCTGCCATACATCATATTTAGAGTACTTTGCATGGGAAGGCTTTTGAAAGGTATCCTGAGTAGGGAAGGTAAAAGGAGAAGCAAAGTGAGGGTCACAGTGAGTTGGGTAACTTTGCTGAACACCATGTAATTGTCTGGTATTTGTACAATGGAAGCCACCTATTCTTATTTTTCCAATTTTTACCCCAGACAGGGATGGGGAGGGGGATAGTTGCGCTTACCTTTAATTCCTAGACAGGCGACCTGTGTGGTGCCTGGCATGGCCTTTTTGGGGCTGTGCTAGGAAGAACCTAAACACCCCCCCCCCCCAAAACAAAGTGCATGTGCAAGCTGGCCACCATGGCCATTTTGCACATGCGCGGGTATTTCCCAGAGTGGTGCCATTTTGGAAAGTGGCATCCAGTCTCCGCATGCTGAGAATTGGCTGCACATTTGTAGAACAGCCATGGTGGCCATTTGCGCATGCACATTGCTTTTTTGGGGTTAGTTTCTTCCTGGCACAGGTCATCAGAGTCTAGGAAGAAAAGGTAAGTAACAAGCTACCCCCCCTCATTGGCTCCTCTACCTCCAGCTCTGCCTCCCCATGGCCCCTGCCAGTGCCTGGCACCAGCCTTCCATGGAATCCTGCCCTGCCTAGGTGCTGGGGTGAGTTGGACACGGGGGAGTCGGTGCTGGCGACAGTGAAAGCACCAGCGTCACCAAGGACTCGCCAGATATCTGATGGGAGATTGGATCCCACCCCCCCATCTCAAAATCAGATCAATCAGATTTGCCCCAGAATAAGGCAATCCGATTGTTATCGGATCAACAATTGGATAACAATCTTCCTATCCCTAGTGCTAACCTCCGTGCAAGAATAAAATTAGCCCAATGGTTAATCTTTTGCGTGAACAAGCCTAGTGAGTGAATCAGAAATTGAACCCAGGAGTCTGACTTTGTCCCCCGCTTTATCCTGTGGATTACAATACTCCTTTCATGGTAGCTACTCTTGCTATTTTGAGCCCAGTTTTACCATCAGCCAGCACAAGCAATACAATGTAGGTTGTTTAGATCCCTCCTGGCCTTTTGTTTGCTTGCGCACGCTATTAAAACATTTTTCTCACTGTTGAAAACATTGTATGAAAATGAGATCCTCAACAAGTTCATTTTACATTCTTTCCCAAATCTCTATGCCCACAAAGATCTCCATATACTGTTGCCAATGTAGAAGCTGCAGATTTTGGAGATAAGTGTTCCCCTTTCTCATGGGATATATTTTTTTAAATTATATAAATATACATAAACACCAGCTGATATACAGATACTAGGGGTGGGAATTCCGGTTCTCCTGAGATCCGATATTGCCAGTATTTGGGTGTATGTGCTTAATCCAATATTTACCTGTACCGGCATACCGGATTTTTAACATTGGACACGGTACTGGATTTTTTACATTGCGGCCATTGAAGTCAATAGCCACAATGTAAAAAATCCGGTACTGCGGCCAATGTTAAAAATCCGGTATGCTGATACCAGTAAATCCGGTACCTGGTATTCTCCCCCGTGTCCCACCCCTAAAGACACCATCTATCTCCACTCACCTTGCTTAGTGCTGGTAGGATCACAAGAGAAGAGGATGAGAGGTCCCGCTCAGACTTAACAGATTTGGCGCAGTAAGTTTCCAAAAGAATAAGGTCGCAACTCCGAAAACAGCACTCTTCCACTATTCCCCGGTTGAATCTTCGGTTATTTCTGCCCACAGTTCTACCTGTAATAACAGAATCATGTAGATATAGTTAGAGGTAAATGGTTTTGACACTAAGCCTTTTTCTTTCAATCTGGGTCTACCAAGTTTTTAACCACCCCTGAACTGTAAATATAGTCAACATAAGCCTGTCTGCCAGTAGCTCCACCAAATATATCATTCCAATATGGCAATATTCTACTATGGAATGTGGACACTTCATCCCTAATGCCTTGAAGCTGCAGCTTCCCGCTTTGGGTTTCCACAAAAGGAAGCTGCTGTTGTGAGATGTTGAATATTGTGATCGTATAGAGTCTTATTTCAGCATTCTTAATTAAAACCAAAACACAAGAGGATTCAGCCTGGATTGCTTTCTCTCCCTCTCCACTGAAACATGCAGTTCCCACTTGTACTTCAGTTTCACATTGCTGAGATTTAGGTGCTCAACCCAGACACTTAGCCATCTGTTCCGTCCTGTATGGTCAAGTGGGAGAGAAGGCCCAGCTAGATGGGAATGGCAAAGAATCACAAGCAGGCAGTTTTCTGACATCACTGCTCTGTGCTCATTAAAGTGAGGTCACAACTGGATCAATGCGTACACTGGATCAAGGCCTGAATTCTTCAAAGACATTTTGGCTCCTATGGCTTCAGCCGAGTCATGATTGCACCCACAAGCATAAATTTGTTAAATGAGTCTGTTGTACATGGTTAGCATTCCACACATGCAAAGTGTGGTGGTAAGATCTAGGGATGGGCGAACAGAACGCGGTTCGGATGTTGGGTCATTTGGTTCGAAACCCGAGTTTGGTTCAGCCGAGTTCGGTTTGGCCAAACTTGGCTGGTCAAAAATAGCAAAACCGAAGCCTAATTTTCAGTCCTGGAAAGACTTTTTCCTGCCTCCGAACTCTTTGGTCATTCGAGAGTTCGGTTCGGACGTCCGAACAGACCGAGTTCAGTCCAAACTCCGAACCACGTTCACCCATCCCTAGTAAGATCACGGTCTTGGGTCCTCTTCAGGATATACTGAGTAACAATTCCTAGCTCTTTCATTGGGAAACTCAAAGCCTTGCAAGAATGGGTCTTAATTCAATACTTCGTTACTGAATAACGGAGATAATTCTGCATGTAAACTAGTAGAAAACCCATAAACAGGACAGTCACTTTGCTGAAATATACTATTATATCAGCATTAACAGAAGGCACTGAGGTCAGACAGTAGCTCAGTAGGCTCTCTGAATCTGCTCTATTTCATCTATCCCTGCCACTTCCCTCCCACCTCTGCACAACCACATTTTAAGGTCACTAGAACAAGCACTTCATCAGAGAGAACATGAGCTGCTATAGGGGACTGTGCTGACTCATAGCATACAGCCCATGCTGTTGGAATAGTTTTAAAGAACCTTTTCCCCCCTGGAAAAAAAACATTTCAGGCACGACCTTTTAATCAGTGAGCTGAGCTGTGAAGGTTAGAAGGGTGGCTGGCTCCCTGGAAAAGTTCAGCAAAGGGAGAAGGACAGCATTGTTGGGAGGCCTTTCCTCATTAAAACGTCTGCAGCATGCAAGTCCACTTCTAGAGTTCCTTGTATTTCGGTATTTAAAGATACAGCCCAATCTCCTTCCTCCCCATTCACACACTTACAGCTCCGGCTCCCCCTTCTAGAGCCAGCTCTGGCTCCTCTCTTTTGCAAGGGGGAATCACCAAGAGTCATCAGCCTTTTAGTGCCAACGGCTGTACAAAAGGGATAGATCTCTGGTATCTTGCTATCTAAGCGAAAGCCCATGATTCTTATAGGTGTATCTTCATGAGCTAATGAATCACATCTGAGTCTGTGCATGTATTTCAGATAATCTTCATTAATCAGCAGGTAAACAAACAAACCTTCAGAGGCATCTGGGTGGAAGAAGTAAACACAGCAGCACAGTGGGTACATTCTCCTAACTGTGCAGAACTCTTATTGTGCATATGGGAAATGCAGACCTATGCAGAGAGCGAGTCAGCTCCCCACCCACATTCAAATTAAGAGGGGCCATAGCAGACATGTACCTGGTTGACCTACTGCGCTCAGGTGCTGAAAGTCCAGCCTCCTTCTTTCCATTAGACATATAGTGGTTTATATATGCTATTAGATTATATATAATAGTCTAAATACTGAATGGTTTTTCAGTATTTCTGCAATGCACAGGTCTGGAGAAGTATGTGGAGGTGGGAGTTTATAATATCCAGTGCTTAATTTACTTATTTTTAAAGCGCACACACAATGGGCTTAAGTTTTTCTTTCTATTTGAGTCTTTAAGACAGAGGTTCCTCAATTTTTTGCCTGCATGACTCCATTTTCAGATTTAAATGTAATCCTGCAACAGATGGCACAAGACCACATGGGGTCCTGAACCACAATTTCTGAATCCCTTCTTGAAGTGTAATGTAAGTCACATTTTCAACTTCTCCTGCATAACCAGGAGAGCTTTAAAAGAGAACCCTCAATTCCAGACAGAGGTCTTAAAAAGTCTTTAAGGCTATGGTCCAAGATAAAGATTGCCAGCTTTGAGAGTTTCTAAAGGGTGTGTACTTTCAAAAAAAGAGAAGCTTGATGTTTCTCATGTGTGTGCATTTTACAAATTTAAGAACAGGATTTTTGAAGCCACTCAGTATTAGCCCTAATCCCACTTCTGCTCAAATTCAATGTGAAGTTAAGGGGTTCATAGGTATGTCACTCTGATTCAGAGCCCACTGAAAACTGGGAAGGGTATCAATTTGCTTTAAAGAGCTCTTGGATCAAGCAAAATATATTTTGGCAAGTAAACAGTACAGTATAGCAACTTCCTCGCTCTTCCCTTCCTTTCCCCAACCTAACCCCCTTCTCAAAAGCCACACAGAAAGAATTTAGTGTGAGAAGTAATATCTACTGCTTTTCCATATCCAGATGCCACCAAGTATTTTCTTACGACAGGACACATTTGCAGTTACATAATTGGAGAAGACACAGAATTTGAATCTCACCAAAAGCCGATACAACCTTCCACAAGATCTTCTGTTCTCTTAATAAAAACAAAAGATATTTTGTACAAGAGCTACCCGTAGATAAATCACCCCAAGCCAACAGAAGCCAGGAAATGTCTAGTTAAAAGTTGATAAGGGCCACTGATTAGGTTGGGAAAGTGCTAGTTCCATGATGTGATTTACGCAGAGATGGGATGAGGAAACTTCCGGACTTTTGCCTGTTTTGTAGGCCTCTTGTTTTTTTAAGTGTCACAAACCTACAGGGCGCACGAGAATTGCTTTTCAAGTAGCACTATTGCAAAGGCTGTTCTTTGGCAGAGGGAGAGGACACCACATGCAGCAGACGACCTCAGTAACCATCCATTTCAGTATTGACGCAAGCATTAAGATTTGCTCTCCTGCTCTACTGAAATAATCATTTCTCAGTTGGGTCAAGCCCCATGGTCTATTGGCTGGGCAAATTCCATCCTCTCCTGCAGAAATAACCTGTTCAGCAGCTAGTAACAGGTTACCCAGAATCAATTTGCACTTATATAGTTGCACAAAAACATGAGCCTGTCACACAATTTGCGTGGGAAGGCTGGGTTTGAATGCATAGACTAGGATTCGGTTCTTCTGGAGGTAATCCATCTGTACTATTGAAGCAATTAATGTGTTTCACAGCAAAGTATGTGGTAGCATGTAATGGTATGCAGAGATACATTTCAATAATTCTGGCCCCTGTGTCAGATCCATCCAGAAAGTGATTATGCTGTACTGTTTGTTGTTACTGGCGGCTAATAATCACACTCAGGGCTGTAAAAATGTACCTGCTTGCCTGCCTCTGGCAAATAAGCTTTTTGAGATGACAAGTGGATTTTTATAGCCCTGCAACCTGTGACCCCATTGCAGATCCCAGCTTGGCAAGGAGTCTTTCATGCCTGGATAGTGGATTATTTATATACTTTTACAGCCCTGATCATCTTGCAAAGGAGATGCCCACAGAGTAACCATTGTTATACATATCAGCTGCAAACAGTACTAGGGCTGTGGCAACAAGAGTGGAAAACAATTCTCCTTTAGCCACAATCCTCAAAAAACTTACTCTGGAGTAGTTATATTTGAAATCAAGGTTACTACATGGGAGAAAGCAATACGAGGCCTCGACTGATATGCAAGATGCTAGTGCAGGATATGCCCCACTCACGTCGCCTGCATTCACCTGTGCCCAACTGAAATTAATACTGCAGTTTTGGCAGATGCCCAGTTACCACTCTTTGGTGTCTGTCTCTCCACCTTAAGATGCAGCATTGTGGCATGGCAACAAACACTACTGGGTCATGCTGCTGGCCTGGGAGTCTTTTTTTGCAGGAGTTCAGGCATCAAGAGAAGTAGAGCAGCCAAATTAGCATCCTGAGCTCAAGCCAGAAGGAGAGGTATTGGCTGTGCTGTGTAAACCATGCAGCCTCAGGACCCAGTTCCCCCATGGTGTGGTGGACAGGAAGAGGGGTGGGTGGATTAGCTAGACTATAATCTGACCCAGAGCCTAAATTCCTGTTCTTCATTGATCACATTGGTTCTAAAACTTGGGGGCACAGAAGGGATTCTATGGGAAGGTGGGGTGAGAAGGTGTTTGCCAGCTTCACATACTGAGACTGAAATAGGAGGAAATCTCCACAATAATGGGGTGGTAAGGGGAGCGAGAGGGAAGGAGTAAAGGAAGAGGAGGAACAAGGTGTGCATGTGTGTGGTGGCAGTAGGGGCCTCAACCACCACAGACAAGCCAAAGTGGGGGTGGGGGGAAAGAGGAGAGGCATGGTTCTAAACAGTTTGAGAACCACTGATCTATAACCAGCAGACATGTATATGTAGTAATGAGGGTGGGGGCATGCAGGTGTATATCTATGTGGTTAAGGAAGCAGTTTAACACAGAGGGGTTTGCATGCTACACTTGAGAGAAATTTTAGGATTCTCCAAAGCCTCCCCCGGCTCCCTCCCCGTTTCCCCTTCTCTGATCAATCAAGCACCAAGCCAAGTGGAACGAGACTTTGGGTGTAAACAATCCCCTCTCCCCTGTCAGAGGAATGTGGAGACCAACACAAGAGGGCCTTTGTCAGATGGCTGGGCAGCAGCAGCCATTGTCTAAAGCCCCCCTCCCCCATCTCTGAAGCAGCAGCGATTTTTGTTTTGATTTTTTTTTTGCCCCTTCTTTTTCCTAGTATTATTCAGAGGAACGGCAGAGCGAAAGAATGTGCCCTGTCAGCATAAGTGGCTGGAAAGAGCTAAATTCTTATCAGCTGTTGGAAAGGAGGAAACAGGAGCTGTTTACAGAGAAGTCAGACGCCTCTCTCCCCCCTTGCGCATCCCCTCCAACCTCGCCAACGCCATTGATTTCAGAACCAGGTCTTCCTTTCTACTGGTCTCCCAGGGTTTGTTTTTGCTTAAAGCTGGAGTCCCTTATTCCTAGTGTCAAACTCCTGTGCCATGCACCCTTCATTCCAATGGCTCGGGCCTGGATCACCAGCCTGCATTGAGTGCTGCAGTTTATATGCAGTGTAAGGGGCTATAAAATGCTGATTTGGTAGCACTTTGCAATGCTTTTGCACTGGTACAAATGATTTTATCTGAATTCCTTTGCTTATAAAAATTCACAGGGGGTTGGTGTTAAATAGCTGCCTCATCCTAGGAAGTTGATTTCTGCCAGTTTCAAAAGTTGCCACCTGTTGCTTAAATAAGGGGCACGTTCTGAAAATAGTGCAGGACCATTTAAAGAGGGGGGGGGAGGAGTATCATAGTCCCAACTACTTTAATGGGCTAAGATGACTTTCCTCAGCTGGAGGTTATGGCCTACAGTGGGTTTGGGTCACTGATTGCATCGCCAATCAGACCATCCCTCTGCTTTGCAAAACAGGGTGTGGTTGCCGTGTTGGTCCCAAATGACAAAGTGGTTCGAATGATATCTTTTATTGGACCAGCTGTTACAGTTGGTGGAAATAAGCACACTTTTGGGCCACACAGGACCCTTCCTCAGGCATATAGTGTAGCCAGTAGAAATATATGATATGTACAAATGTAGGGCATTTGTAAATTTACATTTCATATATTTCTACTGGCTACACTACATGCCTGAGGAAGGGCCCCGTGTGGCCAAAAGCTTGCTTATTTCCACCAACTGTAACAGTTGGTCCAATAAAAGGTATTATTTGAATCACTTTGTCTTTGCAAGAACCAAACAGAAGCTCATCTTAAGCCTTCCCATCACATCTAATGACCGAGTCCTTATTGTCCCCCACTTTGGGGAGTAACACATCCATGCAAAATGAGTGGAAGGAGTGTTGGAGAAGTGTATGGATAGAGAAATGCAATAATAATGTTCTCCTAGGGACAAGAGCCTAGTTTTTGTTAACAGAGTGTTTTCCTCTGCTAATGTATAATGGTAGGTAAATGCCAATGGGAAAAGGGATTTGGTCATTGCAAGAGCACCGGATGCACAATTTGAAATAAAAGCAATGTGTTCTAGCCCTTTTCCTATCTGGATGCAGATAGCATACCATGGCAAAAAGGAGTGCAGACTGCCAAAAGTACTTGGTTCCTTTTATTTATTAACATTTATACCCTGCCCTTCCCAAAGGCTCAGGGCAGCTTACAAAAGACTTCTGTGACCCTACAATGAAGTATTTGGCAGTTTCTAATGTTCTCACTGGGAGCTGCTGGATACAGAGAAGACCAGAATTTTCAGAATATACCATATGGCAAGTAACCCACCGAAATTCCTTAGAAACGCTGGAGATACCAGGGAATGTTCAAACTGGGATGCCACCAAGGATAACTATAGTTAAGTAATGCGTATGTCTGTCATTCGGTTTCATGTCAAGGGTTTCATTTTTGTTCTGGTCCCATGACTTGGCAGACGTAACAGAAACTCCATCACTCTATCTTGTTTCCTTATTAGAATTCTTATTTATGTAAGATGTTGGGGTTTTCCCCCCTCTATTTTACAGACAGGGAACTGAGGCTGACAGTGGCCAAGTGCATAAGGCCACCCACAGTGTCCATGACCCAGGTGTTCCAGCTTTCATTGTTTGCCCACTGGTTCACATTTGGCTTTCCTTTGAGTTGCCCAGTGCATTTGTGTTAAGCACTGAAAGGGTTCATGTAGGTTTAGGGACAGTTTCCCTGAGTACTTGTGCCCTTAGAAAAATGAAAAGGAGAAAATAGCCTGTCTACTTGGCATCGGTCAGTGGTGTGCCTTCAAAAATGTTTTCTTTCTGGACAGGGTGGAGGGGTTATTTTAGGTGAAAGGAGGTCTGTATTTCTGCTGAACAAAAGACCCCTTTCCCTTCCCTAGCCAGAGCAGGGTCGAGGGGAAAAGACAGAAAGGAGAGGAGACACTCATCTACATATAACTAGAGAAGAAGAGCTGCGAGGTACCCTTTCAACCACTGGTAAAGCCAGTCCTTGTCCTATAGTTGCAGCAGAACCTTGGCACATGGCTTGTTGACAGAAGGAAATGTGTAAGGCAGTAGGCAGAAAGGGAGAGCAGCAAGAACTGCAGTCTTGAAAGATAATTTAGAAAAGGGGAAGTCTGAGAAGTTTCAAAACCATAGCCTTCGGGCAACTGGTAGTCCAGGGAACATTTGTTAGTGGTCAGCACAGTCAGACATCGTGCTGACCTGTGTCCAGCTCCAGTTGCTAAATCATGTCAACACAACAGTACACTAAATCCATCCCTCCTATCTCTGGTGTAATGTGCTGTGCTATAGAGATTCAACTGCAGGGGTTTTGTGCAATCGTGAATTAGCAGCAAGTGTCCATAGGACAATCCAAATGCGGGTCACACAAGGAGACGCTTTCACCCTCTGCTCCAAGAGAGGTGGCCAAAGAACTGAACCTGATGCAACAACTAGAGACTGACTTGGCTTCAAAGTCCAGTTTGTTCAAGACAAACTTTTTTTCTACATTAGAAATTCTCATCTGGAAATATTTCATGGAGAAAGCTGCCAGTTCTTTTACCCTCCAAGTCCTACATAGCAGTTTCTAACAGTGTGATTTTCCCACAGATAACATGTATACTAGTAGTCAATGTGCATGAATTCCAACGATTGCTCTCACTAGTAGTCAACATGCCAGAAGAGGCTCTTAAGGTAGGATGACTTAGGTCACCATTTCTCCATCGGATGGAAGAAGGAACGAGGGACATTTTCCAGGTTCATTAATAGGATGTGCTATTGCTAACTGCAGTGAATTCAACTTAATCACTTAATCTTCACTCCCATTGGATTGTGTGTTAATTCTGTTTTCTATGTTTTAGTGTAGCCAAGTCAGCAAGTGAATGTCAAATGTGATTATTCCTAGTGGGGCAGGAGATTCTTCTCGATTTCAATACCGGGTCCAAATTCATGGTGAGACTCTAATGAATGCAATGGAGCTACACCGGTTTGCAGCATAGTCAGGTCCAATAAACATCTTGAAATGACCAACGGCTATCCATTTTTGGCAAAGAAATTCACCTGCTACGAAGGGTGCAATCTTCAAACATTGAAGTCTTTGGGAGCTGAGCTACTGACTTTAATAGATGGAGGACAGTGCTGAAACTCAATCCTCGGTTTCCCTTGGGAAACACTGAGGACCAGTATATTCAGCCTCAATTTCCTGAGTTTCAAGGAAAGGACCCGAAACTTTGGAACTCTGTCAATCCTTGGCTGAGTGTAGGGAAGGGGGCCAGAGGCCGGCGCTAGGCCATCCTGCTCCCCCTTCTCTGGCCCCTGCTGGCCAGGGAGGGAATAGGCCAGGGAGGGGGGGAGGGGGTCTAGTGCGTGGCCTGGTGTGGTGGTCTTATGGGGGGCCTAGCAGGGGGGTTAGGGGTGGGTGACTTACCTTCCAGGGGTGTCCATCATAACGTGTGGCCTCTTTCTGGCTTGTAAGTTTGAAAGTAAAAAACAAAAGCAAAAAAAACCTGAACATGCTCAGGTTTTTTTTGCTTTTGTTTTTTACAAGTTTACAAGCCAGAAAGAGTGGTGTGATGGACACCCCTGGAAGATAAGTAACCCACCCTGTCCCCTCTGCTAGCCGCCCCCCCCCCTTTAAGCACCCCCCTCCCCCAGCCATCTTCCCCGCCTCAGAAATTCACGAGCATTCTCCAAGGGGCAGCCCAAACGCTGGGGACCACTCGTCAGACAATACTTGCAATTTTGTTTCTTGTCTCAGAACATCCTTAATGTATGGTTATCAACCTGCAACATGTCAGTACATGTCCTCCATTCCCAATTTATGTGAATAGTTCAGCTGACGGGGTCAATCAGGCTAAGGGTGTGATAGAATTAGGTCTATTGTGTTTCCTGTAACACTGCTTGAAGGCAATTTTGTCCTTTTGTATGCTGGCTGTTAAATAGTGTTTGTTTATTCAATATTCTTCTATCCCGCCCTCTCCTGCTTACAGAGGAGCTCGGGGCGGCTCACTTGTGGGTGTTGACCTCACTTGTGGGTAAACATAGCAGGAAACTTAACAATGACTTGTTGACCAGGCGTGTACCAGTCCTGTCCCAGACTCGTCTAGATCAGGTGTAGGCATCAGGAGATGCACACAAAGTGGGTTAAAGAATAGTTCTTCTTAAATGATAAATCTATTTAGTCACTGCTGGGCTACAGCTTGACTGCCTAGGAACCCAGGGCCATAGAAGGGGAATATCTTTATAATTCACCCACAGTTGGACTGTATCTATGAGATAGCAGAGTACATGAGGGAGGAATGAGCTGTGGAGGAAGAGAGGAGGAAAACAATATGGGAGGGACTAGAAAAGATAATCTATTATAAATAAATTTATAAAACTTGAATCCGTTTAGTCACCACTGGACTTTTAGAAATAAGCCTTGGTTAAATTTCAACTAGAATTCCTAAAAAGATGCATTTTGAGAGCATGTATAGGCTTTCAAACAGAGAAGCCTCAGGCTTAGAATGCTGTAACAAATAAGCCTATGCTGCAAATGCAAATTCCTACAATACAGCATTGTAAACTAGGCGTCGCTACTTCACAATCTTCCTCACTTGGCTACTCTGTCCAGTAGCTACCACCCTAAATTAGCTGGGGAGCTTAGGCACAGTCACGAGCCACCACGCTGGAAAGTTGGGCTTCTCGAAGTACCAGAGGCTGTACAACATACGGAGCTTGCGTTGCTGCTGCCCTAAACCATTCACTCACTAGTTCTGAGCAACTACACAGTGGGATGAAGTAAAGAATTAAGCCACTGCCGTCCCAAACTTACTGCTCCCGTGCTTTCCTTGCCCTTTGCTTAGTGCACATATATGCAGATGCACTGTGCCATGGGAACCTATGGCTGTGCAGGGTAAAACGGTACTTAAATCTCTGAAATAGATACCGTCGGCGTTTCCCATGATGTAAACTGGACCTTAGTATTGCCAATGGCATACCATAAACACAGGACCACTACATCTAGAGATCATGTTAAACCCAATCAATCTCAGGCCTGTGTTGATTTCTGAGCCTAAGCAATTGCAGAGCGAGATTTAGCACTCATTTTTCCTCATCCCTGCTTCTTTCTGCAGGTGGCCAGTTGAACAAAAGCATCCAAGCTACTTACTGAAGTAAAAGCCCCTGTCTCCGCAGACGAACTGCAGCGTGTCCACTAATTCCCCTCCACAGAGGGTTTCAGCAGTGCCGTATGCAGATGCAGACTCGACTGCGTATGCCAGGAAGGTGAGTGTGAGCAGCAGTATCCGCCTAGAGAGACACATCGTCTGCCCCTGGAAGAGATAAATTGAACATCAGATATGAAGAAATTCCTTGTGCTTCAGTATTCTCTAGGCAATGAGTAGGATTGTGCACAGCATGGACAACTGTTAAATGCAAGCACTTTGGTGATTGTTTTCTTCTTCTCAAAGCAGTGACTCCTGTGTGTCACTCAGGAGAAGGGTGGCCAGTTGTGCAGATTTGACACTTATGAGAAATACAGGTTGCAGAACTGCATTGGCATCAATGCAGCCCTGCAACCTGTATTTCGCATGTGTCCTCAAAAACCTGCACATCTGGTCATCCTGCTCAGGAGGGAGTACCACTGAGGTAAATAAACCTCCGTGTATTTGGGAGGCAGGGAATTTGGGAGGCAGGGAGCAGATTTGGATGTAGATGTATAGCAGGGAGGATCTTTTGGCTCAGAATAGCCTGTATATTGGGAATTAGCTCCTCCTGACACAACACCGTTCACAAATGTGGTCCTTGGCCCAGTAGCTCCCATGGGTTATTTTAATCTGGGGATGTTGTTTTAATTGTATTTTAGTTATGTACGTAAACATTGTTAGCCCCCCCCCACCCCACCCCAGATGCTTATAGCAAGAGGGGGCGGCTTATAAATTTTAATAAGTAAATAAAAATAAAATTAGGATGAGGGCCCCAAAATAGCCAGGTCCACACAGGGGATTAGCAAACAGAATCCATTTATTTATAGTGCCACATCTTCATCCTCTGTAATATATACATAATTACAGTCCATTGGCATCTCACCACATACAGTTCAGGTTCCCCCCCCCCCCAAATTCAGCCCGCATTCACACCTGACAGCGGTGACTCCGAGGCAAAGACACAGCAGGGGCAGGAGCCAGATGCTGGAAGTACCGCCGGTGCGAACGGGGTTCTGCTGCGACTTCACTCGCAAATGACAGGGCTGGATTTTGAGCCCTGTCATTCGCGAGTGAAGTAGCAGCAGAACCCCATTCACGCAGGTGGTACTCCTGACATCCGGCTCCTTCCCCCCCACGTCTTTGCCTCGCGGGAGTCACCCCCATCAGGTGTGAACGCAGTATTAGTCCAGCCTTCTTGGCTCCTGGATGCTCAAGCCAGTTCTCCTCTAGTCAGGCCACTTTCCCACAAGCTGCTGTGGCATCATGGGAGCATGAGCTATTCAAATCTAGCGCAGCTCCTGTCTCACGGGAGATGCAGACTCATGCAGGCAAGCTAGTGCAACGGACAGGCTAGGATTTCAATACCCTCTCGTTGCTTGCCAGCAGGAGAGCTGCACTTCGTTTCCCACGAGATGGGAGCTGCGCTCGATTTGAATAGCGCAAGCCCCTGCGGCACCACAGCGTCTCGTGGGAAAGAGGTCTCAGTTTACCCATCTGCCTAGTCACCTGCTGACTTCAGTCAGCCAACCCTCTGGCAGGACCTTACACAATCCTTGGGCCAGGCCCCAGGGTCCTCTTGGTTACACAACTAGCTCCATACTGACCGACTCAGTACTGGCGTGCTCCCACACTGAGTCAGGCAGAGGCTTTTTACTTCCAGGCTGACTCAGCCACTTCCAGCCCAGGTAAGCCTCCGAGGCTACAAGCATGGCCTCTTAAAGGGCCAGTACCTTTATGAGCCTCTGCTCTGCTACAAGCGGTCAAATGTTTGTCTCAACTGGCCACAAGGGTGCAGAGGCTGAACTTAAGATAAATGGGAAGGGGGAAACTTTACAGTAAGGGCATAAGAAGATAGTTACAGCTGAAACCATACACCAGAGGCAGAGAGGCAAGCACCTAACTTCAGAAGCACCCAAAAGGTTTCCTTGGCAATAGCAGGAACCAATTCTGATGGAGTATCTGATAAAGCTTTCAGTTGAGCTGCCAGTGTACCTCAGGCCTCTAGCAGACACTGCCAACTGCTTATTCACATAGAGGGTAGGAACAGGGAGCTGAAGGGATCTTGGGGCTGTGATGAAGACGACCACAATTTGAACCCAGGTCTCCAAAAAGTGCGTAAAATCTTTTAGACGGACATGCCTGATATCCTGGGGGCCTCATTCTGATCTCAAAATAAGGTATCGCGGGAGTAATTCCATTGAACATTGCCAAAGACTTGCTGGGTGATCTTGAACAAGATTTGTTTTGACATTTGAACAGGGTTAGTGCTGCCTTACTCATGTGAAAAGGCTAAATGAATGAACTGAAACTTGCACCCTACCGAGTGTTTTGGCGAAGTTTAAAAATAAAGTAGTGCTAATAGCAGCTACTGAAATTGGACCAGCACTGGAAGAAAAAGGAGGCAAGGTAGTAACTGGAAGGAATGATTCAAGTTCTGGGTCCTATATCCTACCCAATTGCTCATGGAGATTGCTGCCCACAAGCCATTGCGCTAGACTGGGACAATGAGAAACAGCATGGATGGCAAAGGATCTATTGAGATTAGTACAAGCATTT
Organism: Sphenodon punctatus; assembly: GCA_003113815.1. Lineage (NCBI taxonomy): Eukaryota > Metazoa > Chordata > Lepidosauria > Sphenodontia > Sphenodontidae > Sphenodon > Sphenodon punctatus. Next base: position 4,080,280 of record QEPC01003194.1, read on the forward strand.
TAGCGACTTGGGTTAAAACAACTTGGCTTTAAACCAGTATAACCTATGATGTAGCCAATTTCTTGGTTGCTATGAGAAGATGTCACAACTGTGCTGAAGGAGGCAGGCCCTTCCAAAAGGAAATTGGGTTGAGGAGTTTGCAAGGGGGCAATTAATAACTTAGGTGGTTATGGTCCTCATTACACCTCCAACAATCACCACTGGGGATACTGGGTTATGATTTTACCAACCCTCTTTTATTGGGGTATTTGGTATTTGTCATCAACAGTCCCTAATCCCACATAAATCACTTGGGCCAAGACAGTGCACCTTAACATGGACCTGAGCGCTCCCTGGGCTGCTTCAGTCATATGCCAGCTGTAGTGACATCATCCAACAGTCTGGTTACAATTAACTTTTACATGGTTCCAGGCTGCTGCTGATGGCCTCTGCTCTTGCAGCTCACCGTCAGGGCAGCTGATGGACTCAAGGTGCACTGCTTCATAAGCAGTAGATATTGGGCATTCTTAAACCTCTTAATCACCCCCTCCACATTAACCTCTAGCTCAAGCGCCTCTTTTGGGGTAGCTAACAGGCTTGTCTTCTATCCTGGTCACAGCAGGGGATTGCTTAACGGTATGTTTGACAAACCCTAACAAAACAAATATCTTCAGAAGGACTCCAGTGAGTTTTATCTATGTCTGATTCCTACAAATTCTTGGAACCCTGATAAGACCCACCCCCCTTACCGCTCCAGCTCTGTAGGCTTTAATTTGCTTAACATTAGGTGATGCTGCCTGTTTCTTCGTTTTCTGTCTGGAAAAAATGCCAACCCGGTATCTTGGCACTGCTCCGAAAGATGCCACGCACAGAAAACCTGATTACTTATCTCTGGGTTGTGAAACCAGTCAAACATGGAGGGGCAGGCAAGCGGAAATTAAGGCTACTCTCCCATCATCTCCTCTCCACCCCCCCACCCCCAATTCCAGGGGCAGTCGGCAAAATTTTTTTTAAAAAAAAACCCTACTGGATTTCTACCTAACCAACATGCCACCACTGTTCTCTTCAAAGAGAGACTGCAGTTGGGTATTCTAACATGAGCACAACTGTGGGCCCCATTAGTATCCCAATGGGTCTTCCAGAATCTCACACCATCCTAAATTAATTAGAAGCTCTCCTTAGCAACTCATTCTCGTCTTAGCTGCATGGCTTGACAGTCCTAGCATGCATGTTCCAATCCTAACAGAGCAATAGATCAATGCACCCCCCCCCCCCTTGGAATAAACCTCTTAAATCAAACCCATGCCTGTTTTGTGTAACTCCATTGATTTAAGTGCAACTCCATTGATTTAAACGTAGTTCGTAGAAAAGGAACACTGGAATTCTGCGGAAGACTAACCAGATTGTCTCCCCCACGCCCCAAACAAGAAAAGGGACTAGGCCCCAGAAAAGTTGTGCACCCAGCAAGCTTCCCCCACAGCTTAAGATCCCCATCTAAAACCATGTACCAGGAGAGAATAAAGACGTACCAGGAGAGAGCAATTTTTGCCGGCAATACGATATCAGATACACTCCGGTTCTGTAGAAAAACAACTCTGATTCTTTTGGAAAATACCAGCCTTTACAAACTCTGCAAAGCTGCCTTCATCCAAGAAGGGGAGGAGACCCGGTACACTTTAATCCCTAATTGCCCGGTAGACTCTGATACCAAGGCCCCTTTTAAAGTAGCCTGTAAATAATTGCTGCGGCAGAGATGTTACTGATGCCGTAATCTAAACCAATGCCGATATGGATGAATGTGATCCAATGAACTGCTTTGTCTGTAATCCCTCCTCCCAGTTTAAATGCTGGCTCTTTCCAGATGCTGCTCAGGGTGATTTCACCTTGATGTGTTTTTCTTTTTGCCTCCAGAGAACAATGTAATGAGAAACCAGACAAGGACAGCAAGGGAGTCTAGGCAGTTAGTTAAAATCTGGTGCTGCATTTTCCCCTGTTTAAATCTGCTTCAACTCCAATTTTATGCTTTTGCTATATTGAGTATACGGACAATGTGGTGGATGACTGGGGGCGGAAACAGGTGATTGTAGTCCACCAACCTCTGTGACATGGTCACCTGCACCAGGCACGCAGATCTTGAAAGGCCAGAGTTTTAGGTTCTCAGCGACCATAAATTACAGCCAGGTTTTCAGAAGGGCTCAGCTCTCAACGAGACTCAAATAAAGGGGAGGCTTTCTAAAGAGCACTGAGTATTCCCAGAAGTTCCCATCGCATCACCTGTGTCCATGCTTTCAGGGGAGCTCAGGAAGGTGAGCAAGCAGGAGTTCTTCGGAAAAATCCAGCTCTTTCCTTCCCCTCCAATTTCACCCCAAACTCCTTGCTCTTAAGACTGAAGAGGGAGAGGAGGGGGGTGAGGAGCCGCACACGAGGGTGGAAGGGGAGGCACACACACAACCCAGGGGGAGAAACAGGGGGAGCACTGGGTGAGGGAGGGGAGTTGCACACACATCCAGCCCAACTGGTGGGAAGAGGGGGAGGGCAACCAGCAGGGGACGGCATTCAGTAGGCTTTACCTGGCGGCAGCAGCAACTTTTTCCAGCCAGCTCTCCTGCCGGCTCCTTCTAGTCACTTCTCAGTCTGCCACATGGGGCCTCCCAGGGCGGTGTGGCCGTATGATCCTGCCATGTTGCCATAGGAGGCCCTGTGTGGCAGGCTGGGAAGCAGCCAGAAGGAGCCAGCTGGAGAAGCTGCTGCCACCGCCACACGAGTTGCTGGGTTGGGAAGGGTGGTGGGGAGGCAATCCCTGGAAGTCACCCCCGATAGCTAAACGTGGGCATGGATCCATTATCCCATTGTTTTCCATAACAGATCCATGCCCAAGAAAAAAAGTAATGCGAGCATGTAGTCCACCTGCAACCTCAAGTTACTGACAATTTCATGTGAAATAGACCGGACACAGTTGCCAGCTCTCATTTTTATTCCAAGTCTTGATATCAGGCTTTGAGAGCCCCCTAAAATAATGAGATTTATAATAAAAATCATGAGAACATTGGCTTTCACTTTGAAAGTCCTCCAAAGGGTTGAAAAAGCTTACAAATGTGACCAACCTGCTCAAGTCTTGGAGACCAAAAGGACTCAAAACTAACTTTAAATTTTAAAAAAACAAAACACCAAAAGATCAGCTTAAAAAACCCCATGATGAACATTTGGGGTTAGCAACCCTGAATGTGTTGGGATCTATTTCGTTAATAATCCTGTAAGGGTCTCTTTTGCAAAGAATGGCGGAGACTCCTGCTGCATTTACCGAGCTGACATCTTGCCCATGTGGGCAGAGTAAATGTTTTAGGAAAAGGTCTGTCCTACTCCTCGGTAAGCCATATGGATAGGTTCCCTAATGGCCCAAGAACACTGCAGCACTCAAGTCCAGGGCTGACTTGAATGACAGCAAGCGACTCTGGTCTCTAGCATGATGAGGTAACAACAGCATGAAGTCTCACGTGACTATGGCATGGCATTTTGCCTCTCTCTCCCCTCCCCCATTCTTCATGTCAAGAATAGGTTTCACCAAATGCTTGTCTACACTAGGGATTTTTTTTGTACCTGTGCAACTGCCCATACAAGACCATTACACTGCCCTGATGGACAGGGGGGCTGAAACCAGGGTGATGTCGGGTCTCGTGTTACTTTGTGGTTGCATATGGCCTACTGTCATAGGGCTCTGATTCTAGACCCTACATCAGGGGTGAGGGCTGAAAGAGGAGCAGGCGGTGGTACCACCCAGAGGGCTTAGACAGGGTCCTCCCCTCACTCTAGTGGGAACCACCCTCCACTCTACCTACAGCGCTATGCAGGCTGGCCAAAAGGGGATGGAACAGATGTTGCCCACAATCCAGGGGTTCTCCACCCCTGCCCTATACTATTGCACTGGGGTCTTGTGCTGTTGTCACTACATTGATATAACTATGCCAGTGCAGGAATCCCCAGGTCAGCTGTACACAAAAGAGCAAATAGCGGCTTCACTTATTCAGTAATATACTAACAATAACTGAGTGCCACTGCCAACACATTTTAAATGGTGTACTTGGTTACCATACTCTAGTGAGTCTGAGGTATGAGGTCAGAGGCCAAGCTTCCTGCATACCCTCCCTCATCCAAGTAAGGTTTTGCTATTAGTGGCTCCTACTTTGAAAGCTCAGATGGTTCAGTGGACACCATTTAACAGCTGGGAAAAGAAGCAGAAAGCTCATGACAAAACGAACGGCTGAGTTGTTAGAGCCAGGATTGAGAGAGTAGGAGTTCCTTGCTCCCAGGCCTGTGCTTAGACCACTGTCTCTCTCCTGCGCAGACTCACCCAGTACAGATACAAGGTCCAGGCAGTGATAAAATTCTTCCTTCAACCTTTAGGATTTAGTGGAGCAAGACTGAGCACGGGTCCCATAGGCAAAACGAGGATGTAGACAGATGTGGCACAGTTCTCCATGGCTATAGTCACTTATACTAGTGCAAAGGGGATGCAAATGAATCCTATACTTAACAGCATCTATTTTATTCATTCAGATTAGCCCTGGCCCTTCCCACTAGGAATAACTTCTTGTGAGCAGTTACCATTTTACTCTCACTTTGTCCTGATATGGGTGGCTGCACAGAGCAATCAAATCACTCACAATATGACAAGTTGAAGAGGACATTCTGAGTGACCAAGGAGAGAGAGGCTTAGAGCAGGGATGGGAACCTTTTCCCTCTCATGGATCACTCTGAAAATTAGTAAAATGTTCCATGGGCCAGACAGGGTTGAATGTGTTCAGGATGGGAGAAGGGAAAGGGAGGGTTCAGGACATGAATCCAGTATGGATCCTTTCCCCAGTCCTTGAGTGCATGCCCTCATCTCCATTCCCTCACCCTGGGCTCACTCTTCCAGTGCTTGAGAGTAGAGACCAAGTTTCTGGGCCAGACCTAGGAAGTGGGAAGTGGAAAGGGGCCAAATTAAACATAGCCCAAGGCTGGAGGTTCCCTACTCCCACCTTAGGGCCCTTGCTCAGAAGAGTGCCTCATAGCCTTCCCTTTCACACAAGCTGGTTACGAGCATGTCTAGGGCCCTGCACATGTTCCTGGATAGGAGATTCTCCATTAGGGGAAGGTTGCATGTCAGTTAAACAGAGGAGAGTTGTATTCTCATTCACCTAGACTGTCCCCTATACACTAGACACTCTAGCAGTTTAAATGGGACTTGTACCTATACTTCAACTGCTAACTGAAGTGCACCCTGGACAGGCACTGGACGGAAGCTACTATATGCTTGAAAAGGTGGGGAAACCATAGACAGACAACTTGTTACCTACCATCTCCCCTGTTACTGTGGAAGGTGCTCAGGGCTCAGCACTGTGGTGTATACTGTAGTGTTGCAAAGGCAGCCTCTGGGATGGGTTTCCCAGAGAGTGCGGAACCAGGGAAAGGATGCAGGACTGTTTTTTCTGAGGCACGGTCTAGCCCATGTGCCGGTTCCATGCATGGATTTAATTCTCAACTCATTTTAATTTAATGCCTTGCCTTCCCTGTCTTCAACTGGGGGGAAGGGGAGTGTTGAACTCCCTCCAGCTACTACTATCACTGCTGCAGAAACACTGGCAGAGGGTACAGTCTCACTCTCTACACCTTCAAGACCTAGAAGTGCACTTCTCCCCTCACTTTGGAGGGGACTGTCTACACACTTGGCTCTCAATTTCCCCAGTCAAGGCTATTGTTGCCGTGGAAAAACAAAAGCTAGAAAAGGTGAATGGGGGGTAGCTAGTACTATTTACTCATCCTGCTGGGGAGCCAGCGCATATTCGTTGGTATGCAGCCCAGAAACATTTTGATTTATTGCATAAAAAGAGAGGAAACACAATCTTGCTTAAGTTTTTTAAAGGCATCTGGCAGGAGCCAGGGAAAAGGGATTTAAAAGTCAGTTTTAGTAGCCTCACTAAACTCCTCGCTCTTTATTGTTCCTCTTTCTCTTTCTGCCGTTGCTTCCAAAACCTGGAGTAAATCAGGGAAAGAAGTTTAACAGCAAGTTAAGCTGTTAAGTCAGAAATGGTGGTGATTGGAGTTTACTGGCAAGAAATATTCCCAGAACACACTACTTGCTATACTACTTGGCAAAATGGGCTTAACCCTTTCATCTCTGCTACCTTCCTGTCTAAGTGTCTGTCATTAACCCAACCTTCCTGAAGATTAAAAGTCTTCCAAAAATATAAATACTAAGGAAGTGTAAAATCCCCCTATGTGTCCAAGCCCCAATAGGTAGGCTGTTTTTACATGGATGCGCCCTCCCCCCACCCCCTGACTCGGTACTGGACAGGGGGTGGGGTGCGTCCGTGTAAACACCACAGGCGGTGGGTGTTTGTGCGTACCCACTCCAGACACACACACACACCCATCACCCACGGGGCCCTCTGGAAAACTGAAGCAGGCCCCATGGGTGAAGGAGGGTGTATGTACATGCCAGCTGCCACACACCCACCTCCACCCATCGCGTCCAAACACACATCCCCCCCAAACACCCCCGCCCCCGTCCGTGTAAAAACAGTCATGATCTATTACAGCCACTGGAGTGGCTACACAAAGTCCGATTGTAGAGACTCATATTTTTAGCTCTGGACCCTCTTCTAGTTCAGTCTCTATCACAGGGGTGTAGCTATAACAGGTGCAGCCACACCAGAGCCCACACGTGCATGTAGAAAGCATGCACTCTGGAGTGGAGTGCCCCAGCAGGTGGGTTCATTTCCACCTAGCTATGCCACTGCGACAAGTCAGCAAGAGAAGAAGATTACACCAATCCTGGAAAGCAGAACATTCTCTACCTACCTTAAAAAAATTACCTCACCTTCTGCTTTGAAAATAAAACAGTAAACCCTCTTCTGTAATTGTTACGTAGCTAGATACCCATTCACATTAATGGGTTTTGCGTTAGCCCCTTACGTAGCTGAGTTAAGCCAGTGAATTTAGGACAGGTTACAGTAAAGAAATCCTCTGTGGAAGGAAAACACAAGTCCATGCTTATGTAAAGAATTTTAGTGGGGGAAGGGAAAGGAAGATTCTGCCTTCCTCAGAACTGAGATTACATTTATTTTTTTTTTAAATCCCTGAATGGGGACAGCCCCTTTCCAAAGTAAGGCACATTTTTGCATCAATATAGGGTTGGAAAACTCAGTTTGACTTTGCAATGGATGGCTTCATTGTGACTTTGATAAGGTTGCCCTATAAAACCTGGAACCCCAACTGACTTATCTTGAGTCTAACCCAGGCAGATGAAGCATGAAGAGAAGGAATCTGTAAGTGTCTTGACTCTGTCCAAATGTTGAAAAGAAAACTACACAGTGTATACAATGAAGTTTCAATCAAAGGGCTTAACCAAGGACTTTTCCTGAAGTGTCTGGCTTTGAAGCCACCCACGCAAGCCTTCTTTTCACACTTGATTTATTCCAATGTTGTCTGAGCAAGACCTAGTGTCTTAGAAACCCTGTCAATGTACCACTGGCTAAAGGCGAGACAGCAACATCTGCTGGTACAGTTCCCTTAAGTCTGAGTTTCCTCATGTGCCCCAGTTCCTTGCTGCTCAGCAGAGCACTAAAACCTTTCCAAGTCTCTCTCTCCAAACAATTACTGTAGGGAAAAGCAATTGGGAAGGAAGAAAGAAGGGGGAAAAATGAAAAACATCCACACAAAGTAGGCGGCCCTATGCCAACCATTAACTCTCTCTCAGTTTTGGCTCCGGCTTCTTGTTTTTCCTCTCTGAATTTTCATCCCTCCGAGACCTAATATGTTGCAGTGTTTTTCAGAGGGGCCTTTAATAATCTCTAAAGCAAAGGAACAGTGTGTCCCTTTTGCAAACATGCACAATCTTCAGATAGTTTTCACTAAATTGCTCAAGAAAAAGGCATGGAAGTCATTTGGGTTTTAAAAGTTCTGTCCGGCAGCCAACTACCTGAGCTTTGCATGTCCTTTATATGTACAGTCTAGAGATGATGTTTAGATACCCTGGCCTGTACTTTGGAAGAAGATCTGAACAGGTAGCAGCAAGAAGCCATCTAATGGAGGTGTACTCTCTTAGCATATATTCCATAGGAAAGGATTTAAGTTCACCTCTTAAATTCCACACAATAAATCTGTGTATAAGCCTCCCATGACTATTCCAAACCGGCAGCTGTCTTGATACATACGTTTGACTTGTTTTTTATGAAAAAGCAGCACAGAAGAAAAGCACACTATTTTAAAAACGAATAAGTCTGCCAACAATCTAGGAACCCTAGCATACTGCCAGCTTTTTGCATTCACACTACTCAGGCTTCTGGGAGGGTGCAAGGCTCTGACAGCTCTAATTCCGTCTGCCTCAGTGAAGTGTAGTCTCTAAGAACACAAACACACACCATGCTTTTAAGTTTTGAGCCCTCTCCTCTGTTACGCCATCCCCTTGCAAAGAAAACTATCACCTCAGCGCTCTATGGCAGTAAACAGAACCGGAGTTTCTATAGTTCAGTGCTGTTAGACAAGCCAGCACTTTAATCACGGACTGTTCCCTTTTAAACCTGCAGTTAAGACTGAAAATGCGAGCCCTACATTTTTAAGGCACTGTAGCTGATTCTGACCCGTCACTTGGGGTCCCTCTAGCGTCAGAAGACGACAACTGCAGAGACGGGGGAAAACTTTATCTTGTAAACCCCAGCTCCACACGCAACGAGCGAAGTCAAAGCAACTAAAAAATATATTTTTTAAAAATACTCTGTTGCGCTAGACGCTTTTTGCAAGCATGCCATTCACCATCCATAGCAGTCACTTGCACAGAAGGGGATTAAATGCATACAACAAATAAAACCAATAAAACCCTTTCCAGCCACATTGCTGCTGCTCTTCAATTTTGTTTTTTCTGCACAAGTGCAAAGCTAAACCACCCTCTGGATTAACGGAGCTCTCCTCACTCTCTGCAGATGAGAAACCTCTCGCTTTGACTTTAGGCAGTGCCGCTTTTAGTTGCAAGCAATCCTGCGTCCTTCTGTGAACTCTAAGCCAAAAAGGAAAGAGTGGCTTTGAGACTGCCGAGCAGACTGTTACCATGCCAGACTATGATGCTGCTAGACTAGCCCCCTGATCCCCCACTTTGCCCTGCTTGATTGCAACAGGCAGAGAGAGAGAATGAGAGATCCAAGGTGGGTGGCATTTTCCTTACCTCCCCACCGCTCCCCTTACCTTTAAACTACTGCTACTGCTGCTTTCAACTTGTTTGCAGACCTGGGAGCAGGCTGGGTGGCAATAGCATTCATCCATGTGGTTCTGTGCTCTTGCCATAGTGTGTCTGCTTTTTGCTTCTCTTCCTTTGGTATGTTTCAAGTCCCTTAAAAAACACAACTTCTTTCAAGAGGATGTTTGTTAGTTTTTTTCCCCCCTTTTTTCTTTTTGCTGTCTTTTGAGTTGGATCTTGTTTCCAAGAGTGGGGCTTGGTCCTCCCAGTTTGCAGCTGCTCCACAACTGAGGAGACAGGCTGAGCGCTCTCACTGCCCCTTCTTTTATACACCATCCAATGGGCATGCTCTAACTTCCAACCCACAACCAATGATATTGAAGAAGTTATCTAACCCCCCCCGCACCCCCCGTCTCTCCTCCCCTCTGGGGGTGGGGGGGAGTTTCAATCCATAGTTTCATAGAATACTGTCCTCCAAGCACACAGTTAGGACTTTGAATGGAGCTATTGCTTCATAGCCTCCCTCTCTCTCCCTCCCCTGTGGGGAAGATTTTTCTCCTTTTCGTTTCATGTTGTGTAAAAGATCGAGAAGAGTCTCTGGACAGATGACTGAAAATGATTTGATCTCTAGAATGTGGTGTAGGGGTTTTTTGTGTTTTTTTTTTGGGGGGGTTGTTTTTAAAACTAAATTCTAGGATCATGCTGGCTAATTGGTGGAGGTCACATTGGGGTTTACCCCATAGGAGAACATTTTGATTTCATCAATAATTTCTCAGACTGCATGGGTATTCCTGGACAGGGGGGTGAGAGACAAAACCTCACGTCAGACTGGCCGTGAATCATTATGGTCCATGGCTATTGGGTTCTTCCAAACTCTCACTTTCAGTGGGGCACTTTCTGCCCAAAAGTATCTTCACACAAAGCAAAAGGGGCATTTTCTTTTCATGTCTGTCTCCTTTTGACTTCTCTGTCCATCCTTTTATTTATTTATCTAAAAATGAATTTTCAGTTCACCTTGGATCTCAAAATGAGGGCTTCTCAAAATGGGGGAGGTAGGCCACCCAGAAGTGATGTGGAAGGTATTGAGGGGGGAGGAAGCAGGAGAAGCAGCACAGCTGCCAAATCTCTAGTTCCACTCTGACTGAGCTAGAGGACGTTTTCAGGATGATGGAGTATAAAGGGAGAGCAAGAAGACACGTGGGGGAAGAGGGAGCAAGGTGTACATATGTGTGTGCAGCAGGGGTCTTCAAATACCATAGTCGAGATGAAGGGAGACAATCTAAAAAGATGAGGGTCACATAGCTAGTTGGTTGGTGGTTGTGTATTTTTAACAGACAAGTGCCATGTGAAGAGTGCTCTATTCCTTTTTAAAGTAGTTTCAGGTTTTAAACACACCTGTTTACTACCTTGATGTAAACCTGTAATCCAGAAACAGAGTGTGGACAGTTGCAGTGTTGGTCTCGTAAAACTGTAACAAAGGCAAGGCAGGAAGGTTACCATGGGTATCAAGTCTAGATTAACCTCCATTATGGGGCTGACGTTTTACCTCTGAATAAAAACTTTAAACTACCTGAAGGTTAGCAGTTTCTAAGTATAGACAAGCCACTCAAACACTTAGTTTGAAAGGCTTACATAGACTTCACAATAGATAGACTGACCAACTGAAGTGACTTTACTTTTGAAATCAAATGTAGGCATGGGAGGGGTTGGCTTTTTGTGAGTGACATGCTGTTAATCATTTATAACGTCATTAACATCTTTGCTTTCTGGAAGCACAGTGAAAGCTTTGATTTTTCAGTGTCTAGAGTGTCTGATTTTTACCTTGATGTGTATACTGGCTCTGAGGGGCTCATTTACTTTAATTTTTACCACGCACTTTCAGATACCAATAGATTTCTTCTGAAGGCCCCAATACTGCAAAGACTACACACCATTATTAAACCACTGGTACTAATTGGATACTCTTTTTATGGAAACATCAGCAGGACAGAGGTCTAAATTTATTAGCTTTACTACCAGCACAATCCCCTGTCTTTTGGCTGTAGCCCCTCTGGCATTAACACTGATTGACACAAGGTGGGTGAAGACTTGTGTTGATCACGTTGTTTACTACAGCAGTGCCCATGGGCATTGTGCAAACGTATAAGGACAGACCCTGTCTGCCCCAAACAGCTTAGGCTCTGTGGCTTCATCATGACAGTATAAGTGTTTAAGTGTTTTCAGGACTGGGGCCTAAATAGACAAAACATGCAGAAGGTGAAAGTGGAAACAGAAGTACCAAGAGCTAAAATGACCTGCCCAGTATAGAAAAGAGCAGCAACAGAACTCTGTTTTCCTGATGTTCTGTCTTGTACTCAACTAGGTTTGATGAAATGAAGATAAAATGTAATAGTTATGATTGCAGCATGTTCGCACACACTCCCCAAAACAGAGAGAGAAAATGAAAATTTTGCTAGCCTCCAAGGCTTGGAGGTAAACTGGGTTTCCCTCAAAGTAATGAAATTAAGAAATATTATCCCAAATAATCTATGGAAAAGTTGCAAGGGAGACTGGCACTTTCTTTGATGTCCGTGGAAGCAGCTTGGCTGAAGATCTTGCCAGTGGCTTTAGAATTCCAGAGCTGATCATCTTACCTATGCATATTTTCTCCATCTCAGAAGATGGGGAGAAAGGAGTGGTTTTCTTCTAAGCAAAGATTTGCCCTTCTCTACTTAAAAACAATCCAAAGGGTCAAATGAGGATGGTTTTAGCTGCTGTTAATAGCTGAGTGAGAAAAGTGACCCTGGGCTTCCCTTCCCCCAACCCACCTCCCTTAAGTAGACAAAAGAAGCCCAGAGAGGTTGCGGGAGGGCATAATCTCACTGAGAAAAACAAGTGGTTTGTCGTTAAACAACTGCAAAGGCAAAGGGAGGAGAGTGTAAAATAATAATAATAATCATAAAGATGCTAGGACACCAGTTGTGTACGAATTTCCACCAGCTCAGTTAAATCAGCCAGAGTTTTGGACTGAGGTATCTCAACAACAGCCCCCACCCAAATCAACCCCACAAGTTGCCATTCGATTCCACTTGTGTTTGTTACTTTGATCTTTTAATTGCTGCTTAGTTATCCCTCAGCGCAAATAAATAGCACATTGTGTGAAGAAAGAGACAAAAGAAAAGAACTGTTGACCAAAAGAGAAAAGGGACAGGTATTTCCCTCCCCACCCCTGCACTTTTTTTAAAAGGGGGGAGGGGATTACGCCTGTAGCTGTGGTGGGTGGGAATCAAAATAAAACAAAAAGTAGTACATTTTTTCACTTGATATCTATATCTAGTGGGATGTGGTGTCTTTTCAAGTCACGTTTCACCTCCTGAAATTGAGCATCTCAGTTTTCGCTTCTTTTTTTTAAAAAAAGTTTTCTAGCCCTTATTATGATTGTAGAAAAAATATATAATTGGAGTGTACCCTCTAGTCTTACAGTCCCAAAGTATTTCTCTGTCTCGTGATTCATTAAACAAATCTCAGGATATTTGGAAGCGTGGCACTATTTTTGAACACTTTGGAGTTTGCAATGCTGATCCAGCCCCAGGCAACTCTTTCATATGCCATTTAGAAAAATGTGGAGACACATGGAAAACTCAAGATTGGAAAAATCATTTGAGTGAATTTTCCTACAGGAGTGAGATTAATCCAAAAGTGTGTAGCAAAGTGGATTTGTGCCTATAAACACAAAGAATCACGTAGCAGCTTCCAGGGTTGGTGTTTTTTGTTGTTGTTGTTGTTTGTTTTAAAATAATTTCCCTAGAATAGGCAGGTGTGGAAAAAGCACACCTGAATTTTGGGAAAAGGGGAGTTCAGATATAAAACTTTAAAGATACAATCAGTTCACCCACACAGCAAGGGGCAAATTCAGCTTTTCTAGCATTGTGCAAATGTAGAGAATTGTGTCTGCTCTGGTATAATTTTTAAGTAAGTGGAGATCTGAAAATCTCCAGAAGACGTTCAGTTCCTTGGGGAAGGAATGATCTCTCACTGTGTTGTCACAGCATGTTGCACAATAAGGTGCTAATCCTGCCCACCCATCTCCACGCATCATGCATGGAGCATCCACCATTAGCACCCGTTCCTCCGTGTGCGGGTGATGGGTGGAGGTGGGTGGAGTANGCCCGTTGCTCTGTGTGGGGGTGATGGGTGAAGATGGGTGGAGCACGGGAGTGCGCACACACCCCCACCCACTGTGGGTCCCGTTCCTATGGGTGCCCACCCCCCCCACCGCACCTGCCATGGTGATCACACGGATGCCCCCTCCCACCCACACATGTGGGCAAGGGAGGGGGGCTCCATGTGAAAAGGGCCTATTATACCAACCAGATGTAAGTGCAACACAGAGACTTAATTCAGTTCAAAATTGTCTGTTTTTAGCTTGAAATGGTGCACCGCCAATTTTAAACCGAATTAAGAATATCCATAAAGGGGTTTACATCAGTTTGACTACAGCTGTTTTGGGGCCAGTGCAATTTCTGTGTGAAGACAAGTCCAAGGTCTGCTCTGCTCCCTGCATGTTCTATTAGTCATAACTGTTGTTGTTATTACTATTATGTTTAGATTTGTCTACCGTACCGTTTTCCAGAAAGGACTCGGGGCAGTTTACAGAACGTAAAAAAATATAAATTGTGCAAATTCCAATGGAGCTAGAGATTTGGCAGCCATGCTCCTTTTTATGCCCATCCCCCACCCCAAGTGCAAGGGGAGGGGGAGGCTGTCCTCCATAGAAGCATAACGTTGGGAGGTACCTCAGAGGTCTAGTCCAACTCCCTCCTCAGTGCAGGAAAACCATAGATACAGCATCCCCAACCGATGGCTGTCCAGCCTCTGTTTGAAAACCTCCAGTTAAGGAGAGCCCACTACTTCCCTAGGCAATTTGTTCCACTGTTGAACAGCTCTTACCATTGGGAAGTTCTGCCTAACGTTTAACCAAAATCTGCTTCCTTGTAATTTGAATCCATTATTTCTAGTCTTGCCTTCAGCGGCAACAGAGAACAAGCCTTTGCCATCTTCTGTGTGACAGTCCTTGAGGTATTTGAAGACTGCTATCATGTCTTCTCTTCTCTAGGCTAAATATAACCAGCTCTTTCAACCTTTCCTCATTGGATTTGGTTTCCAGACCTCTGACCATCATTGTTGACCTCCTTTGAACCCGTTCCAATTTGTTGTAGGGGTGTGCATGTCGTTTTCGTTATTACAATAACGATAACAAAATTTGTCGGTTTTGTTTTTGTTAATGCAATAACAAAAAAGACTACCGAGAAGATTGATAACAGAAACGACAACCAAGAATAATGATAATGAAAACAATGATGTTGTTGTTATCGTTATTGTTAGTGCTGTGGCAGCTGAGTTTTGGAGGGAAAATGTGGAGAGCGGAGGAGGGACAGACATCTCAGAGCCCTAAAAGGGTTGAACTCTTGAACTGTGCCTGTGTTGGGAGGGGCGAGCAGCTCAGCAGTATCTGATGGATGTATCGCTGGTCAATGAGCAGCGCAAGCAGGCCCCAGCAGTCTCATCGGACTCTGTGATTGCTCAGTGCCAGCTGCCTCCCACAACCAATCAGAGGGGCTCTGGGGGAGGGCACTGCAACCCTTTATAATGGGAGGGCCAGGCCTTTTCTCTCCATTCTGTGAGAGCTCTGCTTGTCAGGTTGTGTTTACAGAACTGTGGTGCTTTCACACAGAAAATCCTCCCTAGCCCTCATTGTATTACTTATTATTATTATTAGACATTTATAAAGCACCAGTCGTATGACCTGGTGCTGTACAGAACATAGAATTAGACGCGGTCCCTGCCTGTGGCTTACAATCTAAAAGACAAAAACAAAGGGGGGGAGACAGGGAGAGGGGACAGTGGGAGAGACATGGGAGGAGACAAACAAACATTCAGGCGGATGCGAAATCTCAGGTGCGTGTACCTTTCCTTCCTTGTGCCCTACATTTTACCTTCTCCCTTTCCCTGCCCTTCTCCCCCCTGTACATTATATATAAGAACATAAGAAGTGCCATACTGGGTCAGACCAATGGTCCATCTAGCCCAGCATCCTGTCTCCAACAGTGGCCAATCACAGTGGCTTGGGAGAAGCACCCAACCTGTCACAATGGGGGATCCATTCCCTGTTGTTTTCCCCCAGCTCCCATCATGTTCCCTGATCCTGTCTGGCTAATAGCTGCTAATGGACCTATCTTCCAGAAACGTGTCCAAACCATTTTTAAACTCAGCTATAGTACAGGCCCTTACCACAACCTCTGGCAGTAGATTCCACAACCAAATTATACGCTGAGTGAAAAAATACATTCTTTTATTTGTTTTAAACTTGCCACCCATGAGTTTCATGGAGTGTCTCTTAGTTCTTGTACTAGCTGAGAGGGTAAATAACTGCTTCTTGTTTATTAGTTCCATACCCCTCATGATTTTATAGACCTCTATCATATCTCCTCTCAGTCATCTCTTCTCCAAGCTGAATAGTCTCAACCTACCAATCCTCTCTTCATATGGGAGCCCTTCCATGCCCTTGATCATTTTTGTTGCTCTTCTCTGTTTCTTCTAGTTCAGCTATGTCTTTTTTGAGATGGGGTGACCAGAACAGCACACAATATTCGAGGTGTGGTTGCACCATCGATTTGTATAGAGGCATTACGACATCCTCAGTTTTATTCTCTATCCCCTTCCAAATAATTCCTAACATTCTGTTTGCTTCTCTGACTGCTGCTGCCCACTGCGCTGTGGATTTAATTGTATTGTCCACAACTACCCCCAGATCCTTTTCCTTAGAGGTAACTCCAAGCTTAGTACCCAGCATTGTCTATGCATAGTTTGGATTATTTCCCCCTATGTGCATCACTTTGCACTTGTCCACATTAAATCTCATTTGCCATTTAGATGCCCAGACACTCAGTGTCGTAAGATCCTGTTGCAGTTCCTCACAGTCTGCTCATGTTTTAACTACCTTGAATAATTTGGCGTCATCTGCAAATTTGATCACCTCGCTCTTAAAACCCTTTTCTGAATCATTAATGAATACATTAAACAACACAGGTCCCAATATATAGATAGGTAGCATAGATTAGATATAGTTATAAACTATAGACATATATATAGACATAGACATACAGACATATAACTCTAGATTAGAATAGTTATATAGATTAGATATTAGATATATATTAGACTTATAGATTAGATTAGAATAGTTAAATAGATAATTGATTAGATAATAGTTTCCCCTGTCCCTTCCCCTGTCTCCCTTAGATTTAGATGGAGATTTAGATGGTTATTAGTTGTGCATGGGAATTGATAACAATACCGATACCAAAAATAAAATCTTCATTTGAAATGGTACCGAATCCAATACCAATAATGGTACCAATAATGATAATGATACTGATAACGACAACAATAATGACATTGTCGTTAATAATGATAATGACATGGAGGCCTGGTGCACACCCCTAGTTTCTTGATGTCCTTAAAACGTGGTCCCTAGAACTGGACACAGTATTCCAGATGAGGTCTGACCAGACCAAAATAGCATGGAACTCTTACTACTTGTGACTTGGAAACTATGCTTCTGTTAATAATGTAGCCTAAAATTGCATTAGCGTTTTTTGCAACTGCATCACACTGCTGACTCATGTTCAGCTTGTGATCAACTACAATCCCAGATCCTTTTCACACGAATAGCTGCCAAGCCAGGTATCCCCCATCCTGTATTTGTGCATTTGATTTTTCTTACCTAAATGCTGAACTTTACACTTGTCTCTGCTGAGCTTCATTTTGTTGGCTTCAGCCCAGTTTTCTAACTTATCAAGATCATTCTGAATTTTCAGCGTGATCCACCAAACAAGTAACTTGATCAAAAACGGAGATCAGATTAGTCTGACATGACTTAGTCTTGACAAATCCATGCTGGCTTCCAGTAATCACTGCATTTCCCCCCTAGATGTTTACAAACTGACTGTGCATTTGGTTTCCCCACCCACCAGGCTGTCTGTCTGAACACAGATGAACCCGTGGAAGTGTGCAGCTCTGGTTTGGGTCACCCACATGGCTACTCCGGGGCTCAGTCCAGGTTCCTGTCTGTCTAAAACAACGGTTGTCACCTGTTAACATTTCACCATCTTCACTGAGCAGTGGACTTACCATTTCCTTCTTCTCCCGCTTATTACCTGAAAAAAACCCTTTTTGTTGTTTTTAGCATCCCCACCCTCACTAGCCTCAGCTCATTCTGTACTTTTTCCTTCCTAACACTGTCCTTACAAGTTTGGGCTACTCCTCTGTGACCCACTTGCCCCTCTTTCCATTTTTTATGCGTGTCGTGTTTAATTCTCTGTTCATCAAAAAGCTCCTTGTGCAGCCACATTGGTTTCTTTAGATGTCTGCCATTTTTATTACTGGAATTGTTTGTGATTGTGTCTTCACTCTTCAGTATCTCATTTTTTAGAAATTCCCACCCATCTTGGACTCCTTTACTCTCTTATATTATCTAGCCATAGGATCCTGCCTAGCATTCCTCTGGGTGTTTTTAAGCAACTAAGGTTGGTGGGGAGGGGGTCCATGTCTGCTGAGTACCCAAGCACATGGAGTGAGTGGGGAGGGTTTCTAATGGTCAGTTCTGTGAGTGGCCACTGCAGCCGCACAGACAGCCTCCATGCATTCATGTCACCACCGACCGGCCCCAAAGCAACTCATACGGGCAGCCATTACCCCTTTAAGAGCTCCCAACTCCCGGTAGGGCTGGGGTGGAATGAGGAGGCAGTGGGTCTGCAGACCTGCCTGATGGCATGGGTGGACACCCTGGTTCAAATGGGCCAGGCATGTGTGGGTGCCTGTTAGAGGTGTGCACCAGGGGCCCATGTCATTTTTGTTTTCATTTTTTGTTTTCGTTATTTAAATCTGTTGTTTTTGTTTTCATAAATATCAAATTGTCATTTTTGTTTTTGCTTTTGTTTTCCATTGGTTTCAATTGAAAACACATTTTTGGCTGTAAATTTTTTGTTTTTCACTATATTTGTCTGAGGCTTGGTGTGCTTATACCTCCAATGGAAGGCATTATGTGTACCAAATTCCAAAAGGATTGGATAAAGGAATTCAATTTTAGAAGCATTTGAAGTAATTTATTTTGTAAAAATCTTCATATACATTCTTAGGTGTAACTTCCTTTCCTCACATTTAATGTAGATGAAACTTGGCAAATTTATACCCTGTCCCATATTTACTACCTCTGCCAACTTTCAGAAGGATTGGATAAAGGGTCCTGGTGGTATAAGCAATTAACTTGTAAATGTATGTCTGACTGTAACAACTTTGCAGGCCAACCAGTGTACATGAAATTTGGCAGGGTTGTATACCACACTTTCACGATAATCTCTGCCAAATATAAGAAAGATGTGATAAAGGGTCCCAATTTTATATGCCTGCACAGCATATGCAGAGAAGGAGTCTATGCCAGGGATTCTCTTACGTGTCACTGTGGTATAAGATCGGTTGGTGATGCCAATTGGCCAGTAGAAATGTCAACCAAATATTCTCATTCTGTGCTGCGACCATCCCAACATCTCTCACCCACTTGTTACTGGGAAGTCAGAAGCCTCTGTTTAGGAAAGAGCCAATAGAGATTCTCTTATGTCCTCTGTCACAGTGCTGCAGGATGTGATTGTGATGATAATTGGCCAGCCTAGATGTGTAAACTATGTCTCCTGATTGCTGGAATGCTATCCCCAAAGTCCCAGTTATGTTCCTTCGATGCCCGCCTGAGGGCTGCCCCCTATGCCCACCTCAAAGCCACTGCCAGTTGGTCCTGTAAAGCTAGAAGCATGCAATGATTGACCAGTGAATGTGTCTATCAGTCATTTGGGTTGCTCCACATCCTCCCTCTTACAGCCTCTCTCCCCCTGCCATGCCAAGTGCCTGCCTCTGACTGGCACTGCATGTGCTGCTATTTATCTGAATAATGGTCTTCAAGGAGACAAGTTCAATTGCTTATAAAATTGGGTCCCTTT
This sequence comes from Sphenodon punctatus, assembly GCA_003113815.1. Taxonomy (NCBI): domain Eukaryota; kingdom Metazoa; phylum Chordata; class Lepidosauria; order Sphenodontia; family Sphenodontidae; genus Sphenodon; species Sphenodon punctatus. The sequence goes on from QEPC01003194.1 coordinate 4,099,501, forward strand.
ATCAAATTATCCTGTAGTTTGGCAGAGATGACAGGGAAGGTATGTGATATATACGTGCCAAATAACTTGTAAACAGGATGGAAAATAAAAATGTTACCACTGGAAATGTATTTTCAAGTTAATGTCTTATACCATCAGGATCCTTCATCCAATCTTTCTGAGAACTGACAGGATTGTTAAGCTTGTGGAGGGACATGATATTCCCAGGTTTCATGAAAATTGGATGGAAGATAAAGAAGTTGTAGCCATGAATGTGTATGGAGCTTTTCTTAAAATCACAACATTAAATCACTTCTAAAATCTGTTCCCTTTATCAAATCATTTCAAAACCTGGTACACATAGTGCCCTCCATTGCAGGTACAAGCACACAAAATGTCATCAAATTAAATGAGAAATAAAAAGGTTATAGCCAGAAATATGTTTTTCAGTGTTTTCCCTTTATTTCAAAAACAAAATGCCATTTTCGTTTCTATTATCATTATTATTTTTTGTTGTTTTCCTTATTGTAATAACAATAACAGAAATGATAATTTTCATTAACGTTATTGTAATAACTAAAACGACATGCACACCCCTGTCCCCATGCACCATTCTGCACTTGAGACCTCGCATCTTCATGAATGTTAGACCCCTTGTCTCTCCCTCTGTTCCCCTTCCTAAGTCTCTCCCCCAGCTCCTGTCTCTCAGATTGTAAGCCCTAGGGGCAGGGACCGTGTCTATTTTATTACTTTGTAAAGTGCCAGGTACACTGCTGGCACTATATAAATGTTTGTTAATAATAATAATAATAATAATAAATTCTGCCTGCCCCCACACAGCGCAATCTGGCTTTTCCTCCAGTGTGCTGTGAGTGGCTGTGGGTGGGTGCTGTGTGAGTCACGGAAGTGCACCTCCACCCTCACCACCTTCAAACGAGCAGCTGGTTGGGTGGGTGATGGGTGGCCATGTGTGGTCCCGCCTCATTTAAAAACACCCTCTGAGTTTATTGAATCCAAAGTACACATTTGACTATGTTCACCCTTACTTTTCCTTAAGATCATGAATTCTAAAATTTACTTTCCCCTCAAAGTTCCCACTACTTTCACCTCTTCGACCAAGCTCTCCCTGCTGGATAGGATCAAGTTTAAAATAGCCAATCTCCTTGTTCCTTCCTCCACCTTCTGAAAGAGGATGTTGTCAGCAAGACAAATCAAGAATTTGTTGGGACATTCAGTGCTTAGCAGAGTTTGTCTTTCAACAGATATCGGAGATTGGAGTAGTTGAAGTCCCCCATTAATACTGCTTCTTGCCTCCTTGAAGCATCTGCAGTCTGTTTTTGGAATGCATCCTCCACATCCTCTGCTTGGTTTGGCGGTCTGTAGCAGACATCAACCGTAATATTGTTTTTATTTACTTCTCCTTTTATTTTTACCAAGATGCTTTTAATACGACTGCCATGCTCACTCTCATGGATTTCTGTGCAGGTATATACATTTTTGACATATAATGCTACTCCCTCTCCTTTTCTATTGGATCTATTCTTTTTGAAAAAGTTATGTTCTTCAATTACTACATTCCACACATGAGTCATCCCACCACGTCTCAGTAGTACCTATTAAATCAAATTTACCTTCCTCTATTAAGATTTCAAGTTCATCCTGTTTATTACCCATACTCTGTGCATTAGTGTACAGACATTGAAGACCATGAGTATTATACTCCAGTGGCTCCCCTAATATTTTTTTTTCTGGGGTTTACGAGGTACCGCCACAGCTCTTCCAGATCCCAATGTATCACATAAGTCCCTATCTTTAGTACTTCCCTTGGTACTTGCCTCTGGGTTTTTGTCTCCACCCCCCGCAGGATGTAGTTTAAAGCCTTCTTGACCAGGTTCGCTAGGCTCTTGCCAAACACACTCTTCCCCGTCTTCTTGATGTGCAACCCATCTCCTGCCAGAAGTCCTTCATTATGAAAGTGTAGACCATGGTCCAAAAAACCAAACTTCTCTCATCAACACTATTTGCATGGCCAGTTGTTCATCTCCAGTATTCTTCACTTTCTTCTTAGGCCTCTACCTTCAATGGGAAGGATCAATGAGAACTGCACCTGTGCCCCAGTGTCCTTCACCTTCCTTTCCAGAGCCTTGTAGTCACATGTGATACACTCACGGCTGTGTCTGGCAGTATTATTTGTTCCCATGTGGAACAGCAGGAACAGATAACAATCTCTTCCTGAGGGTGGTGGTTGGATCCCTCCCATCCTTAAGGGGGACTGAGGCCGCTTTTAGATGAGTGGTGGTCCGTTTCGCGTTGGCGGCGCGCATATTTTGAATCCGCCTGGTCTAATTAGACGAGACGGAAGTGGCTTAATATGCACATATTACGGCGGAGGCGCATTTTTTAAATGTGCGAATTAAATACCTCATAATTGAGGTATTTAATTTGCGCACTTAAAAAATGCACCTCCGCCGTAATATGCGCATATTAAGCCACTTCCGTCTCGTCTAATTAGACCAGGCGGATTCAAAATATGCGCGCCGCCAACGCGAAACGGACCACCACTCATCTAAAAGCGGCCTCAGTCCCCCTTAAGGATGGGAGGGATCCAACCACCACCCTCAGGAAGAGATTGTTATCTGTTCCTGCTGTTCCACATGGGAACAAATAATACTGCCAGACACAGCCGTGAGTGTATCACATGTGACTACAAGGCTCTGGAAAGGAAGGTGAAGGACACTGGGGCACAGGTGCAGTTCTCATTGATCCTTCCCATTGAAGGTAGAGGCCTAAGAAGAAAGTGAAGAATACTGGAGATGAACAACTGGCCATGCAAATAGTGTTGATGAGAGAAGTTTGGTTTTTTGGACCATGGTCTACACTTTCATAATGAAGGACTTCTGGCAGGAGATGGGTTGCACATCAAGAAGACGGGGAAGAGTGTGTTTGGCAAGAGCCTAGCGAACCTGGTCAAGAAGGCTTTAAACTACATCCTGCGGGGGGTGGAGACAAAAACCCAGAGGCAAGTACCAAGGGAAGTACTAAAGATAGGGACTTATGTGATACATTGGGATCTGGAAGAGCTGTGGCGGTACCTCGTAAACCCCAGAAAAAAAAATATTAGGGGAGCCACTGGAGTATAATACTCATGGTCTTCAATGTCTGTACACTAATGCACAGAGTATGGGTAATAAACAGGATGAACTTGAAATCTTAATAGAGGAAGGTAAATTTGATTTAATAGGTACTACTGAGACGTGGTGGGATGACTCATGTGTGGAATGTAGTAATTGAAGAACATAACTTTTTCAAAAAGAATAGATCCAATAGAAAAGGAGAGGGAGTAGCATTATATGNATTTTCAGACGTTACGAGATCACAGTGAACCACGGTGAATACGCACCTGTGGTCAATGTGTCTTGCACGTCTGTTTGGCGGCCGCCAGATGTTCGCCATGGTCAATCCGCACATGGGGTCAATTTGAACCACGCTTCCCGGGCTAGCCGGGGGAATGTCCCGGGAGGCGTGGTCAAAAAGATCCCCAGCGGGGACCAAAAAAAAGTAACATCTGGCCGTGGCGAATCCGGCCCGATACAGCGGCCGCATTGGCCCCGCCACCCGCCCGTCTCCCCAGAGGGCGGGCGGCGGGGTGCGTGGAGGGGGCGGGGCCGTGTGGCTGCACGTTGCGCCGCGCGGCCCCTCCCCCTCCCAGATTCCTCACCGGGATCCCCCCGGCACGTCTGATATGGCGTGACGGGGTGACCCCAGCGGGGAATGAATGGGTTGTTTTCGGTACGGGGCCAAGCGGCCCCGTAACATCTGAAAACACCCCATGTTGCTAAATTCTAGATAAGTTCACAGTCTTCGGGGTCCTCCCCCTGTAAATTATCCCACAAAACTCCCCATTTTGCTTGCTGCTGGGTCACTCACAGACGGTCTGGGAGGCTTTGAGAATCAGTATGGCTATTTTTACATGATCAAAGTTAATCTGAATTAGTTTTTAATCCAGATCCATTAATTCAGGTGTATTATTCAGGAGTAACTGTTTACACAGTCATTTTTAATCAGGAATAAGAATTAATCCTGATTTGCACTGTGAACTGCAAAATCTCATGGTGCAGTGCAACCAGATTTCAGCATCCTCTTCCACTCTGATTTCTGGGGGTACAGTGACAGCAACAGATAAGCAGTCACCTTGCAAAATGAAGGGGTCTTCGCCTTGGCACAGTGGATTTTGAATTTGGCATGCCATAAAAAAAGAGATTGCTGGGAAAACTTCAGGATACCATAGAGATATGGACGGCTAGACAGGAGACATGTCTATCTGCAGCACTCTATGGTGCTTGGGACTCAGTCCATATTAACTGTTCACACAAGCACTAATTCAGTCTGAGTTTAATCTGCATTAAAATAAATCCCTGAAAATTAGGTTTCTAGTACCCTGTTTAAATTTTGAATACAGGGGTCATTAATTCAGACTAAAGTGTTCACACAATCAACTTAATCCACATTAAGAGCCACTTAATTTGGATTAATGCTTGTATAAGAACAACCTGTGGTAGGGTATCAGCAAGGGCCTTTAGTTCATGTATTCTTCCTATTACCCTTGTAAAATGGGTGGCAGAGCCACGGCTGTGGCTTCTGGTGGCCATGGGGCAGGGGTTACGGTTTTAATTGGGTATTAACAAATGAGATGATAGCCCCCTGGAGTCCAGGTTTGGTCCATGTAGATCCCACTTATGTTTAGCATGTAAGCCTAATAAATGGGCAGCAAGCCCCCTGCATGTTTTTCTTGTGCGTGCAAGCAGACCCAGTTCTCCTCCCGCTCACAGGTTTAGTGTGACGAGCCTAAGGACATTCCTGCCACTCAAAGTGGGATGGGGTTTGCAGCAGGGGAAGAAACAAAGGGGGGGGGCCTTCTCAGCTCGGTGCATGCACCGTGACCAGACTGTCCTGCAACCCCTAGGGTGGGGATGGGGTGGGGTGGTTGGGCACAACTTGCCGTTCAGGACCAGGGGGTAGCTCACCTGTTTTTGTGGACTGGGACCCATGTAATGGGGTAGGGCAGGTGAGGGTATTTAACCCCACCCTGCTGGCCCCTGTCTGCCAGTCCACGTGGTGGACCGGGCCTTTGAGGCAGCAGCAGCAAGTATCCCCCTCAGCCGAGCAGAGAGCAAGCAGCAGCGGCAGCAGCAACATGGGCTGGAAGTTGTGCTGCTGGCCAGCAGGGAGTCCAGGGAAAGGGAGGGGAAGCGGCTGAGCTCCACCCATCCCCCTTCCCAGTATCCTGCCCACTCATGACTCATACCTATACAGCCCTTTTGGTGCTTTTTAAAGGTGGGCAGTAACCAGATGGTCACTATATATTTTAAATACATTAATTATTATTATTATTATTATTAGATTTATATGCTGCCCTTCTTCCAGGGGATTTGGGGTGGTTTACAATAAATTAGAAAAACAACCATACAGATAAATTTCAAGCCACTACAAAACAAAACAAAATCACTTCCCACTCCCACCCTTATTCCCCAATCCATAGGGATGTGTGAACAGGACGGAGTTGGGATGTTCGGCCGTTCAGCCTAGATTAGATTAGATTTATTATTAAGGCAGGCACAAGCCATAGCCATATACAGACAAACAGACATCAAATATAAATTCGTACAAACTAAAACAAAAATTTACCGACTGCAATCAGTCAGACAACTTAAAATTCAAAAACTGGTGTCATCTCCCCATTGCAAGGGTCAGAAATTTAATCACAGCTTTTGTGGTTTCCTGCTGGTCATCAGCAAGGAGGTAATTAATATAAAAGACATCAGATCTCCCTGGGAGGTTGTCAAAGATAGGCTGAAGAAACTCCAAACGTAAAGCGTCATACAGATGGCATTGCATGAACACATGTTCGCTCGTTTCTGCCTCCGTGTGATCGAACGGACACAATCTAAGGTATAAGGGGACCTTAATCAACCAACCCTCTCAGATTTGAGTAGGCAAGGCATTAAAGCACGCCACCATAAAAAGCCACTTGCCCCTAGCTGAATAATCCCCACTAAGGTACGTAGCCAGGGCATCAATAGGAGGTGCCAGACTCAAATATCCCCTGATATGGGCCGTAGCACCCACCTTAGCTCTTTCCTGTTGGTGAGTAATATCGCTCCATTGCAACTTAACCTCGGCTTTAGCCAAGAACAGATCTTTTGCTAGCAAATATTCATTAGAGAGTTCCATGTCATTAAGATGTGCCTCCACTTTGGCAAACCACGTACCTCAGAAGGAATCAGCAAAAAGATAAGGAAAAAGGCCCTTTTGGTTTGGATCCAGAAGCTTAAACCATAACCTGTGGGCCAAGGCCCATTCACGACTAGACCAAGCTGATTGCTCCAACTCAATACGTATTGCAGCAGTTGGTGTTCCTCCTGGTGCCCTAAGAAGAGACCTCAGGAACAATGACTGGACCTTGTCAATTCCTGCAGTATAAAAAGACGCCCAAACTTCTGCTCCAAAAAGTAACTGAGTGGTGACCTTTGCATTAAAGGCCCGAAGGGCCATCTTGTAGGCCACTCTGCCAGAACAATGGAAAAACTTCAGGATAGCGAAAGCAGTTCTCTTAGCCAATAGGGCCACCCTCTCCAGGTGGGCCTTCCAACTGCCCGAGTAGTGAAAGGTGACACCCAAATACCTGAAAGCCCATACCTGGTCAATCAGGGCTCCCTCCACATGCCACATATGCCAGTTGTGCCTCAAGGATTTGGCAAAAACCATTACTTTGGATTTTTCCACATTTACATTTAGCGACAAATAATTTACCCTACAATACTCGGCAAACACCCCTAGTTGCCTCCTTAAGCCAACCCGAGTTTGGGACATTAAGACAAGATCATCAGCGAAAAGGAGGCAACCTATAGAATGGGAAGCCAAGTGTGGCGGAAAAAACTGCGGTTGAACCATACAAGGAACCACGTCATTGAAAAAGATGTTAAGGAGGGTAGGGGCAAGTACGCACCCCTGTCTCACCCCTCTACTCACTTGGACCTCCTCTGTAATATACCCTGATGAACCTAATTTAACTACCAATTTAGAGTCAGCATATAAGGTTTGTATAAGACCCAAGAGACGCTGATCCCCCACCACAGAAGCTAATTTAGACCAAAGAATGGCCCTATTAACACAATCAAAGGCCATCCGTAGGTCCAAAAAGGACGCATAGAACCTACGATTGAGGGACCTATACTTCTCAATGAGACAGAGTAATACAAAACAATGATCACTAACTGACCTAACCCTCTGGAACCCTGCTTGTTCAGGATATATAATGTTGGCTTCAGTTATACAAGCATCCAATTTCCCCAACAAAAGCTTCGTGTACAGTTTGCTAACTACAGAAAGCAAACTGATTGGCCGACAGTTAGCTGGGTTGTTGTGGGGGCCCTTTTTGTGTATCGGGGTCACCAAGGCACAGGCCCAAACAGAAGGGACACGGCCAACCCTATTGATAGCCGAAAACAATGCCGCAAGAATAGGGATCCACCACTCCCTATAATGTTTTAAGAATTACGCAGGTATAAGGTCCTGGCCTGGAGCCCTATTATTCCCACAAGTATCAATGAGCTCGCTCACTGCCAGGTCACTAACCTCTGGCCATAACGGAAAACTCTCTATAGTAATAACTGGTAAATCCCTCTCAACTGAGATCAGTGAAAGAGTATAGATGCCTGCAAAATAGCTAACCCAAACTTGGGAGGGAATAGGGGAAATGTATCTGCCAAGATACACCCTATTCCCTAGATCTAACAGCCTCCAGAACTGGCGTGAGTTTCCCGTGTCAGCCGCCTCTAGGATTAACTGCCATGTGTCCTTGTAGAAGGAATCTTTCTTTGCTTTAATAAGAACCCTATAGGCCCTTTTAGCCTCATAGCAAGAGGGAGGCAAAACAGAAACCTTACCATGACGATATCCCCAGTATATGGCTTTCACCAAAGATTTTGCCCTGCAACACTCCCCATCAAACCAAACTTGGTTGGCGCATACTTTGAGTAGTGTCTCTGGGTCAGATTTGGAACACAGGAATTGCTGGGCCTGGTAAGAAAGCTGGTCAAAAGCCTCAACCACTTGCATACCATCCCACATTCACCCATCCAAGCTGCTATGGAGAGCGGAGGAATTGTGGACCACCTTGCCACACGCAATCTTCTGAGATGAGAGTTGGCTGTAATTCCTATGCCAACAGGTCCAACCTTTTGCCCACAGCCAACACCCTCTCATAGGGAGGTGGCAAGACACAACGGTAGGTGATCACTACACTGAGCACTCCCTACCTCAAAGTTAAAGAGGAGGGGTAAAATATTGGGGGAGACAATCGCAAGGTCAATCACGCTAGACCCCCTGGGGCCCAAGAATGTAAACTCCCCCAATTTGTCGTTTAAGTCAGCCCCATTGAGAATATGCAGGCTACATCCAGCCACTACCCTAGTCAAGTGTATCACTGCCTCATTGATATTATGATCCTTGGAACGTCTTTCTCCCAAAGGGGATTCTGGGGGAAGGAGAGGAAAATTACAATGGACTGCTAGCTCCTCGTCATCCCTTCCACACCTAGCATTGAAATCTCCCAATATAATAACAGAACTAGTTGGATAGGCAACAATCAAGTTAACTAACACTTGCTCAAGCTTATTCCAGATCTGCAGGTCATACAGCCTAGTGTTTTTTTGGGGAACATAAACATTCATTACCATAACCATTTTACCCCCTTTTGCCATAACCAAACCCAACAAAAAAGGGGGATATTCCAAGATTGTTACTAAGGCAACATAGTACTAAGTAAACAAACTAATCCACCACACGGGTGGCCCTTTGTAGCGGTAGAGGTGGCGGGTAGGGAAATAGCCTTAAAATGAGCCAAAGCAAGGAGGAGACTAGGCACAGTTGTAATCCATGTTTCCTGCAGACAGATAAGATCATAGTCCCTGATGGTATCAACAAATTCCAACTCCCCCACCCTAGCATTCCACCCAGCAATATTCCATGAACCAATCTTATATACAGGGGGGTCAGAGTCAGGATGATGTCATTTCCCTCTTCCAGGCGTCTGCAGAGCTGCCTGGGTTGAAACGAACTTCGATGGTGTTAACAGCACTGAGCTGGTAGAACCCACTGTATCATTAACAGGTTGGGATCCCAAGCAACTTGGTTGGGGAGGTGTTAGTGAAGATGGCTGATTCCGCTCCACTGCTGATAGAGCCAGGGCATCCTCACACCCCACGTTCTTGCATAAATAAGTCTCCCTGGCTGAAGCGTCCAGAATAGATTCGGACTGGGCAGGAGCACCGGCTCCTTCACTAGCTCCCATCTGGCACCCCCCTTCAGCAAGGTTTCGTAACCTGATATTAATTGGCTCCAGCTGTCTAGTGGGGACACAGCTACAATTTCCCCTTAGAGTGTTGGTATCCTGGGCCTCCACACCACACCACACAAAACCTTAATCTGGGCTTCCTGCTGTAATTGCACACGCCTAGGTAAAAGGGGTTGTATTTCCAAATTTTTCAGCACTTCCCATACATAGACCCCCCAAGTGGCAAAAATATAGGCCTGTTTCAATACCCTAGAGGCAAAAAATTGACAATAAAAGTGAATGATTACCCTTCACATATAACCATAGGAGGGCAATACCTGAAAGGTATTATTTACCCCTGGTGGAACCCAACCCATTGTTTCCTCCAGGTGGTGGGCTATAGCATACTTGGTGTCCCAAGGAGGAAGATACCCATTGGGCAAGGGATAGACCCTAAGGGCTACTGCTCCCACAACCGGGGTCAGCTTAGTAGAGAGCGAACCTCCACCCCCCCAAACCCTTTACTTGTGAGGTTGACGTATAATCAGATACCATATTAGTGGCATTTGGCAACTGATCTAACTCGGGTGGGGTTAGAGTCTGCTGATCTGTAGCAGTTAAATTCCCTTGCCCATACACCACCCCTCCAGACCCTTCATTTTTCCCATTGGCCAACTGCTGAAGAGCCATTGTTAACTGGGCCTGTTGGCCGTGGACTACAACAATCTGGTTGCTTATCTTACTTAATAGTTGGTTGATAAGTTCCCCCATCACAGTACATTGTTTCCCGAACAAGTCAAAGTGAGCTTGGTCCATTGGGGATATAGACACCGGGCTGGATAAATTGGAGAGATCGGAGTCGTGGGTGAGCAAAGGGTCCAAAAAGCAAAGCTCCGGGTCACAATGCCCCACCTCCAATTGCGTTGTATCAAAACTAGGGGAGACATTTGGCCCCCGAGTTGTAGCCAACTCAAAAGGCAAGTCCCGCGGGAACTCCAGGGGGTTGCGGGTATGTGAACGTAAAGGGTAGTATCTATCTAAGTGCTGTTGAGAGGCTTGAGGAGGGTCCATCAGCAGCATCTCCCTCCAACGCTCCGATGTCTTGGGAGCCTTTTTCCCATGCATAGCAAAAGTCACTCCTACCTTGTCCAGCCAGGAAAGGACGGGGGACACTACGGCACATGGCCCTGGTGCTGCCGGATGCCTCTGCTGATGCAGCCGTGCCCCTAGTGTGCGCGTGGTCCCAGCCACGCCTCCAACTGGCTGCACGGACCTCATATCACGGCCCGCTGGTTCAGGCAGCATGACTCCCTCTGGGTCCCACTGACTCTACACACACCCCTGAGTACAAGGGGTTGGGCACTGCCACTGCAGTCCCCACAACGGGCCCTCCAACGGGCGACACCCTTTGGCTGTCACCCTTCGGCTGACGCCCAAGGGATCATGCCCGAAGGGCTCCAGCCCCTGTATAAATACCTGTAACACAGGAGGGGAACCAATAAGGGCTAGGGAAAGCACAGGCACCCTCCTACTCCCAGCTGCTCCTTCCCCAACTGCTGCAGGGACCGCCGTTCAGCCTAAAAACTTAGTTCGGGTTCGTGGGTTCAGTTCGGTGGAGTTCAGAACCCCCTGAACGTTTGGAAAGTTCAGTCCCGCCTGGAGGCTTGAGGTGTTCCAGGACCCCCAGGGGTGCTTGTGACGACATGGCAGGCCATCTGTGACACAGCAGCAGCAGAAACCGGGAAGGCTTGGGGCTTGGTGGCTGGCACCCATAGTTGGCAGGGCATTGTAGGCTGGCTGGCATCGGTGAGTCTCAGACAGTCAGCCATACCCCGACAGGAATCGGGCGGACACCCCCGGGGGCCAAGCACTGAGCTTAAGTTCTACTGAAGAAGGGGAAGCATTTAAGGGTCCTCTTCTTAATCCTGCAAAGAGGCTGGATACACAACAACAATTGGAACTGCATACCCCATGCCTAGTTCTCATACAGGTTCTTTCTCCTGTGAGCTCCCAGAATGGTAGCCCTCTGGTTTAGAACTGGGAAAGCTGAAATGCAGAGAGGTCAAAGGACTTCCAAACCAGGAATTAGAACTGGGGTCTCTTGACTCCTGTCCTGTCCTACAAATTATCAATGTTTTTGCCCACCCAAAGGCTGCTGAAAGCAGATGTTCTGCTGGGCTGCCCGTCTCTGCCTGCAGGCCATGACAACATGCGCAAACCCGCTTTAGGCACCAGCAGGCACTACTGTAGCCCTGTCACTCCTGCCATGATAGTGACTAGAACTGGAGAACCCAGAATAGAGTGAGCAGACCTGGAGGCCTGCCAGCCTGCAATGCCCGGCCAAGTAGGAGTGCCAGCCACCAATCCCTGTCCGGGCCTCTGTCGCTGTTTCACCAATGCCTGGCAGTCTGTAATGCCCAGCCAAGTAGTTCCTGCCGGTGCCCAAAGCAGGGTTGTGCGTGTTGCCATGGCCTGCAGGCAGAGACCCAGCAGCAGCAGAGGCCGGGAAGGCTTGGGGCTTGGTGGCTGGCACCCATAGGGGGTGGGGCATTGAAGGCTGGCATTGGTGGAGCAGCAGCAGAGGCCTGGCCAGGGCTTGGTGGCCGGAACCCCTACTTGGCCAGGCATTGCAGGCTGGCATTGGTGGAGCAGCAGCAGAGGCCCGGGCTTGGCTGCTGGCACCCCTACTTGACTGGGCATTACAGGCTGGCAGGCCTCCAGGTCTGCTCACTCTATGCTGGGTTCGAGGGCAGCTTAAACTGGGGGGCCAGAAAGCCAATCAGGCACCTAAACCCCATGTCCCTGACCACCGAGAAGGGCTGCCCATCGAGCGCAATCATTTCTCCCAACATGCACGTGGCTTTCAGTTGAAAGCCACATCACCCTCCACGTCCTGCAGCTGCCAATGGACTTGGCATCTGCCCCCACCCCAGCTCTCAATGACGTAGATGGACAGCCCTCCCTGCCTGCAACGTAGGCCCTAGAACCCTGATGGTGGGTCCTGGGGCTGGAGTGGCTGGTTATTTCTTGATGTGGTGGAACAACAGCTCCCTGTGAGCGGAATGACGACCCCAGAACCCTGATGGTTGGTCCTGGGACTAGTATTAATTATTATTATTATTATTATTAGCTTTTATTTAGTGCGATGTACCTGGCGCTTTACAGAGAATAAAATAGACACGGTCCCTGCCCAAGAGCTTACAATCTAAAGACAGGGGGAGGGGAGACAGGGAAGGGGAAACAGAGGGAGAGACAAGGGATGCAACAATCATGAGGATGTGAGAACTCAGGTACACATTCTTGGCTTGGTTACAGTAAATTGGGAGTTTGCAGATAACAGGTGGGGGATAATCCTGGGTGAGGATGATTAGCAGGAGTTAGGAAGGGCGGAGCAGAAGAGGTGGGTTTTGAGGAGGGACTTGAAGGTGTGGCAGATGGGGGAAGGTGGACGAGGGCAGGGAGGGAGTTCCAGGTGAGTGGGGCAGCGAAGGAGAAGGGACGAAGGTGGTTGGGGGAGCAGGGGAGGTGTAGGAGGGTGAGGGAGGGGATGGAAGAGGAGCGGAGTGCTCGAACAGGGGTTCGGAGGGAGATCAGGGCAGAGAGGTAGGGGGGAGCAAGGTTGTGAAGGGCTTTGTAGGTGAAGACGAGGTGCTTGTGCAGAATACGCTCAGGAAGTGGGAGCCAGTGGAGAGAGGAAAGGAGAGGCTGCACATGGTCAAAGCGACGGGCTAGGTGGATGATCCTGGCAGCACAGTTTTGAACAGAGATGAGGGAAGAAAGGTGAGAGCTGGGAAGGCCAGCAAGGAGGAGGTTACAATAGTCGAGGCGTGAGATGACTAGGGGGTGGATGAGAGTTTTGGCAGAGGAAACAGACAGAAATGGGCGGATCTTAGCAATGTTGTGGAGGGAGAAGCGGCAGGATTTGGCGACAGAGTCAATGTAGGGTTTGAAGGTAAGGTGTGAGTCAAAGATGAAGCCCAAGCTATGGGCTTGGGGGACAGGGAGGATGGAGACCCCGTCAATGACAATTGACAGGGAAGGGGGAGAGGAAGGATTGGGAGGGAAGATAAGGAGTTCAGTTTTCGCCATGTTCAGTTTGAGTTGGCGTTGAGACATCCAGGCGGAGATATAGGAGATACAGTTGGTGAGATGAGCTTGAACAGAGGGGGAGAGGGAGCTTCTGAATGAAGTGGAACAACAACCCTCCCTGCCTGTAACGTAGGCCCCAGAACCCTGATGGTGGGTCCTGGGGCTGGAGTGGCTGGCTGTTTCTTGATGCAGTGGAACAACGGCTCCCTGTGAGTGGAATGATGGCCCCAGAACCCTGACGGTGGATCCTGGGACGAGAGTGGCAGCTTCTGGATGAAGTGGAACAACAGCCCTCTCTGCCTGTAATGTAGGCCCCAGAACCCTGATGGTGGGTCCTGGGGATGGAGTGACTGGCTGTTTCTTGATGCGGTGGAATGACGACTCTCTGTAAGCAGAATGACACCCCCAGAACCCTGACGGTGGGTCCTGGGAGAGGAGTGGTAGCTTCTGGATGTAGTGGAATGACAGCCCTCTCTGCCTGGAACGTAGGCCCCAGAACCCTGATGGTGAGTCCTGGGGCTGGAGTGGCAGCTTCTGGATAAAGTGGAAGTGGAATGACAGCCCTCCCTGCCTGGAACGTAGGCTGACTGGCATTGGTGGAACCTGGGGCTGGAGTGGCTGCTTCTTGATTCTGGGTATAACACCTAACTCTAACTAATCTAATCTAAATAAATGAAACTATGGAGGTAAATGTGTGGAAATGGGTGAAATAGGAAGAGGATGGCAATGGATTGGGAGGAACACAAACTGCTGGGAAAGGGAGAGTTCTGAAAACGCCTGCTGACAGGATCAGTGGCTAGCTCAGAACGATATGGAAGGGGGGGAGGGCAATGACTTTTGTTACTTGCTGTGCCCGCCTTACCACAAGTCCCATTGGCTCTGTGCAGCCTAGCCCATGGCCAATCGCAGACTGCCAAGCCCCAGTGGTCTGAGGAAAAGAGGAATGGTGATTGGGTAGGCTGGCTGCTAGTCCAAGCTTCACCACCCCTCCTCAGCTGACCCCCCACTCCCTGGGCCTGCCAGCCAGGTTTTTTCCCGCCAAAACTCATGCGGCTGAACTGTTTGGGGGGTTTGGCGTTCGGTTCGGCCATTGTGTTTGGCCGTCCGAACTGGCTGAGTTCGGGCCAAACCCCGAACTTCCGAACCATGTTTGCACATCCCTACTAATCCACTCCCCATGCCTCTCACACATGGAAGATCCCCTCTCCCAAAACACACCCTCTGCACTAGCTCCTACCCCCCTTCTCCTCACAGGAAGGAGGAGTGTAAGTAGAAAAACCCTACTCACAACTACCCATCTTTTCCAACCCCAGACTCTCCCTTCCTTTCTTCCATACTCATACCCCCCCTCTCACAGGGGTGGGTAGGAGTGTCAAGGCAACTCCCCACCCAACTCACCCATGGAAATATACCCCCCTTTTCCCCTCCAAAAATGCATTTCAAAAACACAGTAATCCCAAACTATCAGAAGTTGAGCCATTAAAGGACTGAACTTAACTGCCTTGTTTCTTATCTCTGGCATAATTTGGGACCAACACCAGATCCCTTCCGACAGGACTGTGGTTTCTTAAATAATTTTAAGTACAAGGTGTTTAAATTATCCAAAAAGGGAAGACAGGAAACACTAGAAAAATTGTTAATATTTTAAGTATGTTTGATACGTCTTGTTACAGCTATTTAACCTATGCATGATGCATTTTGTGGAATATAAACAAAGATTTATTTGCCATTCTGAGATTCTAAATTGGGTGGGGTGGTGCAGATAGGGCTGGGTTGTGTAATTAATTGCTTTACAAAGCTGAGTAGGTTAGCTAAAACAGAATACCTCTGAGGAGTTCTGGAATCTCAGCTATGTATCTTGGTGCATTTTTTCCACTGTTTTGTGTAACTGGTGTATTTCTGAAGGCGGGGGGGATGGCAGGAACTTTACTACTTATTATCCTCATTGTTTCCAGGAAAGATAACTGGGAAAACTCCTTTAAAATGTAATACAGCAGTTGCCTCCCACTTTATCAGAAACCGTCATCTTCTCCATTAGCTAGTCTGGCTGAGTCCACATCATCGCTCCTGTATTTTAGTGATCATTTACGGAAAGAGATGGACCTCTGGAGCCAAACGATGTCGGGGACTGGGAAGCAGGAATTTCTGATTAGATGCTGGAACCTCCACCCAGCAAAACTCTAAGGTAAAAGATCTTTTTAACTGGCTACTCACCTTAACAGATCCATAGAGTTGACTTTCCACACAACCCAACCAGTCTCTGGCTTAGATTTGTGCTTCACAAATATTTTCCGTAATGGACCGCTATTAAATTTCAATGTTTCTCATACATTAAGTCTACAGACTTATCCACAGACTTCAGGTTTTGACCCAGAGGCTCTGAGGAAAGCCCTGATTTCTGTGAGTCAGGCAGAAGTTTACGGGCCAGCAGTGGGTGGCCACTTCACAAAGGGGATGGATCATAGGAACTTTCCTGACTACCTTCCTGACAGGATCAGCTTTGGCAAACATCAAAGAGAATGGTCAGCTGCCAAGAACATTTTACTCATGTCCTCATTGTCCATACTTGACACATGGAGGGCACAGCCAGAAGGCCACTCCTGAAGATCGTGGTGGAGGAGGGAGGAGGGTTCTAAGGTAAGTTGGGCCTAAGTGGTTTATGGGTTTTTGAGTCAAAACAAGCACCTCGAATTATTCCTGGAAGGCTATAGGAAGGTATACACCACTGATATAATGTGGTTCTGGTTGTCCACCCTGGTAAGAAAGTGAGCTACAAATTCTGAACCAGCTGCAGCCTCCAAAAACTCCAACGGCAGACTGAGATGTAAAGCATGTTACAGAGAGTAGCCAAGTCTTGGGGTTAAAAAGGTATGAATTACTGTTGCTAAAGCTGAGTCTGTGAGGAAAGATCACAGTCTTTCCACTAGATGGAGAGGGTGGAAAGCACCGCCAGCTACTGCCACACCCTGAGAATCCAGCAACACCCTAAGGCTGCAAACCTAAGTGTAAGTGACAAGGAGAGGCTGGGCCCTATCAATGGGCATTTTTAGACACACATTAAAGTTCTGGATGTTTCAGTCTTCTGGGTTTACAAGTCCACAAGTAAGTTCCGGATTCATTTTTCACATATACGCTGCCCTGAGGCAGTTCCTGGATGCATTCTTCACACAAACACTGCCCTGAGGCAGCCTAAAGTAGCCACAGCTGTAAATGTGACAGGCCGCCATGGAAACCAAGTGACCACAGCTGCCTGGAGCAAAGTAGTTTACCAGGAGAACCTTTTACACACAAAAATTCTGGGAGAAGTTTCACGCAGAAGTTCAAAGATCCGGATGTTTAAGATCTGGATGAGTGATTTAGACACACAGAAAATTCTGGATGTTACAGCAAACATGCAGGAGAAATGTGTATCTAAAAACACCCAATGATAGGTACCCCACCACCTCTAGGTCACATGGTCTACCAGCCATCATCAGCCCCAATTTTGTCTGGATTCAGCCTTAACTGATTCTTCTGCATCCAGTCCCCTATCACAGCCAGACATTGTGTAAGGGCCGAAGCTGCTGGCCCAGAGTCAGATAGGAGTAGGGCTGTAGCGGAATGTCACAGCAGCAGCTATTTCCGCCAGAAACAGCGTTTCTGCAATTAGTGGTATGGCGTGGCAGAGGCTTTCATTCCGCTAATTTCATTCCGCTACTTCTGCAGTTCCGCTAATTTCAGTCCGCTACTTCCACAGGCTTCGCAAAATAGCGGAAACATGACATTTTCGCTACTTACGCCATTCCGTCAGTGCCACAAAATAGCGGAACAGCAGTTTTCCGACAGTTTCCACAATTTTTCCGCAATTCCGCAATTTGCAGAATGCCGGCGGAATTAGCGGAATGTCCACAGAAAAGCCGTGGTGTGGCGCGGGCAATTCCGAAATGGCGGAATGGAATCGCGGCGCGGTAACAGCTGCTGCCACATCAGCCCTAGATAGGAGAGAGAGAGAGCGTCATCAGCTTACTGATGACAACTTACTCTAAAATCCTCATATGATTTTGCCTAAATGCCTCATATACATATTGAACATCAGAGGGGACAAAATCAAACCCTGCAGGACCCCATCACCACTGTCTCGCAGGAACAATCAAAGCCACTTGAGAGCAGTTTTGTGAACACCCACCAGGCCTTGCAGTTGCATCACCAACACCCCATCAACAGCAGATTCAAGCTGTCTCAATCTCTGCCTTTCCAAAGGGAAGCATTGAAAAGGCAACTCAGAACTGGTTGCCCACACCCACATTTCCCTCCGCATTGATGGATTCTATCAACTGAACCTCATCCGTATAAGTGTGACAAGACAGACTTCCATACCCCAAGTTCAAACTCTACAGCCAAACTAGTAGTTTCCAAATCATGCTGATCTGAAAGATTTTGTCTGAGAAACAGGTGGCAAACTCATAGCAATGGGGAAAACTTATTTCTGGCTGCGGCCAGAGGCAACCCGAGTTACCAGGACACTCACAACCTAGAGCAACTCAGCTGGGTGGCACTTTGTAGTGCTACAGTAGCAGAGAAGAAGGCTTTCTTCATCACTGCCACCATAGTGTAGTCCAGGGATGGAGATCCTCAGGCTTGGGGGCTAGATATTTCCCACAGCTAGCTTTTGTTTGACCCCTTTCCATTTCCTCGATCTGGACCCTGGATCCAGTTCCTACCTCAAAGCACTAAAAGAGTAAGCTCAGATTAAGGTGGCATAGACGAGGGCATGCACAAAAGGATAGGGGAAAGATCCACGTCAGATTCATGATTTGGAGCCTCCACTTCATGAACACACTCCTGAAGCACCTCACGCCCCCAACTTCTATACCATCCTTAGAGTATCTTTCTACTAATTTTCAAAGTGGCCCATGTCTAGAGAATGGTTCCCTACCACTAGTGTCGTCCCTCTAAAGATTTATGCCAAAACTGGCTGGCTTTGGTGCAAGTCAAACGCCACTTGGCCTCAGGTCCCCCATATATCAGGTAGACTTCTGCTGCCAAAGCAGAAGGAAAGGATGTCTGTACCAGTGTGTCTATGCCCAAGGCCAAGTTGCTGTTCCACAACTCAACTACCAGGCCATTGAGAGAGAAACCATCAAGTTCAGAGGGTAACTTCCCAGAGAGTTTGGGAAATTAAGAATCCATTTTGTTCCACAAGTTTCCAAAGGTGGACCAACCTAAGTCTCTCCCTCCCCCTCAACAAGAGCATAGGAGAATGGGGATCTGGGCCCTCAGAAGGCAGTGGTTAGACTATAATAACAACATCCTCACAACAGTCCCAATAACTGGATCACCTGTTTCTAGCCAAATGCAAACGTCCTATTTTGTTTGTGCCAGTTATTACCTGGGATGGGACCATGGTTGTCAAGGAAGCCACAAAGTTCTAAGCCAGTCCTGAAAACCCAGCCTCAGTGATGTATATGTTGAAGTCACCGTCACCGAGGACAACAAGCCTGGTCATCTGCAAAACTACCTCGGAGACTAATTTGATCAGCTCATTCAAGGAGTCTGTTGAGCAGCAGGGTGGCCAGTACACCAACATAAACCCCAACCTGTCCCAGGCCTCCAACATGAGGAACACACATTCCATGCTGATGCCAGATCAGTTAATGTGGGTCATAGCCTGTCCTTCACTGGATTCTAATAGCCTGTCCCTCACTGGATACCAATAAGCATCTTTATAGATCACCACCATTCTATGCTATGGGCCTCATCCTAGGCTGATGCTGTACTGGGTGTCCGGCTGGGACCATCTGGACAAAGAATAGGCCCAATACCTCATCCAGTCAGGTCTCAAAACCACCCACTCCCCCCATCCCACCCTACACCCCATCTCCCTCTCCAAAAGCCAGGTGGAACAGCCAAGTTTTACACATACGACTGAAAGGGGGGAGATCCAGGGCTACCTGGGCTACCAGGAGGGAGTCCCACAGCTTAGGTACAGCCACCGAGAACACCCTCTCCCTAGTGACCCCCTGGGCCACATGGTGTACCTCAAGAAGGGCGCCCCCAGCGGACCGCAGAGGTCGCTCCAGAGCACAGAGAACGAGGCGATCCCGTAGGTAAGTCGAGCCAAGGTCATATAGGGCTTTATAGGTCAAAACCAATACCTAGAATTGGGCCCAGAAGACTAGAGGCAGCCAGTGCAGAACCGGTAGCACCGGTGTAATGTGCTCACAGTGACCCGTCCCCGTAAGGAGATGAGCCGCAGCATTCTGCACTAGCTTCAGTCTCCAGACCATCACCATAGGTAGCCCCACATAGAGTGCATTGCAATGGTCCAATCTCGAGGTAATTAAAGCATGGTTGATGGTGGCCAGGTCACTATCTGAAACATACGGCCGAAGTCATTGCACCAGATGTAATTGGCGAAACACACTCCTCGCCACAGCCCCCAAATGGAAATCCAGGTGGAGCTGCAAACTGAGAAGCATGCCCAGACTATGGATCTGGGATACCAGTGAAGGGTGGACCCTATCAATGATGGGAACTGCCACATCCACTGCCCTTCCCACCACCATCACTTCCATCTTATTGGAATTCAACTTCTGTTGGCTCGCCCTCATCCAATCCCCAGCAGCCGCCAGACATCGGGTAAGTGCCAAGACTACCGGGTCTGGGTCAGACGAAAATGAGAGGTAGAGTTTGGTGTCATCAGCGTATTGATGACACCACACCCCATACCATCTCATGACCTCACCAAGTGGCTGCATACACACGTTGAACAAGAGCAGGGACAGGCTAGAACCTTGCTGGACACCACACATGAGGTTCCGTGGAGATGAAGAAAAATCCCCAAGCACCACACGCTGAGTTACCCCAGTCAGGAAGGAACTGAACCAGTCCAGGATGATCCTGCCCACTCCAGCTCGATCCCGCAAGCGGGTCACCGATATCTCATAGTCAACGGTATCAAAAGCTGCTGGCAGATCTAACAAAATTAGCAGGGTCTAATGACTCTGATCTAATTCACGGTGAAGGTCATCGACCAAGGCCACAAGCGCAGTATCCATGCCATAACCCAGACGAAAACTGGACTGAAAGGGATCCAGATAACCAGTGCAGTCTAGATGCCACCACCTGCTCAATAACCTTCCCTAAAAAGGGAAGGTTCGAGACCAGCTGATAACTGGCGAGGGAATCAACGTCAAGTGATTGTTTTTTGAGCAGAGGCTGCACAACTGCCTCTTTGAGGCAGCCCAACATTCTGCCCTCCCGAAGGGAGGCATTGATCACCCCCACCAGCAATGGCTTCACTGTCTCCTGGCTGGTCTTAACCAGCCAGGACAGGCATGGGTCAAAAGGTGGCCCTAACATCCCCAAGAACATCCCCTGCCCCGACAGACAACACCAACTGAAATTGATCCCACGAAATCGTACAAGGTGGGGCTTCCACAACCTCTGGTTCACCCAGTGCGAACTTGTGGTGAATCCGAGCAATTTTCTCTGCAAAATGATCACCAAACATGTCACAACAGGAATTAGATACCTTGGATTTCAGGTGGAGGGAGGAAGGGCCAACCAACCCCCTTACCACCCAGAAAAGCTCCGCTGGATAAGATTTTGCAGAGGCTATATGGGCAGCAAAAAACTCCTTTTTTGCTGCCCTTACAGCTACGGCATAGGCATGTAAACTGGCTCTATGTTGCAATCTGTCGGCTTCAGCACATGAACGGAACCACTGTTGCTCCAACTGCTGTCCTTCCCACTTCAGCAACCTCAGCCCCCCCAAAAAACCATGGTGTGGTGGCCTGAGGAGCCGTCACCAAGGGAGTGGATGCCTGAGGCTGATGCTGCATGGAGTACCCAGCTGGCACGAGGTCAGCCAAGATAGGCCCCGACTCATCATCCAGCCAGGTCTCCGTAATGCACACAAGGTCAGTGTCATGATCCATGATTGGTCCATGATTAACTCCTGGATTGTAATAGATCTATTAACCACCGACCTCACGTTCAGCAGCATCAGATTCAGGCCAGGGGTCCTCTGATCATGACCCACTTCGTCACCTGCTTGGGGGGAAGTGACAGGGAAGTGAGAGGGACAAATTTACCACCCATCTTGCATTAAACAGCAACAGCAATAGATCGAGGGCACCCCTGGTTCCAACCCTAAAATATCTTGAGACAGGGGAGGAGCAGGAGAAAGGGACAGGTACCACCCATCTACCTGTTTATCCAAGGTGGTGATTTTTCCTCCCAACCGTCTCTCCTCTTGCCCATCAATGATTTCAGTAGTGTTCCCATCCTCCCTCACCTGAGCTGAGCCAACTCTCCTCATGGGTGGTGGGAGCCAGAAGGGGAGGACTTGATCAAGCTTAATGTTCTTTGAAATAGCTAAGTCCCCAAGGTGATGGAGAAAATTCCAGTCCCCTCCCCACTCTCTTGGCTCCCACCCCTCCCCCAACGAGGGGTTGTTCCCTCCTCCTCCCTTTGCTCTCACAAGTCCTACAAACTGTTATCTGGGTACAGAGGAAGATGCAGCTGCGGATGGTCTGTTCTCTCTATCTGCTCGTTCTGTCCGTTTTCTGAGTTCCTTTTAATGAAGTCTTCCATTTCTTACTGTGGTTTTAATTTTGAGGTTTTTCTGCTGTTTTTATCTTCCTGGTTGTGGTGTTTGCAATATGGCCTGGCTTCTGCTGTGCCACAAATCTCCAGTTACCTCACTTCCTCTGCCCCACTTTCCTGCTGGCATTCTGTACAGAGGAAAGGGAGGCCGGGGAGGAGCAAGGAGGTGTGCTCCCAGAAGGGGAGGGAGAGGGTACAAAGGGATTAAATGATTTGTTTTCTCCCCCTTTAAACAAAACATTTTTTTCTCATAATCTTAACCAAAGTGGGGAGGTGACTGCACTTGGCAGACGAACTCGGACTAAGTGCACTTTGCTGGAAATGTTTATACTCCTCTGCTGAAAGGTAGACACAGCATGGCTGATAGTACAATATGGTGCCCAATGTTTGTATTAATATACAAAAGGGATGAGGCGAGCTCATTACAGTGTGGAGGCCTGGGGTGGGGGTGTCCTCCTTTGGAATCAGTGGCAACTAGAGCTTAACATTTTGGGTGGGGCTGGAGAGTAGAAGCCTGGGTTTGTGTAGGGAGACAATTTGTCCTGTTCTATTATTTGGGGTTCCCTTCTTCTCGCTAAGCACATGCACCTGAGACTCCTCAACTTCACGAATGTCTCCCTGTCTGTCCCTACTCCCTCCCAGCAAGGTCTCAAACATGACCACTTTTTAAAAAGTGCCCCCAAGGGGTAGGAGTCACCAGTGGCTGAGCATTTTATCTTGGTTCTGGGCCCTGCAAATTCTAAGGCTGGCCCTGCCAGCAGCCCTTCTATAGGGGCAGGATTGGCTGGTGAGGCTGCACCATCTTAGCCCCTAATGAATGAGTCGTTTCTGCTTGGAATATACATGCCTTCGAAATACATGGCACAGCTTAGTGCATTCTGCAGACATTCAATGTGCTTTGGAGAAGAGGTACAGCTAAAAGTCCCTGGATTGGCCATGCCTGACAGTCATTGAGGGAATGGAGAGAATACCTCCCCTCAAATTTGGGATGCAGTGGTAGGCTCTTCATTAATTTTGCATGCACACACTCTTCATTTCCCTGCTGGAATTTGTATTTCCCAGAAATTGAGTAAGTGGTCCAAGCTGCTGCCATTTCGGGGCGTCGGGAGGAGAGGTGTCGAGGCAGGGAACGGTCTCTCTGACTTTAGACCATGTTACTCCACTACTGGCAATGATGTCTTAGCAGGAAAATGGACTTCATCCAAGCTAGGAAATCACTCTATTTCTTAGGTTGGTAATAGAGCCCTTTTCTCCAGCACATAACTGTCATTGGTCCTTGCTTACACATTTGCTACTGTGTAAATGAAGGGGATGGTTAGTCTCATGGTTAAGAAGCTCATGTGAGTTGGGATCAATCACTAGCTGTAACAAAGGGACCTATATGACTGCAGCAAAGCACTTAGGGTCATCTTATCCAGAGGACTTGCCTTCCTTTTGATGGCAACTGTGGGACTTGAACGCTGAATATCAGGTTTGGGGAGTGAAACAAATGACTGTGCTGTGGGATCTCCAGTAATCTGGCAATTATAGGCTTCTCAGCAGAGATGCCGGGCTAGCAGGAATCCTTTGAAAAGCTGAACAGGTTAGAAAAAAACCACCAAAATTTTCCGGCTCCACATCAAATGAAGCTGGCACATGCAAGCAAAATCCCATGTTCAGGATGTTTATCGGAGTGACTCTGTGTAAGCCAGTATACCTGGGACCACATGTGTGTGTTAGGTTGGGGTAGGGGTAGGACAAAGGTTGAGATTGTGCCTCTCCACGAGCTTGGATACTCCTGCCCTACTCTGAGGGTAAAGCGCACCACATGGGAGTAAATGGCCCTCAGGATCTTGTGTGGGCAGTCTCTCAGATAACGAGAGGAACCCAGTTCTTCATAAGGCGGAGCCTGAAAATTTTGATTTTTTTTTTCCATTGAACAATGTGGGGTGGGAACCCTTTAATGAAATGATGTCATTAAACAGCCCAGCCCTCCCATGTTTTCCCTGACAGGCAATAAAAGGGTACCTGAGTGGGGGAAGGTGTTTTTTTAACAGGCTTTCAAAAGACATCTGTCAGTAACAATGGTTTGGGCCTTTCCAAATAAATCTGATCAGCACAGGTCTGATGAATCCATGGTTGTGCCGAGTTGGAGCGGAGCCAGTGCAGACTAGTATGTGACCCCACCGCGGGGGGTGGAAGGTGTCCACATGGGTTTCATGAATAAACTTGAAATGACAGCATGCGTGTGAGATGCACTGGCTTAAAATATGAACCTACAGAGCATCAAGTTTGGGGAGCCCTGACCTTTGGAGGACCTGCACAGGTTGGGGCAGGGGAGGGATGCGACATTCCCAAAATAGCAACATATACATAGCATATAGGTCTATGGTGCAAGCAACTTCAGCCCTCGAAGAGGATGTTGTATTTAACTGAACAGCAAAAGTTAACTGTACTCACAGTTTCCTTTTTCTAAGTGTGTGTGTGTGCGCGGGCACCAAAATTCTTATATTAAGAGCTGGCCCGCACCATCATTTCACTAGGACCCCAACTTCCCTGGATCCAGTGCTGCATTTCATGCATCCTCTCTCCTCAGTCCAGTATTCAAGAACTACACCCAGCGCTAGGCGAAGAATAAGGGAACACAACAGGCCTTCCTTCCATCTCTGTTTCATGGCAGAAGGCTAGATCCAACGACTGATTGTACAGCTCCAGTTACATTGCTGGCACTATGTAAATAATAAATATTGAGCGCAATCGAGCTCCATACAAGTCAATGGGAGTTTAGCCATTGACTTCAATGGGAGCTGGATCGTGCTCATTATCTATAGCATGGATGGCCCCCTCCACCCTGGCCTGAACATGCACCCAAACGTGTAATACATTCCACTTCTATAGGCCCTTTCTTCTTAGGATTTCAAAAGCACCCAACAGTCCTCTCAAAAGCATAATCAAACAGCAGTGACACAGACATGAGGGTGCATGAAATATCCCTCATTACCCCCCAAGATTTCTGGGTGTTCATGCATGGGTGCTGCTCGTGTAAAAAGGGTCTAAATACTAATGTTTCATTTCTGTAAATCAGTTTTAAAGCTATGGAAACTGAGGCAGGGATTATGGGACTAGGCCAAAGTTACACAGCTGCATCATCAGTGGTAGAGTTTAGAGTGCTAGACTGCAAGCCACCTTCGGTAACCAGTGCCACCACACTGCCCACGGTGGGGTCACATAGTAGTCTGCACTGGCTCCGCTCCAACTCGGCACAACCATGGATTCATCAGACCTGTGCTGATCAGATTTATTTGGAAAGGCCCAAACCATTGTTACTGACAGATGTCTTTTGAAAGCCTGTTAAAAAAACACCTTCCCCCACTCAGGTACCCTTTTATTTCCTGTCAGGGAAAACATGGGAGGGCTGGGCTGTTTAGTGACATCATTTCATAGCCAATTAGAAAAACACAGCAATATCATTTACAAGCTGTTTAAAGGGTTCCCACCCCACATTGTTCAATGAACATAGTAAGACACACACAAGAGGTGAGCAGGTAGAGTAACAAAGCCTTGCGCACTAGGTTAGGCTTTCTGTTGCCCTGTCCATCCCCTATTTCCGGGAATGGGACCCCTCTGGTGCAAGGTTGTTTTTTATCTGGACCCATTCAAGTCTAGCCTCTACCCTCAAGTGCTGAAGGAGCATGTTCAGGGAAAAGGCAGTAGAGAGGAAGATGCAAGTTCAAGAGTAGGGGCTGGATCTGTGGGCCAGATCAATAGTCCAGGCCTTCCTTGCCCTCCCCCAGCCACGCGTTCTATCTCGCATGCTTTCCTACATCTCTTTACCAAACCCCAAACTTTCAGTAGCCCACACTTTGCAGACCCTTCCCCCATGTGCTGAAAATTCCAACTCATTTTCTCAGCTAATGCTTCTATTCTATGGACTGAGCAGGAATATTAAACATGGGAACGGAAGGTCAACATCTCTTTATATTTATTGGTGTGGCCTACTGGCCACTTTTAAATTGGCAACTTGCATCTCCTCTTTCTGTAAAAAAAATAATTGTGTGTGTGTGTGTGTGTGTGTGTGTGTGTGAAGTGTTCCTCACTCCTGCCTTAAATGTACTCACTCAGTCTCACCTACATTGTCCTGATTTCTTGTTTTGTCTCCCTGTCTTAATGAATTCTTCATGGCTCCACTGAAATCACTAATTCATGCCAAAGGATCTGGCCTCTTGATTATTATTTATGATTTATTACAGTAATCCTTAAGAGTCCCCAGTCCTAGACACAAGCTCTGTTGTTCTTGTCACTCTGCAAACACATAACAAGACAGCCATAGGAAATGGGGCTGCCACATGTCCTCTATTTTGAAGGATTTCCATATTTCAAGAGGCCAAAGTCCATAGCTTGGACATGTGACAGAGAATGCATGACCCTGACTGGGGAAGGGCAGGGAAGGTTTAGACTATTGATCTGGCCCACAGATCCAGCTCCTACTCTTGAAATTGGTCCCTCATCTCTACTGCCTTTTCCCTCAGGACTTGAGGCTAGGTTTGAATGGGATGGATGTCCCAGCTCTATAGTGCCTCATTTAAAAAAATGTCATGTCTAGTAGGAACTGCCCTACTGAATCAGACTCATGGTCCATGTACTCCAATACTGTGAGAGCAGCCAACGTATGTCACAAGCATATGCTGCACCCCATCATCCAGATCTCGGGGGAAAGCACTTTGCAGTGCACAAAGCAATGCAGGGCATAGGAACAGTCAGTCAGGTACAGACTCACAAGAAGAAGGAGAGTAGGGTAAATAATGATTGCACCAGCATCTATCTATAAATAAATAAATAAATAAATAAATAAGGTAGAGGTGTCCTTAAAAGACCTACAGGTACCTGTCCCTCCCCATCTCCCCCTGCCCAAGACCTCCTTGTAATTCAAGCATTGTCTCGGACCCATCAAACGTTAAGAGCGCGTTCACACAAGTGTTGTATTCTGCTTTTTAAATTTCCCACAAGAGAGAACAATTGCACCTTATGGATTTTCACAAGTTACTTTCTCTGCTTTCCCCTACTTTTCAGTTTTGCCTTGTGTATTGCCCTGCTGCTGCTAGCAATCCCATGATGCTGCATGATTGTCTCTACAAGACTGGCAATTAAAAACAGGAAGTGTCCCTACACCAGGAAGTGTCCCTATACAAGGCAAAAGTAGCATGTATTTTGATAAACCTTGGTTTGCTCCTTCACATGTGTGGTTCATTTGCTGAGGCATTCTATCTATTCTCATGGTTTAAAAAACATGGGAGAAACCGGTTTTGGTGCTTTCTTTTTTAATTTCATGAGAATGTGCCCTAAACTAGAAAGTCTACTTCTGTAGGAGGGAGAGTAAGGCCACTTGCCCACATTACACCAGCCAGCAGTTCTCCCAGCGGGCAATCTCCCCAACCGGGAAACTTGTGTTAAGCTGTGCACGTGGGCGCAGGGCTAAAAGTGTTATCAGCCGCATCCAGTGGCTTTTTTCCCTCTAAATGTCAGGGCTGGATTTTGAGCTTTTAGCCTCACGCCCACGTGCACAACTTGGCATAACTTTCCCAGCTGGGGAGATTCTCCGCTGGGAGAATCTCTGACCAGTGTAACGTGAGTAAGTAGCCTAAGTTCCATGAACCCCCCTGAAGAGGTGCCAATAGGTGAGATAATTAATGCCAATGCCAAATGTGGTGGGGAAATGGGTGCTGTTTGATGTGAAGAATTGTTCAGAATGGGACTGACTCTAAGCTCACTATGGGAATGTTCCCATTGACCCAAATAGTCCCTAATGAATTAATCACCAACACTACCAGTATCAGGTGCAAAAACCTTCTTCCATGATGCAAGCAAATTCATCAGTGCCTCATGGGAGACATATAAAAAGGTATTTTAAAACAATGCAAGGATCTGTGACTGGCATATAAGCCAATCATAATAACCCTGTAACAATAATCATACCATTAGAAGAAAGCCTTTGTCCTCAGTTGTCTCCAAACAAAGTTAGTTTACCAGGCTATTTAACTTCTTTGAGGCAGGGACAATAAGCAAAGCAAGTTAACAGAGAGGCCCTTTATCTTTGAGAGAATTCTACACAGGGTGGGGCTGTGGGGGTTAATGGGAAGGGTGGGGAAGATGTTGTCAGATGAAAACGCTGAGTGACCTTAAAAGAAAAAAAACTAAGTATTTCAATGCCTTCACCATTTAACTTAAGAGTAGCTGTTCAGATAAGAGCACTCTGGATTAAGCTAGATAGTCACAAGCATTGTCAAAATACCTTTTGAGTTGTCAAAGGAGCATTATTGCTTTCCACCTGAAAGGTCAAAAACAGCTGTATGGATAATATAGCTCATGGGGTGAGACAGCAGCAACCAGCACACCCAAGTTTTGAGATAGAGGGAAATTTTCCTTAAAGATACTAGGGACTCATCATTGGCTCCCGTTCAGTTATGAAAGCTGTCTCTTCAGGCTACTTCTGTGACTCATTATTACCATATAATTAGAGCACCTCACAATGATTAGGACATTTACCCTTTCCTCATTCTTCATGTAAGCAAGTACCACTCACGCCTCGTCACTCACAGGGATCTGAGGCACAGAGTTATTAAATGGTTTGCAGAAGATCACATAGGAAATCTGTGTTAGAGCACGGAAATGGATCCAATTTTCTAGAGTCCAAAGCTAAAGACCCCAAACTCTGGGTCGTGGAAAGAAATTGCTGTGGAATCTTAGATGTCTGCTTAGAGAGGCTAGGACCACAGTTTTTATTGTCTCACTGGAAAGACATGCACGTATGCATACAGAATAAAGCAGAGGATGGAAGAATACTTTGGAAGAAATTTGAAACTGGCTCCTCAGAGTCTAGGTATTATTTCATACCACAGATTTACTTCATTAAACTCTCTGTCCTCTTTGTGCTGCTTTAATGTAGTTCTAAGGGGTCCGTCATTCTGAGGTGCTGCCCTCCTACTGTCAACAGAGGTACAGCTGGGTTGGAATGGGCCCTGATGCAGAAGATGGTATGGGTCCTTATTGGTTTCTTATTGAACAGCAGGTTCCCTCTGCAGCACTGGCCAGAGGAAGCAGAGGGTGAAAACAGACATGACGCTAACCACCCTTTAACCACCCTTGGTGGTTATGCATGTTGCAGGGCTGTATTGGTGCCCTGTGCAGCCGTGAAACATGCATAAATAACCACCAAGGGTGGTTATTAGCGTCATGTCTGTTTTCACCCAGAGAAGGTGGTTTGGAGGCAGCAAGATGCCGGAGCCCAGAGACAGCCGGAAGCAACTGTACCACAGTATATGCTGCCAGGCAGACTCCCTGTCCTACAGCTCAGACCATGCATATGAGCCCTGGTTGAGCTGCACCACCGGCACATACCATCCAGGAACCCGTGTTCACTGCATTTCCCCTTTTTTTTACCCATGGGGATGACGCAGTGCACACAGGTCCCTGACTATAACTACACTCATGAACAACAACTAAATTCCCAAACAGCTTTTTAAAAACGTCACTCTTCTGGATGCGATGTGGGGTAAAAAATTGTGGGACATTCTGGAAATCATTACAGTGCTCCTTGCAGGAGAAAAAGGGCTGAGACTGAATTGGTTGGATGAAAATCTTTACTATTCACTCTCAATGTATTTATTAACCAAGCAAATTAACAGCTCCCGATGCATAGTAACTTCCTGCCCAAGTGCCATGATGCCTGCTAAGAGGCCACGTCAGTGGCTCTAATAGCTTGTAGCAGAGAGTGCTGCACCACTGAATTATCATAGGAATTTCCCCCACCCCAGATCAGGGTTTGGGAGCCTTCTGACAGGGATTGCCAATCTGCACTGCACTTCCCTTCATCCCTTGGTACTTGTGACCACCACATGGGAGAGAGGAACAAACAGTGCAATTCCATAGGCTAATAGAAGAGAATACTCTTGCTTGTATGGCTCACCACAGCTACTAACCAACAGCTTGAATTTCCAGTATTATCATGTACTGTTAAAGGAAGGGATTCTGCTTCCCATTGGGTGTATATGGGCCATAAACAAACAGGTTAACTGCTAGAGGAGAATTTTCTTAGCTCTATGGGCCGCCATAGGCCTACATTGCTCCCATCCACTCTCTCTCTCTCTGTTTTTTTTTTTTTTTTTACTGTGGTTTTAATTTTTGCTATACCTTAAACCTTTTATCTTTTTTTAATCTGCTGTGCCATACACCACCACCCCAAACTACCTTCTATCTGCCTTGCCCCAATGCTGAAGCAAAAATGAACAGGCATTTCTGTATTCAGTTTTTTATTATTATTAATATTATTAATAATAATAATAATGATAATTTATTTATTTATTTTATTCACCCTTTCAGATAGCTCTATTTATGGATACAAATAGTACTATCCACAACTGAAACAGAGGTTCTGCGTTGGGAAGTTTGTTTATTGCAGTTATTTTCATTGCTTTGTTTCAGATCTCTAAGTGCTAATGCACATGCTCAAAAGCAGAGACAAAGTATCTGAAATAACCCTAACAAAATAATCAAATTGTGAGATAACTGAAATGGATGTTTGTTTGTTTGTTTATTTCAATGGTTTTGCTACCCCGCCACTCCTGCCACAGGCAACTCGGGGCAACTTACAATCACAACCAGTTAAAAACAACAGTAAAACTAAAAACAATAACATATTAAAACCACTCATAAAGGAGGATAAAAATAACCCACCCAAAACCACTCAATCACCCCAACCCAAATCCTTCACCCAAAAATCACCCTAACCCACCCAATCACCCATCTCCCTCGCCAAACACCTGGTGGAACAGTCAGGTCTTACAAATTCTTCGAAATGAGGGGAGATTCAAGGCCAACTGGGCCGCAACTGGAAGAAAGTTCCACAGTTGCGGTGCAGCCACTGAGAACACTCTCCCCTGAGTGGCCCCCCGGAAGACTCGGGGAACTCTGAGGAGGGCATCCCTGGACAACCGCAGGGGTCGATCCAGGACCTGGGAGGTGAGGCGGCCCCGCAAGTAGGTAGGGCCTAGAGCATTTAGGGCTTTATAGACAAGTACCAACACCTTGAATCGGGCCTGGAAAACTATCAGCAGCCAGTGCAGAGAATGGAGAACCAGTGTAATACATTCCCATCGGCCCACCCCCATCAGGAGATGGGCTGCCGCATTCTGAACCACCTGCAATTTCCAAGCCGTCATCATGGGTAGCCCCACGTAGAGTGCATTACAGCAGTCTAATCTAGAGGTGATGAAAGCATGGATGACAGGAGTCAGGTCAGAGTCTGGGACATACAGCTGAAGCCATCGCACCAGATGTAATTGGCGAAAAGCACTCCTTGCCACAGCCTCCACCTGAGCATCGAGGTGGAGTTGTGAATCAAGGAGCATCCCCAGACTCTGTACCTGGGAGACCAGTGGAGGGCAGACCCCATCAATAATGGGGGTTGCCAGCTCCACCATCTTACCTACCAGCATCACCTCTGTCTTGTCAGGATTCAGCCTCAGTCAGTTAGCCCTCATCCAGTCCCCCACAGCCACCAGACACCGAGTAAGCACCGAGACTGCTGGGCCTGGGTCTGAAGAAAAAGAGAGGTAGAGCTAGGTGTCATCAGCATACTGGTGACACGGTACGCCAAACCCCCTGACCACTTCACCAAGCGGCTGCATGTACACGTTGAACAGGAGAGGGGACAAAACAGAACGCTGTGGGACTCCACGCGAGAGGGCTCGGTATGATGGAAAATAGTCCCCAAGCACCACTCGTTGAGTTCTTCCGGTCAGGAAAGTGCAGAACCATTCAAGAATGGTCCCATCTACTCCTGCACAAATATCTGCCTGTGACAGGACAGCCTTGCCCTGTAAGTGTTTTTCAGGTCCAGTCTCCCCAAAGCAATGCCACCACGAGTGTTCTTTCTTTACAGTGCAATCATATATGTCCAATGTACGGTCCTTTAGCACTACCTTCTTAGGCAATCCTCTCCATCTCCACTAGCCTACCAGTTTCCCACAGTCCACTCCAGGCTCTCCTCAGCAATGGCACTTAGCACCTTTCTTCCTGGTGCTCAGCACTGCACCTTGCTTTTGCTTTTCCCTGGTGCGCTCTGCAACAGCTAGCTAGTTCAAGGCACTACCCACCTGACCTTGTAGTCTAGAGTCCGCTTCCTGGTGGTCAAGTCCAGAGCGTTTCTAGCTCCTGGTTTTTTATATATATATTGATCCTGGTCCCAGCTGGCTTACAGTTCCCCATGCCCAGCTGGAGCTGCTCAGCTAACCCCATCTGCCTTAATGCAGCTGCTTGGCCACCTTAAAGGACAGATACCTGCCAGTCCTTGGCTTGCTCCCTGCAAGGACTCATTCCAGCCCCCTTAGGCCTGATCCTCCCAACACTTAGGGGCCACCAGCCTGTTACATTATTGAAGTGTGAAACAAATAGCAGGTTGGATCCACTTTGTCTGACCCCAACTGAAGCAGGTGAATTCACTGGATATGAAATTTGCCGCAGATATTATTCATGTCAGATCTATTCCACTCTCGCATAAGTAGGATAATGCTAGCCAGGTTCTCTCAGTTCAGTTCAGTTTATTCAGCGATTAGCCATAAATAAGATAAAATGCTACACGAAGCTACCAGAAAACAAAGAAATTTACATAGAACTTACAAAATAAAATAAACTGTAATAAATGAAACCCACATTTATATAATTTCCCCTCATAAATGAACAGCTAAAAAGGCAAAAACAGCCATAGATTGTCTACTGAAATCCAGAGCAGAAGCTAATAATTCAAGTTTGTGCCTCACAGAAAAAAAATAATTCTTTGCCCACCAATACAGGAGTGATGCATTGCAGTCTTAACTCCTCATATAAACAACAATGAAGAACAACGTGCTCCAACTTTTCTATTTCTCTGGAACCACATGGGCATATTCATTGCTCAAGAGGGACCAGGTCATATCGGCCTCTAAACACAGAGGGGATGCTAGCCAGAGCCATCGTGCAGAGGGTTTCCAGGGATTCTTGGCTTTTCCAGACTTTGAAACAGAACAACCAAATGGAATAATAAATGTGAACCCTTAAAGCAGTGAGGAATTCTGAGGGCTATAAAGGACATCCTAAAGTCACCTTTCGCAACCACTTTGCTGGTGGGGGTTGAACGAGATGATCCATGCGGTCCCTTTCAACCGTAAAATTATCTGATTCAATGATACAGCACAGAATCTCAACCCATCAGTGTGATCCTCCTGCTGTGTAGTGCAAGTCCCACTCACCTCAGTGGAAAGGATGATAATCCAGACGGTGTGTTTACACGAGACACCCCCACTCATCACTGTACACGTGGGGATGTCTCATTTGAATATGGCCCATGGGGGTGCATGCTCCTGTGACCCACTAGCCACCCACCCAGTCCATGCACGGGGCACCCCAGGAAAAAACAGTGTCCTGTGCAGGGATGGCGTGGCCAGTGCATGGCTGCGTGGCCATGCGTGGGGCTGCCTGTGGGAAGCATGCCCCCTCCTTCCACGCACGGCACCCATGCACCTGCCCCATGCAATGACCGCGGACTGGCTGGACACCCCTTGCCTGCCCGTCTATGAAGGAGTGGAGGGGCGGGAAGTGGGAGTTGACAGTGACCTCTGACCTCCTGGGGGCTGGCCAGCTGCCCTGGGAAGCAAATCAGGAATCACCGAAGGCCGGCACATTCACCTGGAGAGGCAGGCCAACAGTCCCAGGCTGGCCTCTGTGAGACTGGATGCTATTGCCCAATTGCTGGCTGGCTGTATCACTTTAATGGTGCAAAGCTGCAAATCTATTTATTTCTAATCAGGAGAAAGGTAGTGGCGCTGAGGTATTTGCCCAAGGAGAGAAAATGGGTCCAGTGGCATATAGCAGAAGCGGGCAAACTGTGGCCCCATTGTGGTAAATGGATGCAGCTCTGGGGTTTAGGAAACTTTGCCCACCCCTGGCATATAATCCCATGATCTGGACCCTCCCCTTCCTTCTTCCATTGCGACTTCATCCCTCAAGTGCTCCTCCTCCAACTCCTATCTGGCCTGCAGAGCTTGTTCTAATTTTCAAAAATGTTAAGCAGGAGGGGGAAAGTTCCCTACACTTGTTTTTAGACCACCCCCCTCCTTCCTCTTATCTGTGCTACTAGAACATCCCTCCTTACTCGACCTCCACCACACACAGGTGCATATAACCAGGGTTCTTAGGCCGTTTTTAGATGAGCGCGCAGTGCATTTGCGTTTGGTTTCCAAAATCCCACGAGACGGGATTAGACGAGAAGCTGCTGCGTGTCACGTGCACGGGAGGGGGACGCGCATTATTTTCCGGCTGCAATTTGACTGGGTCAGCGATCGAAGTGGTTAAATCGCGGATGGAAAAGAATGCGCGTCCCCCCTCCCATGCACGTGACTCGCGGCAGTGTCTCGTCTAATCCCGTCTCGTGGGATTTTGGAAACCACACGCGAGCGCACCGCATGCTCATCTAAAAATGGCCTTAGTTTACCCTGACAGGGAGGTTTTGCCAAGTGGAAAGTTCACAGAAAAACTCATTACATTTGTTTTCCATGCTTTTCCAGAGAAAAACACCAGAAACCTGTTTTCCCAGAGAAAAACATGGAGTTCCAGGTTTTTATGGGAAATTTCTACCTGCAAAAACTCACTGGCAGAGAAAACTAGGAACCCTGCATATAACTTTGTCCTTTCCCTCCCGGCACTCTGCAGCTGCATCTACTCAAGGCTCATATCTGCTGAGTTGGAGAGTTTTCAAAAATGGCATCAGCTTTCCTGCTTCTGGAAGATAAATTTTTATTGGTGACTGCCCACTGGATGGGTGGCAGGCATGGGAGAAAGTAGATCCCCTATGGGGTCACAGAATACATCCTTGGAGGCATGTGAAGGGACAGTTGCTAAACCTCTAGCTAGCTCTGCTCTGTTTCACCTACTGGGAATTTCCCAAACAATGGTGGCTCTACCTAGTTCTGCAACACTAAATCTAATTGGTGCTGCACCTTCTCATGCCTCTAAGGACATATTCCATGCCCCCATAGGGAATCTACCGTCTCCCATTCCTGCCACACCTCCAGTTGGAGAATCAGTGGTTTAGGTGCACTTCTATTAACAAGCAAACTGATTTTTTGTTTTGTTTTAAAAGGAGCATTCACTTTTCACTAGAAACTGATTGCACGGGATGTGTTGGATACACAGTTTTATGGAAAAGGTCATCGTCCGTCATTCTTGTTGTAATAACATCGGCTAAGAGTAACATCATTCATTCTTGTTGTAATAACATTGGCTAAGAGTAACATCTCCAGCTCGCCTGATCTGCTGCCAGTTCTACAATTTCCTCAGAAACGGATGCCAGTCAGTATTAACTCAATTTGGAAATGTTTGAACAGCAGTCACTTGCCCTGCTTTCCATCCCTCAGATTAGGCACTTGCCCTGGGGCAGCTTCAGTCCACATGAGCATCTTGTCTTAGATCTCTGGAATGACAGTGGGGAGTGGGTAAAGGGAAAGGGTGAGTCCACAACCTCCCAGCCCAGTAAATGTAGGACTAGTCCAGATACAGCCTTGAAGCAGCAGCTGATCAGATAATGGCACAAAGAGGAAATAGAAGCCAAACACTTTCATACTATTCAAGGCGGATTCAGCCCCAAAGGTCCTACTTTTAATTTCTAGGGCAAGCCCTAGGTATTTTGCTGCTGCTTCCTTCCTTCCCTCTTTCAAGGA
Source organism: Sphenodon punctatus (assembly GCA_003113815.1). Taxonomy (NCBI): domain Eukaryota; kingdom Metazoa; phylum Chordata; class Lepidosauria; order Sphenodontia; family Sphenodontidae; genus Sphenodon; species Sphenodon punctatus. Next base: position 4,135,219 of record QEPC01003194.1, read on the forward strand.
AGCTTGCCAAAAGAGCCCTTCGTAGCTTCTGTTTTAAGGTCAGGAGCACCATTGCTTCTTGCCAACGCACCGAAGGAGACACGATACAGGACTGAGTTTTGAACGGCTGCACTCTTTATTTGGTCAAATCATGATTAAATTAGGGGGGGGGGTGTGTTCGCCGATTGCGATATGGATCCAGTACTTGAACTTTGGCAATCAAACAGCAACTCTGGGGTGGTTTCGATGTACCTTCGATTACCACCCCAATCACGAACACAACCTCTCCCCCTCTCTGTGGCCCCTGCTATGGGTGAGGGGGAACAAAGTCCTTCTGGACTTGAGTAAGGATGAGGGCGCCTGCCGACGGGGGATCATACCTGTCCCTACCACCCTCGCTGGACAACCCCTCCCAGGGAGGCTACCCCATTGCTTGCCGTACCCTGCTTTTCCAGTGGGTGGGCTTCCCCATCTCTTAAGGAGATGACTAGTACTTATGGTCATTCTAATCTACTCTAACCTGCAGTACTGGACCCCTGCCAGAGTGTGACAGTAGTTGAAACAGGCACAACAACATCCCAGTTCTAGGGGGTGAACCAATTAGCCAAATTCCCGGCACTCCAAGGAAGGCAAAAAATGAGAAGCCCTTTTATATGGTCAGATTAGGGTTCCCTTAAAAATTCCTTCCTGGTCCCGATGGTGACCAGTAGAGACCCAAAGTGCAGGGGGGGAGGGCGGGTGCCATTTTGCTTAGCTGGAGCTGGAGCCACGATTGATCACTAAACGTGGGCCCTGCCCAGTCGGGCGGGACCCACGTGACCTAGTTGGTCCTATCAGGGTCCACTGGGGTTGCCTAGCAACTCTGGTGGGGTTCTAGATTCCTGTCTTGCCGGCTGCACAGCAGCTCTCTCTCTCTCTCTTTCTCTCACACACACACACCGGGGGCTGCAAACCCCCGAGCTGGGCAGCCTAGCCGTCCTGCCTCCCTCCTAGGCATGCACAGCAAATGCCTACCGTCGCCCACCCCTGTGAGTGGGGGGGAGAGGGGCGGAGGCAATTCTCTTGGGCTCAGCGGTGTGCTGGGTAGGCTTGCTGCCACGTCTCATGGACTTTCCCACCCCTTTTCTGATGTCATGATGTTCAGCGGGGAGAGGGGGGGATTATGTGAAAGTGGCATGATGGCCCTGCCCCCTGTGGAGCACTGTGATGTGGTGATGCTCTGAAAAAGGCTGGCTTATGTCAGAAAGGGGTATGACAGTCCCTTTGTCCACCCCACCCCACCCCTTTCTGACATGGTCCTTCCATCTCTGAGTGAAAGCCTGAAGAGAGGAGGTAACCCTAATGCTGGTTGCTTCTGCTCCTTGGAGACAGACTGCTGCTCCTATGCCAGGGACCCAGAAACCAGTCAGTGTTGTGGCTCAGGCTGTATCAGCATGCATATAATCTGAGAGCCTCCAAACCTCTGTACTCCTCCATCAACTCAGAGTGAACTTACAGGGATAAATGGCATATGCTGCACAGAGCTCTCCATCCATACCATTCCTCTTGGGCAGGGCTGGTCAGGCACTGTGGGACTGAAAGAGTTGGAGCCTGCCTGGGGCCACTGGAACTGTGGGCTCGGCACAGTGGCCGCAGCAGACATAGTTTCACTGGGCAGACCAGGAGAATGTAGGGAATGCTAGTCCTGCCCCTGTCAGCATGAGGGCAATAAGGTGTGGACCCCAGCCCACCTAGCTTGGAATGCAAAGCTTTCCCCTTGAAATGCAATTAATGCTTCTGCATTTACTTACAACGCCCAGGCTTATCAACACCTTTCCCACCTATCTCCTTTGTTAGTTTATCACAAAGAAAAGCTCGAAGGAACAATATTCTCCTTCAAAACGTTGGGCATGTACACAGAGACTTGGCCCAGTGTCTTCTTGGATCTTTTAATCACTTCCAGGGTTTAATTTTTTTATAAAATTTATTTATTTTATAAATTTGTACCCCGCCCATCCTGCGAACAGCCCAGGGTGGCTTCCAACAATAAAATACAATACAATCAAACACAATTTAAAATAATCATTTTAAATTGATTTAAAATGCTTCATTTTATGGGGTTGGTGGGTTTTTTTGGGGGGAGGAGCTTCAAGGGGGGGCTGAGCCCCAGAAAATGTTCCTAGTAGAGTGTGCATCCTGAAATGTGGAAGACCAGTGGAAAGCCTATATTGGCCATTTCAGGGTTAGAAACAAAAGCCATAAAAAAACCTGGGCGATTTACTTGGCTTTTTATTAATGACTTTCCTGCCCCTCCCTCGCCCCCCCCGGTGCTGTACTGGTCATTACATAGATTAAATCACAAGAACTCCTGGTTTATATTCAGCTGTAGAGAAGCAGGTTAGGCCAGTGGTTGGGTTGCTAGCTGTAGAACAGGGTTCCCCTGCAATGGCAAGCTCTGTGTGGAAACGGTGGCTTCCGGAACAGATATAGGCCCCAACAATTTAATTTAAAATAAAAAATAAAAAAAATAAGCATTGGCCACTCCCTCCATATTTTGCCAAACTCTTGAGCAAAAATTTCAAAATATACAATAATACAGATAGGAATAAACTGACTCTCTGTGTATTCTTCCTTCTGCTTCCTCTTACTTCATTGTTTCTCAGCATCACTAGCTACAGCATGTTGATGATGATGTCATTCTCCCACCTCACAAGCACTGATGGTGCATGAGCACCAAAAGTAGGAAGGTACAGATAAAGGGGTCTGCAGAGATGGCCTAGCCTTTGAGCAGGGGCCATAGATACATTGAACAAGTCAGCACAACACTGGGGCCTTTGGGCAGGTCACCAAAAACCGGCATGTGGTGCAGCATAGAGCTGAAGAGGAAAATCTGGGTAGATTCTATCTTTGATCTGAACCCGATCCAGTGGAATGGAGACTGGTTGCAATTCTATCCCTATTTCATCAGAGATCTGAATCAGTTGCTCTGCTCTTCCCCTCATTTCCCCTGCATAGCTCCCTTGTGCTCATCATGCGTACTAAAAACATTTTTTTTTGCGCATATGCAAAAAAGTACCTACTTTGTTTATTTAATTTATTTATTTATTCTCACATTTATATGCCGCCCCAGATGCAATTGGCAAAATGCACCCTTCGCCACAGCTGCCACCTGGACATCCAGGCAAAGCTGCTGATCCAGGAGCACCCTCAGACTACAGACTTGAGACACCAGGGGAGGATGGACCCCATCAATCATGGGGGCCATCACTCCCCCAGCTTTCCCCACAACCATCACCTCTGTCTTGTTGGGATTCAGCTTCAAGCGACTCGCCCTCATCCAGTCCCCCACAGCTGACAAACACTGGGTAAGCACCGAGACTGCCGGGCCTGGGTCTGATGAAAAAGAGAGAGATAATTGGGTGTCATCAGCATATTGATGACACCTTACACCAAACTGTCTGATGACCTCCTCCTAGCCCTGGATGATGGGGATTATGCGCGGACGGTTAAGGTTATAGATTTTCTAATTCTTGCAAGGGATAGAAGGAAAAACTTTTTGGAATTTAAATTAGGAATCAGTTTTGCTGAATCCTGACACTTTCATGTAATGTAATATATGAGGTCTAAAATACAACAATTATTGTACTAATAAGATATATTGCTTTACGTTTTGTATGTTAGTCTGTATTTTTATCTCTTTTGACAATGGTCTTCGGCCACGTCTAATAAACTTATTGATCGATATAAGTATATAATATATAAATATATAAATATACTCATTGAACAGGAGCGAGGATAAGATAGAACCTTGCGGGACTCCACACGTAAGGCCCCAGAGAGAAGATGAATAATCATCCAGCACCACATGCTGAGTTCTCTTGGCCAGGAAAGAGCGGCACCATTCAAGAGCAGTCTCACCCACTCTGATCTGGTCCCATAGCCAAGTCACTAACAACTCATGATCAATGGTATCAAATGCAGCCGAGAGATCTAATAGAATCAACAGGGTCAAATGACCCTGGTCCAACTCTCAGGAGAGGTCATCAACCAAGGCCACAAGTGCAGTCTCTGTGCCATAACCCGGATGAAAGCCAGACTGCGAGGGGTCCAGGAAACTGATCCAGTCCAGATGTTCCTGAAGTTGACAGGCCACCACCCGTTCAATAACCTTCCCTAAAAAGAGAAGGTTAGAGACTGCCCAATAACTGGCCAGGGCGTCAATGTCCAATGATGGTTTTTTGAGCAGGGGCTGCACCACCGCCTCCTTGAGACAGTCTGGCACCCTGCCCTCTCTCTGTAAGGGAGGTGTTGACTATCCTGGCCAGCAATGGCCCTAACGTCTCCCGACTGATTTTAACTAGTCAGGACATGGATCTAATTCACAGTAAGTGGCTCGAACAGTCCCAAGAACATCCCCCGCATCAGAGGATGACATGCATTGAAATTCATCTCATAAAACAGGATCCATAAAACAGTTAAATACACATGTGCAAAATGGTGCCACACTGTGCCATGTAGCAGAGGGCAGTGCCGTTTTGCACATGTGCTTTAAACAAAAAAAAAGCTTTTTTGCACATTCAGAAATTCCACATCGGATCTCTGTGGACCATTTTGAAAGGGCGACTACAAATCTACAAGGACAGATGGGCTGATATGTTTCAGCCCTAGTGTAAAATGAGTCCAGCTGTGAAGCTATCTGACCCACGGGTCCCAGCCCAATCGAGGCAGCACCCACAGCAACAGCAACATGTCTGGCCTCAGCACAGGAGCCAGGTTGGGCTGCTTGGACAGACTGACTTGGTAACTTTAGTGGGGGCATTGAGGCAGGAGCAACATTTATTTTGTCCTTAAAGGCAAAATAGTTGGGGCCAGCCATGGGGGTTTGCGGGAGTGCTCTGAGGTGGACATTCAGAAGACAAACTTCTTGTTTCTAAAGTGTTTTGGCTGCTCTGTAGAGAAGCACTTTCTCCAAACAGTACAATATGGAAATTAGCAGGACTAAGTGGCTATAAATATTCATGAGGGTGGGCTTTCATGACAGGGGTCTGAAAGCTTGATTTATCAAGGCCCCTTTCTCCATCCTTGTAGGCATGGCAATTGTAGATTACTGGGTGCGGGGGGGCTACTAGGACAATGACTACTGGAATTCTGCTTGAACACTGGAATCAAGAGTTCCATCTGGAAGTGAGCATTGGGAGGCTATGGCTACAATTCATAAACCACTGATTCCAAGCTTCAATGGGAATACTCTGGAGTAAATGATTTGTGGAGTGCAGCCTAAGCTGACAGGGGTGATATTAAGAGACCTGTCAAATCTACTACTTTGAGTGATGAGTAATCAAGGAGCAATCTAGTGCCTTACCCCCATAGATTGCTCCATTGTGGTGCTTCTTATACTGTTCCATCTTTCAGGATTCCCCTCTTCCTTTGTAACTAAGGCTGCTTGCCCGCATTACCTGGCCCAGCAACTCCTGGCACGGAATCTTGTGGCTGGGAATCTTCAGTTTATCTCCGAACGTGGGCACAGGGACAAAAACATTATCAGCTGGGTCCTGGGGCATTTTCTCTTATGAATGACAGGGCTCCAGCCTGTAGTAAGTAAAGTACTAGTAGTAGTATTGTCAGCCCTTTGGCAGACCTGTCTCTATAATCATGACTGTTCAGCACCAGGCACATTGCTGGCACTATATAAAAAGAGAGAGAGAAGGAAAGAAAAAATAAAGGACTGTGGAAAGACTGAAAGGAATACCAAGATTAGAGGAGAAAGACAGAAGGAAATAGGAGAACAAGGAAATTTAGCTTCCCCAAACAGTATGTATATTTGCTGAACAAACTTAAATTTTCCATGCACTAGGCACCTAATGAATAAACCAACCTTTTTTATTTTCAAATATCGGCAGGTACATAGGAAGCCCAGTTAAGACACTGGATCCTACAGGCTGGCTTTGGCACTCAAATGGGTGGGACAATTGCTGGCTGAATCATGTATGCTCTAACGGGTGTGCTGGTAATAAAAAGCTCTGGTTGCCAATTGGTGGGATGGGGCCTGCATCAGGTTCCGTGGGAGGTGTGGGCAGCACAGTCAAGGCCCATCGTGCTCCAGCAGCCACCCCTCCACCTTAAATTTGTGTGCTGGGAGGAAGTGACACAAGGAGCTCCTGGGAGTTATAGTTTCTCAAGAACCCCTTTGCCAGGCCATACAGGTACGGGTAAATATGTCCTGGCCTGCGTATATGCAGAGCACTGCTGTTTGGCCTCTCACTGCTACTGCCTGGCCCTTCACTGCTACTGCCTGGCCTCATGCACCCCAAATGCCCCCGTGTTACTGTTGTGTTTGACCTAATACACCCCAAGCCCCGCCAAGGTAAGAGGGGAGAAAGGGAGGAATAAGGAAGCACTTAAGCACGTACCCGTTAGATACAGGGGCTCCCACAGGGCCACCCATATACATGGGCAAGTACCCATTGGTATGAGTAATGAATTCATTAACCTAGTGGACTTCTAAAACAATGATACATATTCTGTAGCTCTTGAACAGTTGACCTGAGGTTCTTTCCTCTGAATGCCAATCAGCTATATAGTGCTAAACAAACAACCAGGTGGTTAGCACTAGAGCTGAAACTCGGTCTTTGGAAATCTTCAGAGTTCAACAAAGATTCTGGTACTCGGTTCCAAAAGTCCGAAGTTCCGAGGACTGAGGCCATTCCTCGGAAAATGTTGGAAAACTTCAAAAAACTTTGGAAACCACTGCACGCATGACTGGACAGTTGAGCTTCTTCTGGAAATGAAACTTAGTGCCATATTAAGTAGAAAGGGGGTATAGAAGGAGACAGCTGAATGATGGTAAGCCAGATGGCAAGTTTTGATTGGCTAGCCAAACCAGATGGCATGTTTTGATTGACTGGCAGGGCAAAATAAAAGTTTCTGCAGCCATTTTCCATTATCTTTATTGAATTTGGCTGTGTGCTACAGTGCTGGATCTGTAAGTAATTGGTGGGGGGTGGGAGGGGTGCCTGGCCTGGCCTGGCCTGGCCTGGTATGATATGGTTTGGCCTGTCCTGCCTATAGGGCAAATGCTGGGGGAAGAGGGTTACCTTTACCATGCCATGCTTTTTTAAACAAAAATAATTGGATGCTACATTGCTACTGCCTGTTGCTTGGTTGGCACTTGGCACCATGAGGCTAGAGGGATCTCTCTGCCTGGCTCCACTTCCCCTTGCTTGGTCTGTCCAACTTACCAGTGCCACAGTACCAATGCCATGCCAAGAGGGTGCCCCTGGGGTGTGTGTGAATGTGTGGTTTCTTTCTTGTGGGTGTTATAATTTTGTCTGCTAGGCTGGCTTTTGTTAGAAATTATTTCTCCACACAGTTGCACACTGTTTTGCGGGTTTGTGTGTGTTGTCTACTTACTTTTTTTTTTTTTTACCAACGCTGTGGCTGCTGCATGGCACAGCAGAGCCTAATTGTAATAGTAACTTATACTATTCTGCCAGGTGAGGCACCGAGTTGGCGCCAAATAGTTCTGAAGTTCAGAGTTTCCGTGTTCCAAAGTTCCAAAGATTTCTGAGGTCTGGAATTCCGTTTCTGAATTCCAGAACTTTGGAAACAGCACCGAAGGGCCGCCAAGTACCCAGTCCAACTACCTGGAATTTCAGAAATCGGCCCAAGTACCCAGAAGTACTGGTCGCTACAGCCTTAGATAGCACAGATCTGAGGTTAAATCATAATGGCTGTGCAACATTTGGAGCTACAGTTTTCCCTCAGTCAGGGCTGATAATGCTGCTCTTTTGCTGGATTCCTGGGCACACTGTGCGGACTAATGCAGCTGCTCGATTTGCTGACTGTCTGACTCATGACCTTGCAGCAGTTCTGTTTAGTGATTTTATTCCCATTTTTAAGTCCCACCTTATGGCACGGTGGCAGTCCATTTGGGACAACTGTCAGATGGCTAAGGGCGCTTTCCTACGATACTTAATACACACGATTTGCTTCTAGGAAAGAATCTGGAAGACAAAGCATGCACGGGGTAACGTGGGGCCACCCCCTGCCCCCCACGCATTTTTGCCAGCAAACATGCGAGGGATTGCAGAGCTGGATTTATTTATTTATTTATTTAACAAATTTAATACCCCGCCCCTCCCACACAGCAGCTCGGGGCGACTTACAACAACATAAAAACTTTAAAAATATGAAGTTTTTTCCTACTCTGCAATCCTCTGCTGGACTGCTGGCAAAAATGTGTGGGGAGGAGGGGGGAGGGGGCGGTCCCATGTTATAAACCGCACACGTGCTTTGCCTTCCAGAGTTTTTCTGGAGGCAAATCATGCACGGTAAGTATCATAGGAAAATGCCTTAAGCAGCATGATCCAGCTATGACAGAGCTCTTATCTAAACCCACGCATCAACACCTACTTCTGGGGGGAGGCTGTGCCTCCGTATGGCCCCTGCAATGTGCCTTTAACGGTCTGACATGTTCTGCTCGTCTGCCCCTGTCTTGCTGCTGCACACCAGCCATACTCTACTGACCCTGTCTGCCTTGCCCCGTTTCTTCTGGCAAAGCGGACAGGGTGACGAGGCTGATTTTAGTGCACTTTTTGAAGGCTATTGAGTGGTTCCATAGTTGTTTAGCTTCCCTTTTGCAGTGCATTTAGTTTTGGTGTGCTTTTAGCCTTGTGGGTTTCACGTTGTTGTTTTTCTTTGCTCCTCACCCTGTGTTTGGCATAATACGGCCTGATGGCTACTGCACCATTGACCAGTCGCCCTCACCCAACCCTGGTGCTGCTTTGAGTGGCAGGGGTGTAGCTAGGTGGGAACGGACCCTGGTGCAGAAAACAGGATGGGCCCCCTGGGGCAGTCCATTCCAGTGAGCACATGCATTCTACATGCATGTGCTCCACCCAAGCTTGTGGGTCCCAGTGCGGCTGCACCTATTGTAGTTATGCCCCTTACAAGTAGGTAGCTGTGACTCTCTGGTTGATGCTGGCTGCTTATGTAGCTCCTGAGTCAATCAGAATCAAGCATCACTGATCCAAAACCCCAAAGGACTCAACTGATGAGATGTCTTTTGGTCTTGAGTCTGCGTTATTCTCTTTTCAGTGCTTGCTCTACATATAGGCGTCATCAAGGTACCTTGGGTGTTCAGCTAGTTGGTCCAAATTATGCAAACATTTACACCAGGGATGGGGAAACTTTTCCCTCCCAAGAACTACTTTGAAAATTAGTGCAGGCTCTGAGGGTTTCATAGACGTTGTGGTGGAGGTGCTTAAGGTGTGCGCTCAGGAAGAGGAGGGTCCAGATCATGCATCTGTGCCATGGATCTCTCCTGTGTTTGTGTGCACAGTGCACACCCTCATCTCTGCTTCCTTTACCCTGAACTCAGTCTCCCTGTACTTGGGGGTAGGGACTTCCAATTCCCAAACACCAGAAAGCAGCCAAATAAAAACTAGCTATGGGGCACATTTGGCTCTTGGGCCAGAAGTTCCTTATCCCTGATTTACACTGAAATAACTCCAGATTTACATTGGGGTTAGACTGGATGATATTTGAGGCACCTTCCAACCCGAAAAGTTTATGAAATCCTATGACACAGGGTGCAAGGAACCCAATAGCCTACCTGCTAAATGGGGCTTCCCTTGTTTCTGGTTCGGAGGCTGCAGCTAGTGCAGAATGCGGCGGCCCGTCTCCTTACGGGGACGGGGCGGCGTGAGCACATAACACCGGTGCTCCGTGTTCTGCACTGGCTGCCTATAGCGTACCGAGCCAGATTCAAGGTGTTAGTGTTGATCTATAAAGCCTTGCACGGTCTGGGCCCCTCATACCTCGGGGACCGCCTCACCCTCCGCACCTCAGAGCGATCCCTTCAGTCCACTGGGGGCACCTTTCTGGAAGTCTCCCATTTAAAATGGGGGACCAGAATGGAGAGGGCGTTCTCGGTGGCCGGGCCGCGTTTATGGAACTCCCTCCTGGAGGAGGTTCACCTGGCCCCAGGCCTGTTGGCCTTTCAACGAGTTTGCAAGACCTGGCTGTTCGCCCAGGCCTTTGTAGGGGAGGGTTTGGGGTTTTAGTGATGTTTTATAAATTGTTGTGGGGTTGGTGTTATTTTTTATTGTTGTTGATTTTAGTATTATTGTGTTTTTATTATATTGTAAGCCGTCCTGAGATGCCATAGGCATGAGGGAGTGGCCAATAAATTTAATGAAATAAATAAAAAATAAATGCTAAATGCAAGAGTTGTGGAGATTGGAGAATAATTTTTAATCTTTTAACTGAGTAAATGGTATCAACTTCAAATACTGCCGTGTCCCAGAGACACTCATCCCAATTACCTACCTACCTCAAATCCTCAGGATTTGTTTCAAACCAAACCAAATGAAAACAAACATTCAACAAGGACTGAAATGAGATTTCACCAAATGGAAAATCTTGTTGAAATCCTGGTTCCCGATACTCTGGGTGTTTTCAGACGTTACGGGGCGCTTGGCCCCGTACCGAAAACAACCCATTCATCCCCCACTGGGGTGACCCCGTCACGCCATATCAGACGTGCTGGGGGATCCCGGCGGGGAATCTGGGAGGGGGCGGGGCCACGTGGCGCAACGTGCGGCCACACGGCCCCGCCCCCTCCACGCTCCCCACCGCCCGCCCTCTGGGGAGACGGGCGGGTGGCGGGGCCAATGCGGCCGCAGCGTCCGGCCGAATCCGCCACGGCCCGGGATCCCGCCGGTGATCCCGGGCCGTGGCGCCCAGCCAGATGTTATTTTTTTTGGGTCCCCGCTGGGGATCTCTTTGACCACGCTTCCCGGGACATTCCCCCGGCTAGCCCGGGAAGCGTGGTTCAAATTGACCCCATGCGGGTATTGACCATGGCGAACATCTGGCGGCCACCAAACAGACGTTCGAGACACACAGTGACCACAGGTGGGTATTCACCGTGGTTCACTGTGATCTCGTAACGTCTGAAAATACCCTCTGTCATCCAAATCAAGAACCTCTTGATACTTGATAATGTCTCAACGGACGTTTTGTTTCTCGATTTACCACTTTGCCATCCATTTCATATGCCGAGAGATAATACCGACACAATACTGCATTTCTTGCACTCCATTTTCCCTTGTACTTTCTTGTCACTCATTGGTTGGTATGCAAATTCCTTTATTAATCTAATGTTAAAGAAGGAGGATTATAATAGGCATTGGCAGGAGGAAGGACATTTGTGTATGACAGAGCTCCACATAGCACTCTTTCCCTCCCACATAGACTAAAACTTAGTCTCCTTTTTGGTATCAAGTCTTTCCCTTAACCCACAAGAAGATCCTTTCTCTTGCTCTCATCAATGCAAGAAGCTAATTGTGATCGTTTTGTTTCATTTTAAAGAAATTACATCTGATCAAAGTTTCTCTCTCCCGTCCCCCTTACCCTCATGACACTCATCAGTTGTTGAATTCTAAGCATTTTAATGTGACCTGATTTATAGAGGTGCTGAGATTCTGAGACCCCAAGTGAGGCCAAGTCTCTGAAAACCTAGACTCTAATTGTCTTTGGGTTAATATTTTTAAGTTGCTAAATAAGCATCTCTGCAATGTAAGCAACAGATAGAGGGTGAAAACAGACATGACGTTAACCACCCTTTAACCACCCTTGGTGGTTATTTATGCATGTTACAGGGCTGTATTGGTGCCCTATGCAGCCCTGAAACATGCATAAATGACCACCAAGGGTGGTTAAAGGGTGGTTAGCATCATGTCTGTTTTCACCCATGCAGAGAAACAATACAAAACTACGTATACAAAAACTAATACAGATACAAAACTAAATATTATATATCTTCTTGTTTTGTAAAACAGACCTAATTACAAGCCCGTGATTCTCTGTCTCATTCCTTTGATCTGTACCCCGAATTGGTTCCAATGCTTTTCCAAGGGCAACTGTCTTATTAGCAAAGCAGCCAGTGGGCTATTTGTTTGAGGAGAACAAAGGACACCCACCCACCTATTCCCTTGAAGTTATTCTATTCAAAGTCCATCCTGAGCTATGCAGCCCATCGGGCTTGTGTGGTTAGGCACACTACAGGCACATCATGGCCTGTGGTACATGAGGGAGGGATGTGGCCAGCATTGCATCTTACCATCTTTGACTTCCCCAACTCAATAGATCAAGTAATCTTTATCCTTATTTTTATATAGCACCGCCGCTGCCATGGCACTTGGAGCACTTTACATGGAACTAACAACTTTTTAATCCTCACAACAACCCTGTGAGGTAGGTTAGGCTGAGAGAATAATGTGACTGGCCCAAGGTCACCCAGTGAATTTCTGGCTAAGGCAGAACTAGAACTGAGGTCCCCTCTCCTGGTTCAAGTACTTAGCCATTACACCACTTAGCCATTACACCACACTGGCTCAGTACCCATTTACAGTTGGATGGGCTGCAGGTGGCAATCTAGCACGAGACTAGGCAGGACTCGGTTACCTCCCTGAAGGCTGTGGGTTCAAGTGACCGACCCACTTGACCAACCTTTCTCTACACTATCCAGATTAAAGAATGAGTGCAGCTGTCTGGAGTTTAGAGTCAGTTACTGGTAGGAGAAGTGGGTTCTATTCTTAGCTCTGTCACTGACTGACTGTGTCACCTTACACAAATCACTTAAGTTTAAACTTTCAGACATGTGGGAATTCCTAAGTTCCCACTGGTTTCAATTAGGCTTTGAGTGTTTAGTTTTGGCTCAAGCAGTTTATTCATCTGTGCTTTAGTTTACACCTCTGTGAAGACAGAGAGGGTGGTTTTGGTGTGGATTACTATCAAGTGCCTTTAAATCAGTAGTTCTCGAAATTTAGCCTCCATGGCCTCAATCAACAGCAAAGACACACAAAGCATATGCTATATTAATTGGGATTGGGTGACTCCATCTTCAGAAGGTCTGACCCCAATTGAAGTCATGACCCACAGCTTGGGAAGCTCTGCTTTAAATCCTCAAGGAGAGGCAAGACGTACAGTTGGGTGCGCTGCTATATCTTTATTATTAACAAAACCTTCTCTTAACAAAACAGCTTGCTGTTGCTTCAAGGTCACCAAATGTGCTTTAGCAAACTGATACCAGGCTCATCCAGCTTTCTGTTTACCAGTCCGACAAAGTTGCTGTCATCTTTATCAGGAAGACGCTTGGCTTTTACGCACAACTTCCCTCATTGTTCAGGGTGTTTCCATTTACCGTACTGTCCTCTTTTGCCCAGTGTCCTTGCACTTTATCCAGTATCATGTGCTAAATCATTTGTTTTACAGACATCTTCACTGTACATTATTTTTCATTTTTCCTTTTTGGTACCATCTGCAACATAAAGCAACAAGGTTATTGTTCCTTGCCGAGAAACAAATGGTGGCAATTGCCATTTGAAAGAGATAAGGGGAAGGCATTATGGGGTTGTAGGTACAGCAGAGTGGTGATATAGAAGACAGTTGCCCTGCTCCAGAGCTGTACCTTGGTAGGAGCAGTTGCTTCAGGAACTGTGTTGTGTGCGAGTCTCACAGAAAGCACTTCCCAGGAGCCTCAGAAGTGGTTTGGCCACTGCCGCCACTACTCCTTAGGTTCCCTGGGAGGCAGGAGCAACCATAGCCTATTAGCCCCACCACTCCTGAGGCACATGGTGGCATGGGTGCTGGGCCTCTCAGGATGTGGTGAGGCATTAAGTGCTGTTGGCAACAGATCTCAAACAGCACTGCTCCTGAGGGTCTGGGGGAAGTGTTTCTTGTGGGGTCCACCATTTCCCCCTCCATCCCAGTGACTCCATGCCTGGGCTCCCCTCCAGGCCTCACCACATCTAGGCAGGCCCTGCTATAGTCAGTTATTTGACTGGCTAAAGGAGGGGTCTGCATATCTGGATAGCTCATACACAGTCACCAAAAGAGGTTGGTCAAATAAAAGCCATAATCTTAACTGCTCTGCCTTTCATCCTCGTCAGGCTAGGAAAATGTCATTTTAATTGTATTTGAATCTTGGTTAATCCTATGCTCTGATCACATGTTCATGTATGACACTTCCTAAACCAGGGATGCCAAACTCTTTACAAAAGATGACTAGAATTGCAAGGGCACAGGGATAAATCCCATACCTCCCAACAATCCCACCTTAGGCAGGACCACCCTGCTTTGGTGGGGAAATCCCGCAGTTCCACGTAAGGTGTTGAGTGCTCCACTTTTCGAGGCAGTGGATGCCAGGACTCTGGAATGCCCTGGTGCTTTGGTGACGGCTACCAAATCATGGGGCATCTGTTTACCCCAACTGAAGCTGACGCATCCACGTGCAGACCCCACCAGACTATCTGTGCATGGGTGCTGCTGGGGCTATCATGTGTGAGCAAGCCACCACTGTCAGAGCTGGCCTCCTTGTGTGCACGGCTGGACTGACACCACCACCAACGGGTTCCTCCTACTGCATGTGGTCAAGCTAAGCTACCACTGCCATTCTACCCCCTTCCCCTTCACAGGAGGAGAGGAGAGGGGGAGGGGCCAGGGCTCCCCGGCAAGGCTTCTGTGGCTGGAAGGGGATAAAAGCGGTCTGCCACTGGGCAGCACTGAAGGGCCACTGCTAAAGGGACCTTTGGTGTGGCCCTTCGGTGGGGGCTGGGAGGGGGAAACTAGTGGTTGGGCCCAGATAACCAGATGATCGAGATCCTAGAAGACGCAGGTCTGTTGCTGGTGCTGTGTAATGTGAGGTCGGTCTGCAATAAATAATTTGAGATCCATGATGCTATTTGTGAGTGGGCAGACGACCTCGTGTGTGTGACAGATCTGGCTGGACGAATGCTCCGGACCAATTTTGGCAGAGTTTGTTCTGGCTGGGTACTCTGTCCAGCACCAGGTGGGGAGGGGGTGGGAGGGGCATAGCTATTATTTTAGGGATTAATTGGTTGCACTGAGATTTTCAGTACAGACCAATTCTGGGATAGAATGCCTCCACCTTGTGATTAATTTGACTGGGAATGGACCAAAGGGTCCGGGCAAGGGCAGGTTGGAGATTCTGCTGGTGTACCAGGCACCTCACTGTAAAGCTGCATCCTTGTCAGCTCTAGCAACTCTCGTTTCAGACCTGGTCTTGAGGTCCCCCATGTTTATTGTCTTAGGGGACTTCACTATCCATGCCGAAGCAGGATTTTATGGCCTCCATGGCAAGCATGGGCCTGTCCCAGGTGGTGAGGGGCCTGACACATGAGTGGTGGCACACTCTGGACTTGGTTTTCTGAACTGACCTTGACGCAGGGGGCCCAATGATTGGAGGTGTAGTATGTTCACCCTTACCATGGTCACACCTTTATCTCCTGCGAACCTCCATCCTAGCACACACCTACCTGACTGTAGGGGTGTGAGACCAGTTCGGATGGTCTACCCCAGGAGAGTCATGGAACCTGAGGGGTTCCAGAATGTTCTACCTAGTGACCTCGATGGCTGTTCCATCAATGACCTCGCAGTCTTATGGAACACCTGGCTGGCTGAGGCCATCAATCGGGTGACTCTTAGGTGTCTACTCCCAGCATGTCAGCTACGTAGGTCCCCATGGTTTATGGAGGATTTGGGATGTCTGAAGCATGAGGGGAGGCGGTTAGAGCGCTGGTGGCATCGTACTCACACCCAAGACAATCGGTTGCAGCACAGAGCATTTTTAAGTCCTGTGCCATGGCAGTGAGGGCAGCAAAAAAGCATTTCTTTGCTGCACCCATTGCGTCTGCTCAGTAACATCCAACAGAGCTGTTCCAGGTAGTGAGAGGTCTGGTTGGCCCAGCCTGTCTTCACCTGGAACTGGATTCGTCCACGGCCCATTGTCACATGTTTTTGAAGTTGTTTGCGGACAAAATTGCTCACATTGAGTATGACTTCAAAGCCACCATTTTAGAGGCAGTGGCAGAGCCAGAGGTTAGGAATGCCCTGTCTGGTCAGGTCATATTTTATGGGATGATTTTCAATTGGTGATGCCTGCCGATGAGGCCAAGCTGCTTGGATCTGTTCGAGCCACAACTTGTGAATTAGATCCTTGCCCATCCTGGTTGGTAAAAACTACCAGGGAGACAGTGGTGCTGGTGCTAGTGCGGGTTATTAACACCTCCCTTCGGGAGGGATGGGTGCCGGGTTGCCTTAAGGAGGCTGTGGTTCAGCCCCTTGTCAAAAAGCCATCACTTGACGTTGATGCCCTGGTCAGCTACCAACTTTTCTCTAACCTTCCCTTTTTAGGGAAGGTTATTGAACAGGTAGTGGCTCATCACTTCAAGGCTAATTTGGACAGCATTGGTTTTCTTGCTCCCACACAGTCTGAATTTTGCCCGGGTTACAGCACGGAGACAGCACTTGTGGCCTTAGTTGACAACCTCCTAGTGGAATTGGACAAGGGTCGTATGACCCCATTAGTCCTATTAGATCTATCAGCAGCCTTTGACACTGTTAACCATGAGTTGTTGGTGACTCGTCTGTGGGACCTGGCGGGAGTGGACGGAACCGTCTTACATTGGTTCTGCTCATACCTTGCAGATAGATCTCAGCGGGTGGTGCTAGGGGATTGTACTTCGTCCCCTGGTGGCCTCCTGTATGGAGTCCCACAGGAGTCCATTCTGTCCCCTCTCTTGTTTAATGTGTATATGAAGCAGCTTGGGTAGGTTGTGGGCAGCTGGGGGGTCCACTGCCATCAATATGCGGAAGACATCCAGCTGTATTTGTCATTTTCATCTGAGTCAGGCCCCACTGTTTCCTTGCTGTCTCGGTGCTTGGCTGCTGTGGGACATTGGATGAGGTTGAGCCGATTGAAGCTCAATCTGGGTAAGACAGAGGTGATGCTAGTTGGCAGGACTGGTGATCTGGGTAAGGAGGTTTCCCCAATTATTGGGGGTGCTCATCCTCTTTTGGTTCCATCTGTGCAAAGCCTAGGGGTGCTTCTGGACTCACAGTTGTGTCTGGATTCTCAGGTGCTAGCTGTGGCCAGGAGAGCCTTTCACCAGCTACATCTGGTAAGACAGCTCCACCCATAGGTCTCAGACTCTGATCTCGCCACTATCATCCATGCATTTGTCACCTCAAGGCTAGACTATTGCAATGAGCTCTATGTGGGACTGTTCATGGTGATGGTTCAGAAGCTGCAGCTAGTGCGGAATGTAACAGCCCATCTCTTTACTCACTCCCTATTGTCTTCTGGGCACAATTCTTTCAAGGTGCTGGTATTGACCTTTAAAGTCCTTCATGGTTAGGGCCTTACTTATCTGAGCGATCGCTTCACTCCCCAGGCCCCTGGTTGGCCCCTGCAGTCATCTGGAGGTGCCCTCCTGGAAGTCCCGCATTATCAGCAGATTTGGACAGACAGGAGGGCATTCTTGGCGGCTGCACCATAGCTTTGGAACTCCCTTCCAGTGGAGGTTCACCTCAGCCCGAATCTTCTTGCCTTCCAACAAAACTGTAAGACCTGGCTTTTCCACCAGGTGTTTGGTGGGTGAGGAGGGGAAGGGTGTGGTGGGGTAAAACTGGGGTCTTGCACTAGATAGATAGTTTATTGACGGCACTGGCTCTCGCCATGGCCCAAACATACAACACACATGGATAAGATAGATATACAAGAAATAATATTGCTAACTATATATATATATATATATATATATATTGTATATATACTATGTAATCAATTGGGTTTCACCCTAGCCCCACAAGGTTGCATAAAAAATCCTCGTAAACAGACACAAAAACAGAGTAAAATATAGAAATATAAACTTCGGGAAAGGATGCACTAAGGCTCCTCATCCTTTGACATCAACTCCTATAGCTGAGTCAAGGGAGAGCATAAGTCGTGAAACACTGCCTTGCTCTTCTGCGGGGGATACCACGGCAAAGCTTAACCCCTGAAATAGAACTAAACTTGTAAACCCTGAAGACCCCATCCTCGCTCAGTTCACTTCTTTGATTTGTTGTGGGCCTCCTCTTCTAAGGAACCACTGTACCTCTATTAACGATGGTACCTTATCCTAACCCAACCACACCAATGGGTATGGGAAAAATTATCTAGCCCATTGTTCCTAAATTAAAAGTCTTTTCTTGGAAGCAAGATACATATAGGAAGCTATAGCCAATACTGCTTCCTTATTCAAAAGCCCCCAAAATAATACATAACAATTAATAGATTCAAAGGTGAGGCCACGAGGCAAACGGAAATAGCCAAATCAACCTAAGAGCCTCAAAATACAGACATCTAGCTAAAAGATGTTCAACCGTCTCTATTTCCCTTTTATAGCATGAGCATAGCTGCTGGTCCTGAGGGATATTCTTGTACCTCCCCTCTACTACTGCTGTCTTACTCAACTGCCATCTTAGCAGGATATAAGCTCTACAAAGCTTGGGGTTCACTAGAATATCTAAATAGGGCTTGAAGCGGAACCGGTCCTTAATTAGCCCCCAAAAGGGGGCCACCCTCCATGCCCTTACCTGAGCTAAATCATCCTGGGACACAATATCTTGGATTCTAGTCAGGGTCTGTGCTCTAATAGATGTTAACGCAACCCCTCTAAAATACTGGAAGGAGAACCCCAATCCTCTCAATAACCTCTCTAGGTACAGCAGCCATGGGTATGCCCGTACTCCCTGATGACTAAGCTCCTCTTTCAAACAAAGGATCGGGAGCGCCTCCTCTTGCTGTGCTAACAATCTTAGCCAAAATCTCACATAGGCCTTACTCACTAGGGATGCTATCGAGAACCTGGCCAAGGGTCTTGCACTATCGGTTTTTATTTTTTTTCCTCATGATTAGAGATTTAAGTATATTTTTATGTTTGATATTTTTTATATATGTATTCATCTGCCCCGGGGGGCCTCCCCTGTGCGGTGCCACAGGGTTCCATCCCGTCCCCATTCTTGTTTAACATGTATATGAAGTCACTGTGGAAGGTTGTGCGCAGCTGGGAGACCCGTTGTCATCAATACGCAGATGTCACCCAGCTGTATTTGTCTTTTTCATGAGACCTAGGTCCTGCTTTCTCCTTGCTGTCACAGTGTTTGGTGGCTGTGGGGGACTGGATGAGGCAGAGTCAATTGAAGGTCAATCCCAAAAAGACAGAGGTGATGCTGGTGACTGGGGCCGACGGCCTGAGGGAGGAGGCCGCCCCCATTATTGGGGGGATCATCCTCCATTGGTTCCATCTGTGCAGAGTCTGGGAGTGCTCCTGGATCAACAGCTGTGTCTAGATCTCCAGGTGTCAGAGGTGGCCAGGAGAGCCTTTCACCAGCTACATCTGGTAAGACAGTTCCGCCCATATGTCTCAGATGCCGATCTTGCCACTGTCATCCATGTGTTTGTCACCTCAAGGCTAGACTACTGTAATGTGCTCTACGTGGGGCTGCCCTTGGTGATGATTCGGAAGCTACAGCTGGTGCAGAATGCGGCGGCTCGTCTCCTTACTGGGACGGGCTGCAGGGAGCACATAACACCAGTGCTCTGTGCGCTGCACTGACTGCCGATTGTCTTCCAGGCCCGATTCAAAGTGATGGTTTTGACCTTTAAAGCCCTACACGGACTAGGCCCTGCTTATCTGAAAGCTCGCCTCATTCCTCGGATTCCGGGGTGACCCTTGCAGATGTCTGGGGACGCCCTCCTGGAGGTCCCGCATTATCGGCTGGTCCGTACAGACAGGAGGGTGTTCTCAGTGGCCACACCATCACTTTGAAATGCCCTCCCAATGGAGGTCCGTCTCAGCCCGGATCGTCTTGCCGTAATTGTAAGACCTGGCTCTTCCACCAGGATTTCTGCAGGGGGGAGGGAATGTGGAGGGGGTGGGTCAGAGTGGTTGTTGTCCTGGCAGTGAAAAATCTTTATTTATATTTGCATTTTATATTTTATTCTATTTTTGTATGTGTTTTATTTTATTGTTGTGCCTTATTTTATTGTTGTGCACCGCTCCGGGTCGCCAGAGGCGAGAAGAACGGGATAGCAAGTGTAAATAAATAAATATTGTGTATAGGTCTGGTGGGGTAAAACTGGGGTCTTGCACTACGGGTTTCTATTGTTTTTTTCTCATGATTAGAGTTTTAAGTACATTTTTATATGTTTTATATATGTGTATTGTGTTTTAATGGTGCCTTCTGTGAGCTGCCCCCAAGTCGCCTGTGGCAAGAGGGGTAGGGTAAAAATGTAAATACAAATAAATAAAACAAAATTGTCCCCTCCAGCCTACTCCCCCATACACAGCCAGGCTGTTGGGAGTAGCAGCCCCACCCCAAAACTGATGGAGCTGCCCTCACTCACTCCCAGCCAGGGATATTTGTGAGGGGTGGGGAGCTTATCAGCTGAGTGGGGGAGGCTTGTGTCCATTGCCTACTCAATTAATTTCCTGCTGCTGGAAATGTTGGGAAGTATGACATTCAGGGCTACACCTTGCCCACTACACATCAGGACTCCCACTAATGCAGTCGTTCCCCAACCTTTTGTCAATGACCACATTTTGAGTCTTTAATATTGGGACCCCAGACAGCAACAAAGACATGAAGAGTATATCATCTATCAGCCAGGACGGTGACGCATCTGCAGATGGTGATGGAATCCTACTTGAGGGTCCTGACTTACAGTTTGAAAACCTCTGCTCTAATGTCACTGGGATAATAAGGCCTTTATTATTTTAGTAACTAAATAGTCATTCAGCACTTTGTCACACTCTCTTCTCAGTAAGCAAGTCTCTCTTTTATACCCATTCACTATTTCTAGCCTTATTTTCCTTCCCTTCCTCTTCAAATCCCCTCTGTCCCTTCCTCAGTGTTTCCATCCCAATCGCAGCTCCCAACCCTTTGAATTTTGCTCCCACCCCACCCACTAAAACGATCAGCATTGGAATAGGTAATGTCACCAGTGAGGTGTCCTCAGCAGGCTTCCTCCTCAGTGCTCCAGCCGCATAAGAGGAGTTCAGCTCACAATCATGAGCTTGTGTCAGGTTATCTGCAGACTCAGGGGTATTTTAATTTCATAGGGCTGACCTTACCTTAAGGTGGGAGGTTGGCTGCCATGGATGTAATTATTGTGGGAGATGGCAACAGCCCCATCTCCAACTAAATTTTCAGATCACTTGGATTGCCCAGTTGAGTGGCTCGCTTAGGACTGCTCCCTCCCAGGGAACAGGGAAGTAGCAGATTAGACTTGGTAGCAGCAGTAGCGCAGAAGTGCCCCTATTCCTGCCCCTGTGAGCCACCCTGGCCATGGTGAGCAGGTAGATCAGATGCATGTGCATTGGGGCCATGCAGTAGCCCGATGGTCTGGCAGCTGCACCATTTCTCATTTCTTCCCCCCTGTTGGGAGGACAGCCCTGAGCCATGCTACCCACATGCCTCCAGGAGGACTGTACTCACCCAGTACCAACAGTGGTAGGGGAAGGAGGGTGAAGCTAAGTCAAGGGGACTTCTCCCCCCAGTACTCCCCTGACACTACCTTGTTGTTTGCCATCATCCCCCTCAAAATCTGGGGGAAAGTTATGCCTTTGGGAGCTGCCTAGTGCCCCATGGGTGCCCAGCTGCTCCTGTTTTCCCCGGATCTGGCAAAGCCAGTAGCTGCCTTTGGGTCATAGACCCCTCAACTCCCCACCATCACTGATTTGGGATGGAGAGAAATGGAGGGTGTGTGGCTGAGGGCTTCAGTCTGCACACCACCCTCAAATGGTATCGGTGTCTCCCAAGCGATCTGGGATTGTGCGTGTGGGGCATGCCAGGGCTCAGCCGCAGCAAGGCCCACCTTAGAGTTTGTGGTGCCCAAGGCAAAGATAAAATGTAGGGCCCTGTCCCTTCAGGTGTAACCAGAAGGGATTGTGTTTGGTATCCTGGTGGAGGGAATGGTTACCCTGCACCCTGTTCTGGTGAAAACTGGGGTCACTGTGAGGTCCCTGAAAGTAGAGAAAATAGTGGGGTGGTAAGGTTGATCCTGAGTGCTAGCACCTTTTCCAGACTTTGTCATTGCTGCCACTCTACAAGATCCCTCCTACAACTACATAACATTTGACGGGCGAAAGGGATGAGGACTGGCACAGCTGTTGTTCTGTGGTAAAGCACTCATGGCTCTAAGCAGGAGGCAACATGTCTTTGCCCTCAGAATGGCTTGCGGGGTACCCCTAGGGGCTCCTGTAATATGCCGTAAAAATCCATTTTGGATGGGTTCTAGTAGAGCTAAGAAAGAAAGGCCCCAGATAGGAAACACATATAGAATCTGGCCTAGGACCTTCGCTCTGAAAAGGCGAAGAGCTGGCAGGACCAGTCTCCCCCCCCCCCCCTTTGCCCAAGAAGAACTTCACAATTGCTGTGGTAGATTTCTTGGCCAACACCTGTACCGCAGCTAGGTGGCCTCTCCAGCCCCCATTAGAGGCAAAAATTACCCCCAAATATTTGTAGCTCTGAACCTGTTCGATTAAATTTGGCCCGATGACCCAGCGATGACATTTCTGGGTTCCTCTGTCCCCTACTACCAGGACCTTTGTCTTGGAAAAATTGATAGTTAGTAATTCAGCCTGACAGTAATCCCCAAAGGCCTGCATAGCCCACCGCAACCCAATAATTGTCTGGGAAATCAGTACCGTGTCGTCGGCATAAAGTAATAAAGGAATCTTGCGCTCTCCTATTTTTGGGGCATGTGTGTCTACCTGCTTCAAAGCATGCACCAAATTATTCAGATAAAGGTTGAATAGAGCGGGGGCCAACAAGCATCCCTGCCGCACTCCAACTCGTACCCCTACTGGTTGGGAAAGGGCCCCTTCCATATTGTATCAAACCCGGAGCGAATTCCGCTCGTGTAACTTGATCATCAGGAATAGCAGTCTAGGCTCCCCAAGATGGCAGCATTGTCTAGGGGTTCAGTTGAAATATTAAACAACTGTTCTGTTTTTGTGGAAATGTCTGTGAAAAAAGAATCGATGTTTCATTCCAGACCTAGGGTGGACTTGTTGGGCAGACACTATGTGGATGTCTGTTGTAGATAAATTAATAATTTAAACAGCTCTTTCAGTGTTCAGAATGCTTTACACCCCTCCTCTAGTTCACTCTCACAACAGCCCTGTCATTCCCATTTCACAGATAGGGAACTGAGACTGAGAGATTTGCCAAAGCCACCCAGTGAGTTCATAGCTAAGATTGGATTTGATGTCCGACCTCCTTGGTCCAAGTTCCACACCTTTATCCACTAGGCTACACTGGCTCAGTGTGTGTGGGTCCAGAGAAGACCCCAATACTTACTACTGTATATCCCTATTACACTGATAGGAAAAGTGGCACAGAAGGCAACTGACTCAAGATCCCACAAGAAAATTGAGGGTGGTGTCAGGAATAAAAACCAAAATAATTGTAATAAATTGTAATAAATAAGTCTCACTCACTCCTGGTGTAACTCCACAGACTTGAGTGCGGAGTTGCTCTGCATTTACACTAGCAGTATAAATAAAGACCAGGATCGAGACCACTGTGCCCAGACTTCCACAACAACCAACGTTATTGCCTACATTTTTGAAGCTGTAGAGTCCCATGTCTTTTCTCCATGGATTTGAATTTTGCTTTGCCAAACAAAATGGGGTGCGTGTTCTCAAACATCCATTGATTTATGGTGCAGAACTCAATGTGGCTATGGCATGTACTTTATCATACATAAGCTTCATTACCAATGTCCGCTATGATATTAGAGCAGTTCTGGTGAGAATACTGTATGTTAGTTGACCTTTACTCCATCTGCTGGTTCTATCTAGAACTGCAATTGGGGAGGGGCGGGGGAGCATCACAGGTTGATTATTAAGTCTAAGGCAGTAGTTTTCAAACTTTGGACTAGCAAGGTGGGAAGTCTCCCCACCATGGGCTGTTTCTGATTTTCCCCCTTTCCAATTCCTGGATATGGCCCATGAATCCCGTCGCAACCCTCAAGCACTGAAAAAGTTCAAGGGAGGGGAGCAGAGATGAGGGCATGCACACCCATAGATCCATGATCTGGGCCCTCCCCTTCCTTCCCACACCCTGAGCACACACCATAAATACCCCCAGTCCCAACTCATATCTGACCTGTGGAGCTTGTACCAATCTTCAAAGTGGTCTGCAGGAGAGAAAAGGTTCCCCACCTCCGCTTTAGACTGTGCCCCCCCCCCCTTTTCTCTTCTGTGGTACTTGAGCCTCCCCCCAACCATACATGTGTGCCATGATCCCTCTCCCCCTCCCTCCCTCCTCTTCTCCCTTGTCATCAATCTGATTTCAGTTAAATATCATAAAAAGCTTCCTAAAAGCAGGGGTGGCTGGTGGGTTTTGATGTTGGAGGGGCACTCGGGCAGTAAGGCCGGGCCGACAGGCCTAGGGGTGGAGCCAGGGGGATGGTAGGCAGAGTCAGGGGGATGGTAGGCGGAGCCAGGGGGACGGTAGGCCTGTGGCATGGCATAACCCAGCAGCAAGGAGTTCCCAGGCTTAACATTGGATGGAAGACAACAGTCTACATGCACATCAAGCTTAAAATAAATAATTTATAAACCCAAAACACAGGGAAACACTCAAAACACTGGCATAACCCAGCAGCAAGGAGTTCCCAGCGTTAACACCGGATGGAAGGAAACACAATCTACATGCACATCAAGCTTAAAATAAATAATTTCTAAACCCAAAACACAGGGACCCATCCTTGTAAAGCACTCCAGTCACAGCGTGAGTCCAATTTTACCACGCACATCACATTTCCAGCATTTTGAACATAACTGAAATCGCATGACTTGCAGTGACATCTCTCTCAGGATTTCCAAATCTCCATTTTACCACACACAGTCCCCCCTGCACTAACCCACTAGCCCCCACTCCCCTCCCCAAGACCCCAGGCATCCTGGCTCCCAGCACCCCCTGCACTAACCCACTAGTCCCCACTCCCCTCCCCGAGAACCCAGGAGCCCTGACTCCCAGCCCCCCTGCTCTAACCCACTAGTCCCCACTCCCCT